>VZTG01000079.1:345574-475716 GCA_013397845.1 Melanocharis versteri
CGAGCCTCTGTTCCAAAGCCGTTTCCCGAAGGGATAAAGCTGTAGCATTCCTCGCCTGCCCTTCTGGGGTTGCTCACAGAGGCCTCCACACTGCGTCTTCCTCCCAAACTCTGCGATGCCGCACGTGATCTCTCTAAGGAGCATCTTGGCAAGATGCCCCAGCCGCGGCGTCGCTGGCGCACCTCTGGAAGCAGGCAGCGTGGCGCCCGTTCCCCTGCTCCCTTCAGGTGGCACGGGGCAGCTGGTGACGTCTCCCTAAAGCTCCAGGGCAGACGTAAGTTCAAGTGACAGGTGTCGGAGGACTAGCTTGTTTTTCGAGTCAGGAAAAGAAAGGTGACAAAAGCTTCTGTGCACCATTTTTGCTACGTTTGTGCAATGTGTCTGGCTGAGCTGGAGTTCATTGCCCCTACAGTAGCCCTCACCTTGCTGCTCTTTGCATTGGTAGTTGGAAAGGTGTTGCTAACACACCAGTGTTGTGGTATTGCTGAGCAGCGCTGGCACGGCCTCAGCGCTGTCTCTCCAACATTCCACCCATCACTAGGATGGGGTGGGCAAGATCCTGGGAGGGGACACAACCAGGCCAGCAGACCCAAACCGACCAAAGCAATACCCCATGGCACATGATGCCAGCTCAGATATAAATGCTGAGGGAGGAAGGAGGAACAGGGGACATTTATTTTTTACAATGTTTGCACTCCAGAGCAACCTCTACGCATCCTGAAGTCCCACTCACCAGGAACGTGGCTTGCTGATGGAAAATAAAGAATAAAATTATTTTCTTCCTCTTTGCTTGTGCGTGCATAAATTTTCGCTTTTGCTTTGGTAAATTGCCTGATCTCAACCAACAAGTCGTTTTCCATCTTATTTTCTCTCTCCTGTTCAGCTGAGAAGGGGAAGTGATTGAGCAGCTTGGTGGGCACCAGCTGCCCAGCCCAGGTCAACCCACCTCAATGTTTTAAGGTCAGGGTCTGAAGAGTTGACTCCCAGCCTCCAGTGCTGAGAGGCTGGGCTCTAGTGAGCTGCAAAGAGGTGGCTTCGTTTTGTTTTTTTTTTTGAGGAAGCAGATTTGGGACCCATCCACATTTGAGGGAAATTATAAGCATTTATTAATGCAGAAAGGAGACAGGCAGAGGAGATCAGCCACATGGGAGGCACACTCATTTCTAGCTTTAAGAACAGCACATGCTCTCTGATGAGCTGAGCATTTTTGTGGTGAATATTTGCAGCATCACGCCCATATCTGCTTTCCTAGGAAAGGTCGAACACTGAGGTGATGTTCCTGCTGGTTACACCAGAGCAGAGATGTAATCCTCCTTTCCAGGAGAAGTCTTTGGGCAGGGGACATCACAGGTGGCAGACCTGCTGTCGAAGCCACCATTTCAGGGAGCTGTGCATACAGAATCACTCAGAATCACAGAATGGATCAGGCTGGAAGGATATCTGGTCCAACCTCCCTGATCAAGTAGGGCCATCCTAGAGGACACGGCACAGGATGGCATCCAGACAGGTCTTGAATCTTTCAGGTGAGGGAGACTCTACAACCTCTTTGGGCAATCTGTTCCAGTGTGCAGTAACCTGCGCAGTAAAGAAATTCTTCCTCATGTTCAGGTGGAACCTTGTCACCCTCCCTTAGGATACTTCTCGACATTGATGAGGTCACCTATCAGTTGTGTCCTTGGGCAGCAGCAGGAGGAGTGTTCCCCACCATTCTGTGCCATGGAGGGCGTGCACAGGGCAGTTTCCAACGTAGGACTGCTAGTTTAATTGCGTCGGACCGCCCCCCAAGCTCTGCCAGGAGCAAGCCTAAACGAGGTACAGGCTTAGGAAGTACTTCAAAGGTTTCTTCCCCAGAAGAATCACAGAATCACTGGGGTTGGAAGAGATCTCTGGAGATCATCTATTCCAACCCCCCTGGCAAGGCAGGGTCACCTAGAGCAGGTGACACAGGAACGTGTCCAGATGGTTTTGGAATGTCTCCAGACAGGGAGACTCCATGACTTCCCTGGGCAGCGTGTTCCAATGCTCTGCCACCCTCAGCGTAAAGAAGTTCTTCCTCATGTTGAGGTGGAACTTCTTGTGTTTATGGCTTTTGCTCCTCACACTACCGCTGGGCACCACTGAAAAGTCTGGCACCATCCTCTTGGTACCCGCCTTTGAGATATTGATATGCATTGATGAGATCCCCTCTCAGTCGCCTCTTCTCCAGACTGAACAGGCCCAGCTGCTGCAGTCTCTCCACGAGAGAGAGACACTCCAGACCCCAGATCACCTTTGTGGCCTCCTCTGGACCCTTTCCAGTAGCTCCGTGCTTTCCTTGAGCGGCGGAGCCCAGAGCTGCACACAGCAGTTCAGACACGGCCTCACCAGGGCTGCGTACAGGGGCAGGATCGCCTCATCGACCTGCTGGCAGCGCTCTTCCNGTGCCTGTGCCTGTGCGCCGCGCTGCTGCCGCGGCCGGCGCGGGGCCTCACCGACCGCCTCTACTGCGGCCGCCGGGTCTGCTACGAGGTGCTGGGCGTCAGCCGGCAGGCCAGCAAGGCGGAGATCGCCCGCGCCTACCGGCAGCTCGCCCGGCAGTACCACCCCGACCGCTACCGCGGGGAGCCCGCGGGCGGCGAGGGCGGCGGGGCGCAGGCGGCGCACGAGAAGTTCCTGCTCATCGCCGCCGCCTACGAGACCCTCAAGGTGAGAGAGCGGGACCGCCGCCGCGGCCGGAGCCGCTCCGGTAAGCAGTCAGGGAGGGGAGGAGAAACACCCCGAAAAATCCTCCTTCCGTAGCCAGCCCGAGAGTGCGGGAAGGAGAATGGAGTGCCCTTGAAAACCCTTCTGTGTCTAGGATTCGTTCTTTTTAAGTTTATTTGTTTATCTATTTATTTTGTTTATTTCTGACGAACCGGCCGGGCTTTTTCTTGGAGGTATACCTTAAAAGTAGCGGTGACTCGAGTAGCATATGGGATCTGTAAGGGAAGGCTTCTCAGGGCAAAGCATGTGTGACTTGGCAAACATGGAACCCTGGAATGGAAGAGACCTGTAAGTGTTTTGAGGCTGCAAGGGATTAGAAAAGGGAAGTTCTTTTTGGTTTGTTTTTTTTTTTTCTTCTTTTTTTTTTCTTTTTTTGCAGGGGGGAGGAAGAGGGAAACGGAGTTTGAAAGGAATGCAGTTGAGCCTGGCAAAATTAAATTTCCCATCCCACAATTATGTGAAGGAAAATGATGAAAAACTCAGAGAAAATGAGAACCATGAGGTTTTGAATTGACCTTCCATTGGACAGATTCCATAGCTCTGTAAACTAATTCCTTTAAATTTTGTAAAACAGTCTCTGAATAGGTTCTTCATCTGAAAATCTTTTCCTGAGTGATACTTACTAACTCCAGTCCATCTGGACTTCCCNAGCGGCGGAGCCCAGAGCTGCACATAGCAGTTCAAACACGGCCTCACCAGGGCTGCGTACAGGGACAGGATCGCCTCATCGACCTGCTGGCAGCGCTCTTCCGAATGCATCCCAGGATTCCGCTGGCGCGGGCGGAACGCAAGGGCACACGGCCGGCTGGGAGAGCGGGGCGGCGGCAGCCTGTGAGAAACCGGGGACAAAGGGCCGTCCCAGCGCCCGGCACGCCGAGCAGGCCCGGCTCCCCCCGCCAGCCCCGAGCGCGGGCTCTGTCGCGACCNAAAATCCTCCTTCCGTAGCCAGCCCGAGAGTGCGGGAAGGAGAATGGAGTGCCCTTGAAAACCCTTCTGTGTCTAGGATTCGTTCTTTTTAAGTTTATTTATTTATCTATTTATTTTGTTTATTTCTGACGAACCGGCCGGGCTTTTTCTTGGAGGTATACCTTAAAAGTAGCGGTGACTCGAGTAGCATATGGGATCTGTAAGGGAAGGCTTCTCAGGGCAAAGCATGTGTGACTTGGCAAACATGGAACCCTGGAATGGAAGAGACCTGTAAGTGTTTTGAGGCTGCAAGGGATTAGAAAAGGGAAGTTCTTTTTGGTTTGTTTTTTTTTTTCTTCTTTTTTTTTTTTCTTTTTTTTGCAGGGGGGAGGAAGAGGGAAACGGAGTTTGAAAGGAATGCAGTTGAGCCTGGCAAAATTAAATTTCCCATCCCACAATTATGTGAAGGAAAATGATGAAAAACTCAGAGAAAATGAGAACCATGAGGTTTTGAATTGACCTTCCATTGGACAGATTCCATAGCTCTGTAAACGAATTCCTTTAAATTTTGTAAAACAGTCTCTGAATAGGTTCTTCATCTGAAAATCTTTTCCTGAGTGATACTTACTAACTCCAGTCCATCTGGACTTCCCATTCTGAAGTTAAACAACTTACTCGGTGGATTTTAGTTGCTTGTCTGTTTTCCAGTTTTAAATGCCTTTGAACAGTGCCTGCTTATTCATTTTAAGACTACACATGTCATATGTACATGGGCAGATAAGTGTGAGAACAAATTAATTAAGAATGTGAGAAAAGGATGAATTTCCTCTATGCTTCATACTCACTTGGGCTGTTGCCAGTTTTACAGCAGCATGGTCCTTAATGAGATTTAAAACACAGGTATAACAGAGCAAGTGAAAAGAGGAATTTAAACCTGAATGAGTTTTTCATCTCATCCTGCAGGATGAAGAAACACGTAAAGATTATGACTACATGCTGGATCACCCTGAAGAGTATTACAGGCATTATTACCACTACTACAGCAGGAGGCTGGCACCTAAAGTAGATGTCACAATAGTGATCCTAGTTACAGTGTGTGCCATTTCTGTGTTTCAGGTAAAATTTCATGTTTACATCGTACTGCTGTGTGAGTTTCTGAACAGAAGTAGTGGCAGCTCTCATAATGTACCATTTAATAAAAAGTGTCACTGAGGAACCCTGTTCCTGTATGCTGGTGGTCCAGCTCTGTGTGGTGTCCGTGAAAATCCTGAAGTCAGGACGTACTTAGCAGATTTTTGACTGCCCTTGGTACCTTGAACTAAGGTAGAGGTTAGATTCTTTTAATTTTGTTGAGACAAGGTGCATGTTTTCTGAAAAATTTACTTGGTTCTTCCTGGCAGGCTCAGAGTAGCTCAGGCAGGACTAGTGCCCCAAATGACGTGTCAGTTTGTCAAGATGCATAAGTAAATTTTTAAAAAAACAGACTAGTAGCAAACTGAATTCAAGACTCAATTCAGATGATAGGACTGAATATCAGGAATTTGCTAATGTGTGACTCTTGCATTGCGGTGTATTTTAAACACCACATTGATGAAGTCAGGAGAGAAGCAAATTCAGTTCAGCAGAGTTGACTCTGAAGGTGGTAGACCCAAGGCCAAGAAAACCCCCTGTGTTTTAAATGAAAAAACTTGTGCTGTTGCTGCCAAGAGGATGAAAATGCATACCTTCTCTTTAGGATCTTTTAAATCACTGGTTCAAAACATCATTAAAAATACCCAAGAAGTTTAAGAGATGAAGATACAGCTTATGCTGTGGTACCAGTTGCTCAGTGTTTAGTGGAATATTGGAAGTTAAAATAAAAAAATATGTTGATCAGAATTTGAGAATTTTGAATAATAAATTTTGATAGCATATTCAACTGAATACCTGATTCCTCTTCAGATTTAGTTCCAATGTCAAAATTTCATTTCACATCTTATTTTGTCTGTAAGTGGAGACACTCACTTTCTTGGAGTCCAGCTGCCAAATTGTTCTAAATTCAGTGTAAGCATTTGTGTAAACTGGTTTGCTCACCTTGCTTTCCGTTGTTTCTGCTTCTTGGCCTTTGCTAAGGTTGTATAGTGGGTTTATGTCTCCACTTTGTCTTGGTAAATGGTGTGAGATGCATCATTGTTTAAAAAGCTGCGCCAGTGAGACATGCTTGGGTGTCCCAAGAATGAATGAGAGCTGCTAACTTTTTCCCTCCTGTGCCAGTCTTCTTTCTTCCATGTTTTCCATGCCTCATCCCAGGTCATTTGCAAGACACTAGATGGGAACCACATCAGCTCTCAGATAGTCCTTGCGCTTCTTCTGTCTTCAGAAGAAAGCATTCTCAGGATTGTGCTGTACAGGGCTAGGAGTTGGACTTGATGATCCTTGTGGGTCCCTTCCAGTTCAGGATATTCTATGATTCTGTGTTCACCCCGGCAGTATATTTCTGGTGTGTTGTTTGGGTTTTTTTTTCCCCACTCCCTGGAATTCCAGGGGGCAGCTGGAGATCAGAGAGGTATGTTGAGTCTTGTAAAGTGGACACTGCCAGACTGATGAGATTGTCACATACTTAGTCTATGTTCAGTGAACTGTTTTAAATGAGTAACAATTTTATACTTAAATGTTTGTATACTAGCTCCTTTATTTATAAATATAAGAGGAGGGACTTCTGAGAATGGCTGGCATAGCCTGGTGTTAACTTGCAGGAGATTGCCATCTACTCAGGAACAAAACCATTCAGAACAGTGTCTGCTTGACCTTCCTTATCATCGTAATTTCTGTGTTGTTTTCTGTGTCTATACATCCATTTTCCAGGTGCTTCACTGAGTCTGGAGGGATGATTATAGCTTCTGTGATACCACAGAAGTACTGTTAGCTTCAGTTTTTACCCTTACTGTAATATAACTGTGGTTAAAAGTGTGTGACAGCATTGCTTTTTTTCTTTTCCTGGCAAACCCCCAAATAGGAATGTGTCTGTATAAAAACATGGTTTTTACTTTTACTGTTCTTAAATTACAGTTCTTCAGCTGGTGGAGTAGTTACAATGAAGCTATCAACTACTTAGCTTCTGTGCCAAAATACCGTATACAAGCTACTGAGATTGCCAGACAACAAGGTTTACTCAACAAGACTAAAGAAAAAGGCAAGAACAGGCGGTCTAAAGAAGAAATTCGTGAAGAGGAGGAAGAAATTATCAAAGACATTATTAAAAATAAAATAGATATAAAGGGTGGTTATCAGAAGCCCAAAATATATGATATCCTTCTATTTCAGATCCTTCTTGCTCCTTTTTACTGGTGCAAATACATAGTTTGGTACTGTTGGTGGATTTATTGTTTCACTATTAAAGGGCAAGAGTATGGTGTAGAAGAGAAGTTGTATATCATACGAAGGTACATGAAAATGTCTCAGTCTCAGTTTGACAGCCTGGAAGATCATCAAAAAAAGACCTTTCTTGAACGGCAACTATGGATACGAGAAAACTATGAGGTGGGTAGCGATACTGAAATTGGCCAGAAAATAAACCTTCTAACACAGTTTGAAGTATTAGAAAGCAGGCATTCTTTATTACAGCACTGGACACACCCAGAGAATATATCCTCTAATCGAATGTGTGTCGTGAAACTTTATAACAGGGTATTTATCCCATCATGATCATACATATTCATTACAATATACTTCCTAGCTAATACATAAATATCACTTTTCCTAGAGCTAATTTGCATGCATTCAACTCCTGCTAGAAGTCCTTTTATGGTTCTAGGGGGTCATCTGAAGGGGTCTGTGGTGATTGTATTCACTGAGTGCTTCAATGTTACAGGTGACCTTTCCTTGAACTTCTTCGGGCATCTGCTGTTGCTTCTTGTTACATGCCAAAAACAGCACTATATTCCTCATTATCTATTCATCCACCTTTTCCAGCTGCTTTTACATACATTTATCTTTTTTTTGCTAATTAGTCTTTAAGGTCTATCCAGCAGCTTCAGGGGAATTGAAAATTTCTTTTCTCTATGTTATTTATCAGTAGCCCTGGTGGAAAAGCTAATGTTAGTTACCCAGCACTCCCAGCGCAGTAATAACAGTGTGGTATGACAAGGTTATTATGGTATTGTCTGTTCTCCAAACAATAATAATTTGTAATAAGAATTACCCAGATTGTCCGAAACTCCTATTTCATCAGTCTTCTAAGCTGTTAATTCCTGTCTCAGGGGGTTTTGATTGTTTGTTTGTTATTGGTTTGGTTTGGTTTTCCCAACTGTCCTTTGATAGTTCTTTGGCCTGTGGTGAGTCATGGACTGTTCTTGCAGTGCTGTATACCTGTTTAAGTAAGGATGGCATAAAAAACACCACTGGGCACAACTTCTATTCCATGGATAGTCAATAAATCAATAGTCAATACTAAATAGTCACTCTATAATTTTTAAGAATTCTGTTGGAGCAGAGAAAGAACATTAGCCACAACATGGAACTGGCAGTCCAGAATGATTTGGGATGCTGGGGCATGGCAGGTTGACAGAACCCTTCTGTTGTACCACAGAGGTGCATCTGTGGGCCATTTAGATGGGAGGTTTCTAAAGAAAAACATGAGAATATGAACTCAGTCTGCTTAAGGGGAAAAGGAGGTGGTGCTGCTGTTCTGTGTATGCTGGGAAGAGAGATGGGATGGTGGCAGGACACCAGAGATAAGAGAATGTTTCTTCAAAAGCAGACAGGGATGGTTTGCTCTACAGACTTGAGGAGGAAAATAGTAAGATCAATGCTAATGTAAGGAAAGGATTAGCTGCCAGGTACGTATACATGTTCAGTTAGGATGGGTTTGCTAGAAAAAAATCTAGAAGTCCAGAGACTTGAGTAATGCTGCTAGTGAAAGCAGATGTTAATATGGAAAAAGATTGGATGGATATCCTGTCGTAGGGAAAAAAAAATGCCCTGGTCTCTCATACATGCAGTTTTTAACTAAGGATGTTTTGGTCACTGACTGTGGAAAAGCTGTATTTGCCACAAGTGAAGTCTGTTTAGCTCACACTTGTCTCCTGTGGTGGTCAGCAGTTGATTTTCCATGACGAACACATGACAGCTGCACCTGTATAGTAATATTTATCCACCATAATTTGCAGTTTTGTGACTTTCTGAAAAGGAAATGGTGTCTTTGTAGGTAATTGCTTTAATGAGTTTTTACCTAGTCACTTGAATGCATTAAAGTTTTCAGTGTCTGATGTGCCATCTGGTCGTGAGTTCATCAGTACATGTAGAAGGTGGTAGAAGAGGATTTTTTTGAAGCCACCTGGACTCCTGCTTATTCCAGTATTACTGGAAATGGAGAATAATCATGCTTCTCTTCTTGTGCTAGCTGTGCTTTTATGTACCACTGCCATATCCTTACTTGAAACTTAGTCACGTATTTTCTAGGCTGAAAAATAATGCTGTAGTGTTTCTCCCCAAAAGCTTGTCTGTTCCTTCATCACTGGAGATGTCTATCTGCATATTGTTCAGTTTTCCAGTGTTGTTTTAGGATGGGAAGGACCAGGAATTCAAGACCCAGGCGCATCATAGAACTCCACAATATTTTTACTGTTTCCTAATGATTCTTAAAACCTTTATGATCACTGAGCATTGAGTTGGTGTATTTATGTAGCCATCTGTAATATAATATTTTTTAAATCTTGTTCATAGATACTGGAACTTTAAATTTAATCATCATTTGTGTCAGACTAAGTCACATGACTATGAGATGATAAAGTCATGGATGGTATTGAGATTTATGCTGGCTGCATCTACATAAACTGCCTTCCAGAATAAAAATGCAGATGTTGTTGAGCTTTCTTTTGCCTTTTTCTTTTTAAGATTATTGCCTTTGCTGATAACTGTAGATTCCATTACAATGACACCATTTCTTGACAGAATATAATTGATTATCTTTTAGTACTGTAAATACTGGATGCAGAGATATTTGAGATATTCTCAACTTTATTGAGAACCTTACTTAGGAACAAAAAGTTCACTAGCGGTATTCTATTAGATTATGACTTTGAAGAGGGAGAACAGCTAAAATGAGCTGAACAGCTGCGTTGAGCAGTATGTGTGCTGAAAGGGACTCACAAGTTTAGCTTTTTGGAGCATTAGTCATTGCTTAGTGTGTATTTTCTTTTGTTGAATTCATTGAGCATCTACTTTAGCAAAAAAAAAAAAAAGGTAAAAAGTTTTGGAGCTTACAGGAAGGTAGTTCTGCTCTCAGCAAAAGTGCAAAGCATCTTGGGCAGCAGAAGGCTCTTGGGTTGCAGGTGCTCCAACACTTTGTGTTGGTCAGGATCTGCTTCTGCACTGCAATCCGGTCTTTTTTAAGAACAATAAGCTGGCAAATGGTTGAAGTATAAACACTTACACCCCACTTGAGGCTCACTTAAGCTGTTTCTTCATCCTTATTAAAAACTTCTGTCTGTCTTACCAGGTGTATAAACGAGAACAAGAGGAGGAGTTAAAGAAGAAGATGGCCATGGATCCCCGGTGGAAGAGATATCGGCGGTGGATGAAAAATGAAGGACCTGGAAGACTGACTTTTATTGATGACTGAAAGTTGCTGAACAAAATGTGTGCTAATGCTGAAAGTGATTTGCAAAACTTTTCATTACATCATTCAGAGTTTTGTCTGCTGTGGCTTAGCAGTGATCTAAAACTCAGGAACTATTACATCAGGCCGAAGCATAATACAGGTTTACCATTTTTATAAAACAGACCTATTAAACAGGCTCAGCCTAATGTATATATGCCATTTACTTGGGGATATCAGTGTGGAATTCATTATTCCAAACAATGTATTTTTGCTAGATACTTCATATTCATCATCAATGAAACCGTAACTCTAGTCTTTCTGAAAATGTTTTTAGTTCAAACCTTGACAAGTCCCAGTTTTCCTGTTTAAACTGAATAATTCCTGCAAGTGGACACTGAAGATGCTTATAAAGGATTCCGAAGCAAGGACCATTTTCTGTTTTCTTCTCTTTCCCCCTACTTTTCAATCTAATTTCTAAGATGCCAAATTGGTTTTTTTTCATGTAAACAATATGGGGATTATACAAGACTACTGCTATTCCTGCTTCACTTGGAAATGGGTTTTATTCTTCGTGGGAATAAATGATGCATGATTGATTATCATCGTGATGCAAACAAGCCTTAATTCTTTGTTCTACAGAGTAATTAATGAAACAATATGCTTGGATATTTTGTGTTTTTTCCTCTTGTACATTGGATTATACCTGCTTGTTCAGAACAAGTATACCAGTGAATATTAGTCTATTAAATATGACATTTCTTTCACCAAAGTATTGGTTAAAGGGAAAAATGACCCTTTTGTTAAAAAGGGCAATTTTGATGCCTTATGTAAATAAAAGTTTATATATGCAGACTTAATTAGTTTTAAATTCTAAATCTTAAGTATTCATTACATTTATCTCTTCTGATCAGACCTCTGAGTACTTAGAATAAATAATGCATAACAGCAGTCTGTCGTTTGCTCTGTAACAGCCCAGGTCAGAGAGTTTCTGTGATTTGCTGGTAAAAGGGATTGTTACCTTATTCCTCTTCAGTGATTTTACTGGGGAAGGACAGATGGGAGCATAGTCTTTCTGCTATCATCACACCTGTAAAAGTAAGTTCCTTTGAAGGAAACTGCTGAAAACAGTGCCTTGTTAGCTGCCTTCTGTGGAGCAGAGGTTTTGAACTTGTTACTCCTGACCTTCTGCACATTTTTGAAATCTTGTTTCAGTTTTCTGTTTAAAATAACATATTCAAAAACATGTGTTGTGGTTTTAAGCCCAGCTGGAGATGAAACAGTTCACAGTCACTTGTTCAGCTCCCTCTCTTTTCCCCCCACCCTGGTAGAATGGGGATGAGAGTCGAAGTAAAACTTGTTGTTGAGATAAGAACAGTTTAATAATTGAAAATAAAGTAAAATACAATAATATTGGGAAATAATGGTAATAAAAAGAAAACAAAACAAGTGATGCACAATGCAATTGCTCACCAGCCACTGACTGACGCCAGACACCCCTTCCTGTACCCAGATCAGCCGGCCTTCTGGGTAACCCCCCGGTTTGTATACTAGGCATGATGTTCTCTGGTGTGGAATATCCCTTTGGTCAGTTCAGGTCACTTGTCCCAGCTATGCTCCCTCACAGTTTGGTTTTCTTTTGTATATCTTCTCGCTAGCAGAGCATGAGATGAGGAGGGAAAAAGTCCTTGGCTTCGGATAAATGCAACTTAGCAAAAACCAAAACATCTCTGTGTTATCAACATCATTCTCATTCTGAATCCAAAACACAGCACTGTAACAGCTACTGAGAAGAAATTACCGTAACTGTAATCAGGACGATACCCACTGCTTATTCCATATCATGTGTCATGCCAAGTTTCACACTCCCCAATATCCTATCACCTTCCCTGTTTATCTGTTTTGATAGATACACAAATATTATTCTTTTAGTCAGTGGAACAAAAGTGTGCTGAATTCATTTAGCCCATGACTTTGGCCTTCATCCTTGGTAAGAGTCTTTCAAGCAGAAAAGATGGTGTGAGGTGTTGGATTGTTGGGTGCTGCACACTTGAGCCAGTTCAGATCCCAGTACTGCTGCACTTGTTCATTTTTATCAAAGTTCATTCTTCTTTGTGAGTACAGTGATCAGAGGGAAGTCAGGCTCAGATCCCCAGAGCAGTGGTGGTTAAGATCAATGCCGTGAGGTGCTCCGTGTGGAGTGATACATACGTAGCCACCAAACAAGTGGTAATAGAGTGTTGCATAGTTACGAACATTATACAGTTCAATTCGTTGGCCATTTTCACCTAAAATCAAATCGCCTTGAGGCACACACAGGACTTCCCCATCCTCCAACTTTACCCACCAAGTGCACCTGGGTCCTTAAGCAAAAGCAGTCCCACAGATGGGTTTGCCTTTGCCTGAGGAAGGAAGAATCCAGACTGTTTTCCCCAGCATGATTTTAGTGTGCACTACAGGAAATCTATCCCCTTCTACACTACATAAAAACTTCAGGCAGGGCCAGCATGGTTGGCAGATGCTCTGGTATCTAACCAGGTGGCCTTTGCTAAATGTGTATCCCAACGTTTGAATGTCCCACCCCCCGTTGCTCTCAGTGTAGTCTTTAACAGTCCATTACATCATTCGTTCTTTCCAGAGGGTGGTGCAGGGTAAGGAATGATACATCCACTCAATGCCACGTTCTTTTGCCCAAATGCCTATGAGGATGTTTAGGAAGTGAGTTCCACTGTCTGATTCAGGTCTTTCCGGGGTGCCATGTTGCCACAGGATTTGCCTTTCCAGGCCCAGGATGGTGTTCCAGGCAGTGGCGTGGGGCACAGAGCACATCCCCAGCCATCCGGTGGCTGCTTCCACCACTGTAAGCACATGGCACCTGCCATCACAGATTTGGGGGGGGCGTGATATGGTCGAGCTGCCAAGCCTCCCCATATTTATATTTCAGCCATACCAAAGAGGCTTTACCCGCTTGGCCTGCTTCATGGCAGCTCATGTTTCACATTCATGGGTAACCTGTGAGATAGTGTCCTTGGTTAAGTCCACATCTCAAGCCCAAGCCCATCTCTATGTTGCATCTCTTCATCTGTGTCCCAAGGTGTCATGGGCCCACCAAGTTAGAAATCATTTACCCTTGAGTTGCGAGTCCAGGTTCACCTGAGACTCCCCAGTCCTGGAAGCCTGATCCACCTGCTGGTTATTCTGATGTTCTTCAGTGGCCCAACGCTTGGGTCCATGGCATACCTTCACAACCAGGTTCTCCATCCGGGCAGCAATATCTTGCCACAATGCAGCAGCCCAGACAGGTTTACCCCAACACCGCCAATGATTCTGCTTCCATTACTGCAACCACCCCCACAGGGCATTTGCCATCATCTATGAATCAGTATAAAACATCGGCCATTTTTCTCATTCAGCAATGTCTAAGGCCAACTGGATGGCTTTTATCTCTGCAAATTGACTCCACTCACCTTCTCCTTCGGCAGTTTCTGTGACTTGTTGTGGGGGACTCCATACAGCTGCTTTCCACCTCCGGTGCTTTCCTACGAGACATCAAGGACCCAAATGAAAAAAGCATATTGCTCCTTCCTTTCTGGTAATTTATTATGTAGTGGGGCCTCTCTAGTACGTATTACCTCTCCCTCTGCTGACATTCCAAAATCTTTGCCTTCTGGTCAATCCATGATCACTTCTAATATTCCTGGATGGTGGGGTTTCCTATCCAAGCTCGTTGTGTGACCAGTGCAACCCACTGACTCCATGTAGCATTGGTTGCATGATGCGTAGAGGAGATTCTCCTGCTGAACATCCAGCCCAACATGGACAACCAGTGTACCAGGAGGAGCTGTGCTTCAGTACCAATCACCTCCAAAGTGGCTTGGACACCATAAACTGCCTTGTATCTCCTTTTTAGTTGGAGTATAATAGGCCTCAGATCCTCTGTATGCCCAATTTCAAAAACCTAGGGGTCAACCTTGAGCCTCACCTGGCGCTTTCTGCCAGAGGCTCCAGGAAGAACCATTCTCTTCAGCTGCAGTATAAGGCACAATTTCCACATCTTACCCTACTCACCCTGGCCCAAGGGATACACCATGAATTATTTCCTGTTTGATTTATTCAAAGGCTTGATGTTGCTCATGGCCCAATTTGAAATCATTCTTCTTCTGTGTCACTTGCTAGAGGGAACTTACAATCAGACTAATATGAAATATTCATTCTCCAAAATCCCACAGTGCCTAAAAAAGCTGGTGTTTATTTCTTGTTAGTTGGTAGGCACATCACTGTTATCTTATTAATAATGTCCATTGGAATCTGGTGACATCCATCTTGCCTTGACATCAAGGTTCCCCTATAACATCTTGTAGAAATGGACTAGAACTTCTCTCCATAGGGTCAGTAGTATGACCAGACCTTCCATTCTGCCTGGAAAACTGTCTGCTGGAGACTGGAGCAGCAACCTCCCTGGAAAAAAAACACACTGTGGTTGTTTCTCAGTGCAATTCCTGCACCTGTGCATCTAGGATCAAGGTGGATTGTCCATCCCACTGCCTCATATCCTCTCTGTGGTCCTGCAGGGAAAACCACGGGGTACCCTGTGGTGTATACCTTCTATATCTTCTCTCTTGAGCAAGAGGACACCTGCTGTCAGTTGTAGAAATAGGGGCCCCTACAGGCAAGGAGTAGGACATACTCCCTCTGAAACGCTGAAAATCCTGAGTCAGTTTATCTACCAGTTTATCTGATAACTTTTCCACAGCCACAGTGATGGGGGAAGAATACTGTCTTTGTATTCCTGGATGTGGAAAATCACCCACTGCTGGTTGTGCATCATCTTTCCAAACTATTGTTGCCAAGGGGCTGGCATGTGCTGTTGGTGCACTCTGTACAAATTTCCACCATGAATCGTTGACATCAGACATCATCTGGACCTGGGGGGACCTGCGCATTGTCCAGGTCAAAATATATAATTTCTCATATGGCTGATTCCCTCGGGTATTTAATACCTTTCTCTACTGCAGTCCATTTGCTTAAGTTACATGGAATATCTTCTTTATAGGAACACCTTGTCCTCACACTTGATAAGAGTCACCTCCACAGACAAAGGACTTATGTCTTTTTTCCCATTGCTTTGTCAATGCCTGGTTTCTCAGCAAGTGATCCTGGCTCCCTGGCTTCCTTACTCTCTTTAATTCCACACTGTTGGCTCTGTTGTCCCAGCGCTGGAACAGCCAGGTGATAATACACTCACCTGGACAATGGCTGAAATCTTCTCGTATCTCCCATAGCTCACTGAGGGAAAGGGATCAAGTTGTGGTTGTCTATTCTGTCTCCTCTTCCAGTTCCTGTGATGGCCTTGATGATGGCTCTGTAATTCACCCCTGTGATGGTGCTGCTTCTTTATCCTCTTTACTCTTGTCCTCCTCGACTGTTTTTGCTAAAGGCTTTTTACAGGGTGACTTTAATGTACATTTCTTCTGCTTCTGTGCAGGGGTAACTGACACTGGCACCTGTAGATTCTGTTTCAGTGGTTTCAGTGGGAGGTCCTGTTCTGGGGTTGGAGCAGCTGCAGTGTCTCTCACGATGGCTGGAGCAGCTGCATAGCCTGTTTTCGTCTCATTGTCAGATTCAGAGACCTTTTCCCCCTGAAAGTATGAAGCAGTGTTGACCATGGCTCAATAAGCCTGGGCCAGGCCCCAGCATGTTGCAGTGATTTGGGTCTTCCCTGGGCTGCCAGGGTGACAGCACACTTTTTAAGAGTAGTTTGCTACTTTTCTTGATTCTGCACTTGCTCAGGGGTAAGGTGCAAACATCTTGAAGGTGCCCACTGCCCTACATACTTGCTCATAAAATCCCACACACCCTGCCACTCTGAACTATTCAGCTGTCCTGGTTACAGCTAGGGTAGAGTTAATTTCTTCTCAGTAGCTGTTATAGTGCTGTGTTTTGGATCCAGAATGAGAATGATGTTGATAACACAGAGATGATTTGGTTTTTGCTAAGTTGTGCTTATCTGAAGTCAAGGACTGTATTTTTTCCTCCTCGTCTCATGCTCTGCCAGCGAGAAGATACACAAAAGAAAACCAAACTGTGAGGGAGCATAGCTGGGACAAGTGACCTGAACTGACCAAAGGGATATTCCACACCAGAGAACATCATGCCTGGTATACAACCCGGGGGGTTACCCAGAAGGCCGGCTGATCTGGGTACAGGAAGGGGTGTCTGGCGTCAGTCAGTGGCTGGTGAGCAATTGCATTGTGCATCACTTGTTTTGTTTTCTCTTTATTACCATTATTTCCCATTATTATTGTATTTTACTTTATTTTCAATTATTAAACTGTTCTTATCTCAATATACGAAATTTAGTCTGATCCTTCTCCCCATCACAGGGGGTTGGAGGTGGAGAACAGTGGGTGGAGTTGAGCAAGTGGCTGCGTTGTGCTTAATTTCCATCTGGCCTTAAACCATGACAGTCCTTTTGGCACCTGAGCATGGACCCAAAAGGTTGATATAAGGACAGGTCTGACCAAAGTGTGTTAAAAGAAAATTGTTGTAAACATTCATTGCAGTAGTTTAACAGTTGCTAGTTGCATTGTGGACTTATTTGCTCTCACATTTGTGACATTTTTTCTGTATTGTACCAGTGATACTTTACTTGCAGTACTTGTTCTCCGTGGTGTATTTTGTAGGATGGGACTATGATACGGCAGTGTCACTGGCCAGGACACCAACCAGATGTATGTGTTCAGCATTGCAGGCGCCTCTGTGCTTTGGGAGTTCTTTACTGTGAACAATTAATAATATTTGTATTTTTCTCCTCAGAGAAACAACCTGTGGGGGTGACACCTTCCTATTTTTTTCTCCCTCTCCATTTTTACCTTCTTGCCCTCCAGGCTGATTATGGTAGTTGAGAATTTTTAAGATTTTGAATATCCTTTGACAATCTTTGAAACCCAAATGGTCTTTTTGCTAGGAACCAGCATGTTGTTGCAAATCTTCAAGTCTTCTTTAAGGTCAGATAAATAATTGAGAACATTACCCAGAGATCTGCCGCAAGCTGGACAGTTTGCAGGGGTGGGAAGGAGAGCTGAAGTAAAATTTGTATGTTGAGATAAGAAAAGTTTGATAATCCAAAATAAAGTAAAATACAATAGTAATAGGAAATAATAACAACAATGATAACAAAAAGGGGAAAAAGCAAGTGATGCACAATACAATTGCTCACCACCTGCTGACTGATGCCAGACTCCCCTCCTCAAACCCAGATTCGTAACTCCTCCCAGTTTAGGTACTGGACACAACTTTCTATGGTGTGGAATATCCCTTTGGTCAGTTACTGTCACCTGTCCCTGCTATGCTCTCTCCCAGTTTGGGAGAGCATGAGACAAAGAGGGAACAAAATGTCCTTGACTTTGGATAAACATGACTTAGCAAAAACTCAAACATCAGTATGTTATCAACACCATTCTCATTCTGAATCCAAAACACAACATTGTAACAGCTCCTGAGAAGAAATTAACTCTATCCCAGCTGAAACCAGAACAGCGTGATAGAAATATTATGCTGAATCTCTGTACACAGTAGTAAAATCGAAGAGGAACTGCTAGGTTGTTCCTTCATCTCTGCTGAATGTAGAGTAGCAATGAGTTTAATTCACTTTGTATGTAATTATCAATTAAAATCTAAAAATTGTTAAAGAAGGTATGCAGAAAAAGCTGTGCTTGCTTTCATGTAGTAATCTTAGGGACAATGCAAAGATGCTTGTGAAGTGAGAGACCACAGCTTTGGGGTATTGCTGCTTCATTCCCCAAAACCCAGTCATTCTCTTGCGAGAGTGGAAGATGGAAGATTAAGTTGCTGTGATAGAAACAGGGAATGAAGGTAAGCACAAATACAGTGGTGCTGGTTATTAGAAAAGACAGTTATATTTGTAAATGAACAAGGCAATTGTATACAAGAGGATCTAAACCTGCATGTGCAGTTTCACAGCCTAACAGCTCTGCTGCTCTTGACCTTCTGCCTCATTTTGCTTTGTCCTTTTCCAAGCCAAGTATTTGGGTTATGAAAATATGAAGTTGAAAAATGGATCTGTTTTCCATTGTTGTCTGCCCTCCTTGTAATCAAGGTTAATTTCATGGCCTGATACTATAGTGGAAATCAATGCAATGTAATTACAGTCCTGGAAGAGGACACAGCTGTATCTTTCAGTGGCAATGGTGTTTTTTCTCTGAAACACTTCTGGCCTGATATCAAGTGACTGGAGAAGTCAGCGGTATCATACAACCTGGTGGAAATGAGCCATTCTGTTGGCTCATTTTGGAGTTCCCTCTTCTCTAGACATGGCACCCCTTTGAAAATAATCAGACGCAGACATAAATTCATAGAATGCAGCAAAAATTTGCTGGGAAGCGAAACTGCAGTCACATTTCTGTGACAAACGATAGAAAAAACTCAAGTGTCTTTAGAAAGCTGTCAGCACTGCAATGACATCTCCTTAGCAAAGGCTACTAAACATTTCTAGACTATCATTGTAGTTCTGAATAATGTATATCTTCTGGGCATAAATTTTCAGAGACTGCTGAGAGTTACAATAGTAGGCCTAGTATAGCCAGCGTAGGTTGAATTGACTTGAGAGAGAAATGCCTACATGAACAAGTATTGCTGGTACTGGGTAGTGGTGAAATCGTTATGGGGAAAAAGGTTGCAAGGTATTAGGATCTTGGAGAAGATTCAGTGTGTCTTTTCCATGACCATGCTGAGGCTCTGATTGAGGCACAAGCATGTGCATGCCTGGTTGTCCCTACAGAATCATAGAATAATAAAAGTTGGAAAAGACTGTTAAGACCCTCGTTCTGCTTGACCTGAGCTGAACTTTGCTCAAAACTCTGTAGGGGACACCTCCCCAAATGACCAGAAGTGACCACTAGAGACCCCCGAAGAGGCCCATGCAGGCACGGTGACACATCACAGGGCTGTGCAAAGTAAATGACTATGCATGAGGTAGGCTGTAACTAGGTATTAGCTGGGTTTATGTAAACTTTTAAGTATAAATTCTCCCAGTTTTTACTCCTTGGTGTGCTTGATTTGTAGGAAAACTTCCACCTTGCACCCTCTGTGCAGTAAGCAATGTCTCCTTTCTAAACCTGACTCTTTGTCTGTGTTCCTAAAATGTCCGAGTTCCAAAAATTTGGCAACAGCAGCACCACAATGTTTGTCTTGTTGTGAGGGACCCAGAACTGGGCACATAATGTGAGGCGTGGCCTCACCATTGCCAAGTACAGAGAGACAATCACTGCTCTGGTCCTGCTGCCACACTATTGTGGATACAGGCCAGGATGCTGTTGTCCTTCTTGGACACCTGGGCACATGCTGGGCCATGTTCAGCTGCTGTTGACCAGCACCCCCAGGTCCTTTTCTGCCAGGTGGCTTTCCAGCCACTCTGTCCCAGCCTGCAGCACTGCCTGGGGTGTTGTGACCCAAGGGGAGCACTCAGCACTTGGTCTTGTGGAGCCACACGCAATTGGCCTCGGTCCATCGATCCAGCCTGTCCTGATCCCTCTGCAGAGCCTTCCTGCCCTGCAGATCAACACTCCCATCCAACTTGGTGTCATCTGTGAACTTGCTGAGTGTGGACTTTATCCTCTCATCCAGGTTGTTGATTAAGACATTGAACAGGGCTGGCCCAAATACTGACCCTTGGGGAACACCACTAGTGTCCAGCTGCCAGCTGGATTTAACTCCATTCACCACAACTTTTTGGCCCCAACCGTCCAGCCAGTTCTTTACCCAGCAAAGAGTTCACTCATAAACACCATGAGCTGATAGTTACTCAAGGAGAATGCTGTGGGAGATAGCGTCAAAGGCTTTGCTGAAGCCTAGGCAGACAACATCCACAGCCTTTCCCTCATTCTCCAGTTGCGTCACCTTGCTATAGAAGGACATCTGGTTGGTCAGGCAGGACCTGTCTTCCACAAACCCACTCTGGCTGGGCCTGAACTCCTGGTTGTCCTGTCTTATGTTCAGAGCAAACATTTGAGGCCGTCAGCTTCATCCCAACAACTTTTTAACAAGCCAGCAAACTAATAGCTGGCAAGCCCCTGCCAAAAAGTGAGAGGACTTATTTATGGCCACTGATGAAATTGTGATGAACAGTTCTGGGTGAGGAGAGAGGACATGCGGCGGCATTGGCAGCAGCTGCCAGGCAGTTGGAACCTAACAGCTGCCTGTGGGCAGAAGACATGTTTCGAACTCCATCTCTGTCAGTGTTCAAGTCTGATAAGGATCTGAGCAACCTGATGTAGTGGGTGGCATCTCTGCCTAAAGCAGTGGCGTTAGAACTAGACCATCTTTGAAGTCCCTTCCAAGCTAAACCATTCTATGACTCTGTGAATTCCCTTTCTCCTGTCTTCTTCTCCCTCTTCTTTCCCCTCTTCCTCTCTCCCTCTCCCTCTTTCTTCCTTTTCCTCTCCTTTTCCCCATTTTCCCCCTCTTNGCCGAGCCGAGCCGAGCCGAGCTCGCAGGAGTCGCGCTGCCTGCCCGCTTCATCCCCTCCGTCGTCCCCGCGGCTTCGGTATGTCGTCGGGCGGCAGCCTGAGCACCATGCAGCGGCTGGTGGAGCAGCTGAAGCTGGAGGCGGCCGTGGAGAGGATCAAGGTGAGCCGGAGCGCGGGGCCCCCGGGACCGGGGGGAGGCGCGGGGTGCCGCGACCCCCGCGGCCGGGCGGCGGAGAGGAGCCGCTCCTGCCTTTCCCTGCGCACAGGTCCGCGCCGCCCGCCCTGGGAGGGAAGGGGGCGAGGGAGCGTGTGCCCGGCGGGCTCCGAGCCGCGGGGGCGATGGAGCGAGTGCCGTTCGCTGGGGGAAGGAGCCGTGATAAATAATACAGCAGCTCCCGGTTAGTTCTGCACCAGCAAGCAGACAATCGGGAGTAGTTCCTCGCAGCGGAGCCAGCCCGACTCCCCCCTGCTTCGGAGCGCTGGCAGGATCTGCGGGGGGAGGCGGTGCGGGGTGGTACCCGCTGGCACACTTGGGGAAGGCAGGCGATTTGCTACGCATGCATGAACCTTCTCCTGCTTGCACATTTCCAGACAAAGGCAGCATGATGAGTCCTGTCATCTGCCAGCTCCTCAGGTTTGGTGACCTGACCCAGACAGCTCTTGGTTTCCAGCAGATGTGGGGGGTCCATCACCACGCACAAAATCCAGCATAATCTGTGAAGCGATGGAGGTCAAATTAATTTATATCCTGCACTCTCCTCGTCTCCCTCCTTGCATTCGCCATTTTTTGCTGGCCAGTCACAAAAAACCAGCTTCCTCAGTCTCACGACAGTGCCAACACATTGAGCTGCAGGAACTTAGCTAATTGATTTAAAAATAATTAAAAATACTTGTTCCCACTACTCCTGTCCTGGGCTGGTGAAAATTTGAAGTGCTCGTGGCAAGGTGAAACCACTATGGCTTTTGGATACCATCCTAATCAATTTGTTGATGTTACTACATTTTATTAGCAAAACAGAATCAGCAGATGCTTGATTCACTAAAAGTGGCTGTGCTTATCACTGCAATAAGGTGTGGGAATATGTGAAAAACAGCATGTTTCAGAGTAGAAATGTAGACTCTTGTGGCAACAGGAGTATTGTCAAACACTGAAATGGTTGCCCACCAGTTATTGTTGGTGCCTGGATCTCTGTTCCTGCTCATTTTGAGTCATATACTCAAAATACTCATATACTCCTCCCCACTGTTTTTTCGTGGTGGGGAGTGGCTATAAAATACATAGTTTGTAGTTTACAGGTGTTACTTTGTGGCAGTAACATATTCTGGAGCTGGACTTCTGAAGGCTGCGTATTTTTTATGAGTTTGCTCTGTTCCAGGGAGGCTTGTCCTTGATGGACCTCAGTCTCATCTTTCTTGCAGCACTGTGCACAGCAGTCTCTTTCCAGGTCTGCTGTTCTAGGAGCCTGTTCATGGCTTTGAAATGACACACGATTAAAAATGTGTCGTATAAATTGTGTCATCTGGGTTTCTTTACATGCAGTGTAAAAATAATGTGAAATATAGTCAGCTATGAAAAACCACTTGGTTCAGTTTTAGCAAGCACTGAAATAGGAGAAAACATTGTTTCGGCTACTTTGAATAGACAATGTGTTTCCAGACGGAAGCTGGTTATGAAAGGATTTTTAAAAATACATTCCATACTGCCAAGTTCCAATGGTGATTTTGTTTACCCTGCTGGCTAAAAAAGCAGACAGGAACAATATTTTCAGAAAGAGGAAACTGAGTAGGAAAGAAGGACCCATACACATCTTGCATGCAGGAGGCTGCTGAAGGGAGCGTGTTTGTCACATGATGAAATACTGCAGAAACTTTCCGTGTGAACAAGAGAAAAGAAGAATGTTATGGGGCATAGGTAGAACTAAGAATAGGCAGTTCTGGTTAGTATCTTTTGAGGATATACCAGGATATACATAGCTCAGTATGTGTTGGGGGGTTTGGCAGCAAAGTGCAAGGAGATGCTGTAGGAACTCCCCAAGGAAAAAGCTCCACATGGCCTTGGCCTGATCAGTGTTGGCTAGTGGTGTCTCTGCCTGATAGCCATGTGGTGCACAGGCGGGAACCACGAGGGGCAGGCACTGTGGTTGAGGCAAGGGTGCTAATGCTGCAGGGTGTCCAAGGCACTGGGCAGGGCAGGAGACCTCTGCATCCTCCAGAAAGGGCTTCTCCTCAGGTCAGGAAGGAGTGACAAAGCCTGCTGACTTAGCAGGAATCTTTGCTGCTGATGCTTCTCCCTGTACTCTGCTCAAGAGAACCTGGGAGGCTGAGGGGAAAAAGCTTCTCAGAACAACTCCCTGAAGTGCTGACAACTGCTGGGTAGATTCAGACAGTTACCAGGATGAGTGTCCTGGACAAGAGCCTGGAGGAGAGTTGGAAGACAGTGAACGGGAGAGCAGCAAAATAGCAAACAAAAGTGTGTGCTAGGCCAGATTTCCCATGTGTTCCCAGATGCTGTTAGATGGGATGGCCCAGAACCAAAATTCCAGTGGGGCTCTGGGGTGGTTCCTTTAGACAGGAGGCAGGGAAGTGTGGATGGTCCTTCTGGTTGTTGTGTTGGCAATACTGCAGAGTTGTGTAAGAAGAAAAATCAGTATTTCAGGAGTCCTGTAACAAAGGCAGAGGTGAGGTCAGAGAGGAACTTATAGTTCCACCCAATGTTTAGTATTTCCTTTTATGAAATATGTAGCAGACAGCATGGGTTTTGACAGTTCCCTGCAGCTGTTCCTAATGTGTGTCTGGGAAACTGGAAATTCCTCTACATTTTCCTTCAAAAATGTAGGCACATGACTTATTTGCCATCCACAAGGAGAGCAGGGGAGTTCAGTGCTGAAGACATTTTACCTTTGGGATCCTAGGCTTGTTCTGCAGCTCTGGACTCTCCTTTTAGGAGACCAGAGTGTGGATTTGAAGTTCTCACTTCACTGCAGGGGGAAGATGACAATTTGGACTTCAAAAGCTTTTCATCCTCATCTTTTTGCTTTCATTCCTTGCTATACTCTGTGTTGTTTAAAAGTTTGGAATGAAAATCCTTTTAATAAATTATCAGAGGATATAAGAGTTCAAATATAAACCTGCAAACACCACAGTAGATTGCAAAATGGTCATGGTTCTGAGCATTTTAATGGGAAGAAATTGCATCACACTGGCACCTCAGTCCTCTACACTCTTCTGGCTTATCACTGGCATAGTATTTCATGTGTGCTTCATCAGAGCTTTGTAAATTGTGCTTCTGTGCTGATTTACTTGGTGTTCTAGAATCTAAGAGGTGATTTGGCTGAACTCCAGCTCTGTTTGATAATAGCTCTTCAAGAGGAAATGCTTAATAGATGCTTGTGAATGAATTAGTTTCCTCTCTGGATTTTTTTCCTTTTCAGGTCTCTCAGGCAGCTGCAGAACTCCAGCAGTACTGTATGCAAAATGCCTGCAAAGATGCCTTGCTTGTTGGGGTTCCTGCAGGGAGCAACCCCTTCCGAGAACCCCGATCCTGTGCTCTGCTTTGAAACCAGGTAATGAAGTCGCAGATGCCATGACAATCACTCTAATTTGAAACTCAAGCCCTTTGAAGGACAAAGACACATGGTGATAGTTGTTTAAGTGTTGAGTTTTCGCTCAAGTGATCATCATTTCCCTGCTGCCTCTGCAAATTGTTTTCTGGGGTTTTTTAGGTGTGGCAGTTGAAGCTTATCTGTTTTCTACAGCTCTTTCTGTAGAAGTGTTTTGTTTATGGGTAGGTTCTTTGTTGGGATAGTTGTGTTTCTGTGTTTGCGCAGCAATAAGGTAATTAGCAGCACCCAAACTAATTAAAATTGTCTAAGACACACAGCTGTGTTTGATATAGCCGGACAATAGACAGTCACATACGCAGCTTGGAGCAGTAAGACAAAGCTGTGGCAATTTTATATGTTCTGATGACTAGCTCACAGCTTAAGCAAGAATCATGTTAAAATACCTTTTGGTCTTTAATGTCATATTGCAGTTCATTTTGCTGTGTCTGTTATTAGGCTCTTCCTGTTCTTACTGTTGGTACAGCACCAAAACCAGTGGAAGCAGAGAGGAGCTGAGGCAATCTGTAATCACATCCTTTGTAACCTTTTTCAGCACACATCTAAAGGATGAGCTACTCCCTGAATTCTGCCTTAGTGCTCTGCATTGCCTGTACCTGTGTAACACCTAAAGAGTAGGTGGGTGGGTGATTGCCCAACACTTGTGAACCTTTGGGATCCAGTTCCATGATTCCAAGTCTGGCTTCTCCCATTTGTCACAAAGTTTATCACTGATTGCAGCAAAAGAAAAGCCATGCATGCTAGTAGTCTTGGGCAGAACCACACCGTAACTTGGAAAATCTACTTTTTTTGCTTGACAAACAAATGTGGAAGGAGGATATTCAGAAGGGGTTACTCCTCCTTAAAAGAAAAAAACAAAAACAGTTCCTGCTAAAGAGCTGAAAAATCTACAGAGAGAGGAAGAAACACTGAAGTCTGTTCTTTTGATTAGAGTGCTGTTAAAGAAAAAATGAATGTTTTCTCTAAGGGCAGAATTTAAGCTAGGACCTAAAGTACTCGTAAGATCTTCTCCTTGCTGCTGCCAACTGTTCCTGAGCTTGCTTTTGAGCTTTTGCCTCACCAATAGCATGGCTTCGATTGTTGCTGTATAGGTTTAACAAAACAGGATTGAACCTAAAGAAAGGGAACAACTAAACATGAGATGCTCTTCTGGAAGAATTCGGAGATGGTGAAGCAAAAGCAGATTTTCCTAATTTAGGTGCTACCTGTAATTCTTCATGCAAATAAGATAAAATTTTTAATGACCATTGCATATGTTCTTCTGTTATTTAAGCAGCCTTTCTACTTTTTGGGTTTTTTGGGGGGTCTGTGTGTGTGTGTCTACATATTCTGATCACATCATACAGATACATTACAAAATATTTTCTCAGAAGAACTTGATGATTAATTTATGATACTTTTAGAAATGCATAGCTCAGCCCAGGATGTCATTTGGTATTTTTTTGCTGATAGATCAAATATTTATTATTCTTGTGTTACTTTAGGTTCATAAGAAATTCAGAGCAAAGTAAAAAAGCCAGTTAAAAATTTTATGATATTGTGAGGATACCAACATCCAGCAAAGGAAAGTCATTATTTGGCTGTTCTCAGTGCAAAGGAGCTTTTCTGTTGTAAGTTGTAAGAGAAATTACATCCATCAGCCTAAGAAGATGGCATTTAATAAACCTTTTTTTTTTTCCTCTTGTAGGAAAGGTCATTGGAGAATTGCCTTCAAGCATGACATGAATAACAACTGCCTTTCCTTCACAAGAAAAGTCTCTGTCTTTTATGTGGCTAAAACAGCATCCTGGATATCTGTCTGTGTGTTCTTTGAATCCGTATTCCACTATCTTTTAGTAATGTTCTTGATGTTTTTTAATGTAACTCTTACTCTTTCCATAATCATCACCACTTTTACTATACTATGCTAACTATACAAACATTACTTGAGAAGTTTACATTTTAGAAATTAAAAACATGTGAATTTTTAACCAAATTACTTACTCTGATCTTGATAAACTGTAACACCAGAATGATAGCAAAAACTATTCATGGGGATTTTTTTTCCAAAATAAAACAACCCAAAAGTGAATAATTAAAGTGTAAAGCTAAATGCTGTTAGTGCTGAAGTAATGTCCTGAGGGGACATTTTGCTTCCATTAGCAAGACCTGGAACCAACTTTAGTTTTTTTTCAAGTGCATCTCAGTGCATAAATGACACATTTTAGTAACTACTGAACACAATATGTAGCAGAGGCTTGATTTCCTAAAGCATGTTTCTTGCAATACTTCTAATCTGTAAGCCGCCTTCTACTTTGTATTTGTAACAGTACTGCTGTGGTGGAATTTTCTTGACGTATTTAAAATGTTACCAAACAGACACTAAGACTCTGTGAACACCCAAAGATAATTGCATGCATCGTTGTCACAGTTTGCAATATACGGAATTTACTAAAATGTGCTTAGTCATTTGCCTTCACTTTTTTGATAGAGCACTTTTACAAAAACAACTTTTTTAATAGGTTTTTAATTTTGTCTACTTTCTATTGTTTGTATTGATCTTTTAGAAGTTTGGAAATAAAATTCCTATCCCTCTTGGCTTTGAACTCATTGTGTAATTGTAACAAAGAGCAGCTACTGTAAGGAAGAGAATACTTGGATTTTGCAGTGAGAGGGGAGGCTTCAAGCTCTTTGGGAAGAGGAGGTTGCTGTTGGGTTTTTAGAAACTGTATCTTATTAGTAGAAAAATCCCATTCATATCTATTGACCATATTTGTAAATACTAACCATGTTAAAAGGCTCACTTACACATTTTGAAGCTGTAAGGAAGAACTCTGCAGTCTGAGTACTTAATGTTCATGAATGTTAACTGAAACGGGGCAACAGTGTCCTCCAGGCAGTTCAGTCTTTGTCAAATATTTTCACGTTGCTGTCCTGCAGAAAGACACCATCATGAGAGCTGTTATACTGCCCGTATGTATTGTGCCTTTAAATACAGAAGAGAATGTCCTTCCTTCAGCACTTTTCTTCACTCTGACACTTCACTGTAGGCTATTTAAGTATGGAAGTTTTTCTGTTAGTACTGGACACAGGTACGGAAGTCTAGAGAAAACCATGTTGCTCTTGCACAGAGGCCATCAGAGGCTTGGTTTGAGGCCAAAATGTCAAAGATGCTGATGAGTGTACACATCAAAAGCCTTTGGACAGCCAGCATATGGCTGCTGCCTACTCCCTCCCAGGCAAGCCCTTCATATTTCTTTTGCCTCCTGCAATAAAACCTCCCCTCATCTCCACATCTGTTTTTCTCCCCAGAACTGCTGTTGTGTACACTTTCAGGCTCAGCAATGTCACTTGGAGTCTGGGTTTTGAAGTGGCTGCTGAGCTGGCATAAGGAGTGGCCAAATCACAGTGTGCAGCTGAGAGCCACCGCTGCTAGACAGCCAGTCAACCACTGCTGTCTCTTGGCTGCTCTGCCCAACTCCATCTGGTCTCTTGCAGCTGGAGCACCAGGTCAACACAGTTGGAGTAGCACCGTGAGTATGCTGCAGGACCTGGCTGCATCTGTGTCTTGCACCGGCAAGGGCTAGAAAGATCTGTGCAGCAGTTGTGAGATGGATGGGGAACACTCCACTCAGATGTCCCTCCGAGCATGGTGTTTATTCCTCAGACATGGATTCCAGCCTCTTCAGAGGAGGGTGGTTGCTGCGCCTGTTTGCTCTCAGGGCAGTGTGCGTGGTAGAAGCAGGGAGAGGAGTGACAGCAATGCCACCTCTGGCCTCCCAGGGCATGTTCTGTGAGAGAAGTCGAGTGTCAGAACAGGCTCCAAAACAGGATTGGTTGGCATTGAGCCTCTTTGATTCCTGTTGGCAATCAGTTTGGTGAAGTGTGCCACTGCTGGTTATTTTGTGCTGGCTGGGTGAAGTGGCTACATCCTAGCAGCTCAGCGTTTGCAGGTCCCCTTTCCTGGGCCTAACCAAAGAACCTGACAAAGAAGCCTGGGCAGCTGACTGCTTCTGTGGGCAGGAGAACATGTTGTCCCCTACCTACCCAGTCTACAGGGCAATGTCTTTTCTACAGTCTTTTCTACCTGGTTGTGCACAACTTTGCTGACCTGAACCCAGCAATGGCTTAGACCAGGGCAAGCATCACATTTTGCCACTTCTGCTCCAACAGGTGTGATCTGCAGTGAGGTGGACAGCTGTGGACAGCACCTTAGCTTCCTTTACCAAAGACTATCCAAGAGGGGTACCTGCTGTGCAGAGGCCTTCATACCATCTCATGGCAGCAGGCCCTACAGGATGCCCACAGTAAAGAAGATTAATTGAGTGCACACATTTGTATGCTCAGTGCCTCTCATGAGCCACAAGACCCCCTTTTCTCACTGTCATCTCTCCCAGTTGATCAGCAAGGCTCTTCTCCATCTACAGCTGCCTCCTGCCTGGTCACTAAAATGTTTACAAACTTGTTCCAGGAATGGAGTGTCCCTACCTGCTCCCATGTAAGACTGGAGATTAGATTTTGTACTGTGCTTTTTTGTCTAAGAATTAGTTGCTTCCTAATTCATAGTTATAGGTAATTTGGCGGGGGAGTTGGGGGGGAATGGGGAAGTGCATCATTGTAGTTCAACTGTAATTTTACTCCACATTAAGCAGACAAAAGGAGAGGGAAGAATGTCATATTTTATGAATTTCTCAATGTGTCCATATCTGTGAGAGCCTGAGATTTGTCATAAACAAATACAGTAAAAACCACCTGGTCACTGCAAGCACTTTTCCTTATTTTCCACTACATTGCCAGTAATTTAACTGTACATTGACATTTTTTCTACCTAATGGAAACTTAACACAGACAGCACTTGAGTTTTTTATTTAATGTAGACAACATGCCTTTGTTTTCAAAGTTATCTACAGATTATCTATGCTACTCTTTCACAACTGTTCATGTGGAAGTTCTGGTGTCAGCCTTTGCCTGTGGAAGAGGAGAACATAAACACAAAACTTGGCACTGGCAGCTATAATTTTCTCAAACTGTGGTCTGTGACTGAGACTTTGTAGAGCTGTACTTTAAAAAAACCAGATTTCTCGTTCTGGAAATTTGGGAGGTAGTTCTGAACAACATAACCCACGATGCAAAATAAGGAAAATGGTTAGGTCAAGTGACCACAAAAATGGGCCATAGCTAGTAAGCAAATTGCAACTTTTATTTCAGTCTTTCTCCTATTCTAGGAAACAGTGGCTTGTTTGCAATTTTACTAGAAATCTTTTTATGTTATCACTTGTGAAAGGTATTTTCTCAAATCTTGCAAACAATCAGTGTACAAATAATTCAGGGATATTACTGTGAACTAAAACTGCAGTTAGTGCTGCCATAGCTTTTAAGAATTCAGTTAAAAAACAGCACTCTGTTTTCTCTGAGAGACCAAATCTTTCTTGCCTAAGTGCTGTTTTCATTTACTCAAATCATGAATATGTGCTTAATGAAGGCTTGATGTCAAATAAGTATTTAAGTGCAAGCATAAACCTTAAACTTGGTGGTTTTTCTTTTATTACTTCCCCTCCCGTCCCCCCTTTCTGCACTGCATCAAACTTAAAAAGATTTGTGAGTTTGAAACCTGAATCATCTCAGCTGAAGGCCACTGAACATTCAGAGACATTCACAGGCTGGCATGCCTGTGCAAACCGTTTATGCATTCCTGCAGCAGAATGGAGTTACTGTCTACCATTGCTCCACACATATTTCCAGTTTTGTTGCCAAATCTTTTGATGGACAGTGAGGGTCTGGGTACTATTCTATCCTGTTCTTTAGATTAAAATTGAGATAGTTTTTTTTTTTTTAAATTCAATATCTTTTACCCCTTCTAGTTGTACCCTCTAATATCTGGATCTGCCTCCCAGATGTCTTTCACCCCCCTACTTGCCAATGCCCTGCAGAAGGCTGAAAAACGTGGATGCCAACAAGTGGCCTCCACTGGGTTATGCAAAGGATGAGGGTCACAGCTTAGTTCCCTGAATCAAATCCATAAGAATGCTAAATTTCACCACAATCTTTGCATGTTGTCCATAAAACAAGGAGCTTTTTCCTAGACTGATTATGATTAAAAGGAGCTTAGGAACTTATCACATAGTTCCTAAGGAGCTGTCAGAAGATGAGAAGTGGAATGGAGCCCAAGGGACAGCTACAAAAGGTCACAGCTGTAACTCCAAGAAATCTCTAAGACTTTTGAGATTCTGGCAGATCTTTACATTAGAAAAGCAGCAGGCTCAGGGAACAAACGCAGATGCCTTAAAAACTCAGTGAGCCTCGGTGTCTGTTTTTTTCCATTCATATTTTTTTTAATATTAAGCGTGACAAAGTACCTCTAAAGTACTCTGTATCACCCATGACAACAAACAGAAGCAGAAATAATCCAGCTTCAAGGAACTAGTTTGTTTAGTAACATTTTAAAAACATACAGAAGAATCTTGAGCTAGTAAGAATTTCCAAATCCTAATTTCTTTCTAAAAACTAACAACAACAACAATTTATTTATTTCCCTTTAAAGAGTTCAGTAAGTAAAAAAAAAAGTATGTCGTATGCAAATCCCCATTCTGTTCAAAAGAATTTAAGACGTGTTTGTCCATCTCTTCTTCCAGGGACTCTTTCATATGTCAATCTCCTTTTTTTGAACTCGTGTACTTCTGGAAATCCTGAATCTGAAAAAGAAGTGGAAAAATGAAAAAACTATGATAAATTATAAATACAACATGTATGCAGACTTAACTGCATGTTTCTCAGAAGCAGTAACAGACTTTAGCTTTAACTGGTGTGTTCCTTAAGAAAAGTACCAGCTGTCATAAAATAAGATGTGTACAGATTAATATTTGCTACTTCTTACTGCTACTGACCTGTTCTATGCATATTGTCTTGTAATAGGAATACGGGACCTTATACAAAAATAAATAAATCAACCTACACAATACTTAACAACAATATTTCAGAAAATATTTAATGTTTATTTCTATTTCATTAATACTACACTTAGAACTATTCTATAATTGTTGAAATTTAGTTCTTTTTAACCAGACATTGCCATGTTTCTAAGTTGTTTAAAAAAGCTACTTACATTCTTAAGATTCAAGTACTTTTACGATAACATATTTCAGAAGTTGCTTATTCAAAACAAGTTACTGTAAGGAAATTATATTTAGTCTTTACAAAATGTATTGTCAGAAAACTCTAACACTGACCTAAGGATTTGACGTGTTCCAGTGGAAATATTGGCTTGGCATGGTGTCACGAATTATCTGTGGTTTAATGAGAGCTTGATCTGAAGCCTGAAGAAATCCCTGGGGTTTGTTCCCAGTGTGTCTTTTTAATTTGACTCACTACACATTTCTTAAAGTTTTGCTCTCAGAGGCTTTCACTATATTAAGGTGAAGTTAAGGTTTGTTTGTTTGTTTGTTGGTTTGTTTTGGTTTTTAAAAAATTTTTTGGTTGTTGTTGTTTTTGTTTTGTTTTTGGGGGGGTTGCATTAGCATGCAAAACTATCTCATATATGTATTTTCCCCTGGTTAGTGAATTATAAAGTAGAATAAGCCTGTTCTTCCAAAATCTAAACCAAAAATCACTTTTCCTTGTTTTGTTTTGATTCACATTCAAGTATACTTTTGTCTTACTGGGCAAGAATATTACTGAAAGCTTGGAGATCACAGTGTTTTCAGAACACTGTAAAATGTGGTACCAGGAGAATCTGCCCTGATCTCTACTGAAGTATATTGCATGTAGAATTTTATGCTATCAGTGCCAGTTACAGGTTACTGGAATATTTGTTATCTACTCAGCAATACTCAATTTTAATTCCAGAGAAGCAAAAGGTCTGTTCAGAGTTTCTGTATGAACATTTAAAATTACATAGGGTGAAAATTAAAGTAAGTTCACCATATCCGATTAACTTTTTCTCTCTTTACCTCCGTAATTACCCTAAGCAATCCATGAAAGAGTGATTTAAATTAGTTACTTAGGTTTTCATGAATGAATCTGATCTGATTCGTGAAAGCATTTTAATGCTGTGCTGACCTTGTACCACCAAGAGATTTAATGACAAGCAGCAACAAACAAATCATAAATTAAGTCATCTGTACTAAGTGTTAGGCACTTGTTTTAAACAAACTTAAACTTGGAATTTTTTAAAAAAGTGGCATCTCACTTACAGGGAAATAGAAGAATTTTTAAAAATTCTACAATAAATGATACAGCAATACATCGTCTGACAGGGACTTAGTTGCAAGACTCCTTGGATACATATTATGGCTTATTAAAAAAGGTTTCAAGCTAACTATATTTGATGGAGTAAACCAGGGATAAGAAAACTACAAAAAAAGAGAAGCCTAATATTTTGTATAAGGACTGTACACACTTTCAGGGTAAACAAAGTTTTGAAGTACACATTATACCATCTCTCTGAAAATAGAAGCTTTGGAATGACTTCAAGTGGAGGGTTTAGCCCTGGAGATAGTAGCTGAAAAAAATATTCCAGGAATAAGGAAATATATGAAACAAACGTAGAAAATTTTCAGAGTGCCATTTTTACTCCGTTAGTGCCAACAGCAAAACACAGCCATTAGTAGAATATGAATTTCACTCTCATGATTTGCTCAGTCTCCTTTTTGTCCTATAGAGAAAATACAGTCTTTTGTTCACTCTTGTCCAAATCTATGTTTACAAAATAATCTTTCCCATAACTTTTAAATTAATTCTCGCATGTTCATGATCTATATTTTAGGCACTGTCAAAGAGAAAAGAAGCTGAATATTATACTATTGAAGAACTATGCTTTTCAATATTTAGCAGGGAAAAATAATGGTAGTAACACAATTCTAGTTCATTGTGTTTGGCTTTTGTTTAAAAAATATTCTTTATGCTCAAAACAAAACCTGTTAGGAACCTTTTATTACAGAAGAAATACATATGCAAGTAAGTTTTAGCAAAAGGAGCATGCAATTGTTGGGTGGAATTTGATTTAACAACTATTTAAATAAAATACAAAATACAGTCTCACAAATACTCCTTTCAACTTTGCAGTTGAGTAACAAAAAGAATTTCAGCAAAATCTGCTTACTTTGGACCTACCTGTTTTAGTTTTTTCTTTTGTCCATAAGAATGGAGGCCTTTGTTTTCTCTTTCCTTTAGATGCTCCACCTATTTGGTTAAAATTCAGATTTTGAAGCTCATCCATATCATCAAAGAAATCAGAGAGAAAACCATCATGAGCAAATGAATTACGTGGGACTGTGGATGAAGAGTCATTCCACAGGGGCTGGTCAATCTGAATTTCTGGGCTTTTAAATGCTGTGTCTCTAAATTCTTCTAGAAAACTTTTAGAGCTCTCCTGAGGTGCACAGTCACTGAAAGCTGCAAAGAAATTCTCTTTTTCAGAGTCTTTGGAAGAATGATCAGAGCTATCATGCATCCTGAAAGGCTGTCTTTGAACATGGAGAGAATTTTTAACATCTAGATGAGCAAAATCTTCATAGTCCTTTGATACAGCAAAGAAATCTGGCTTCCTCCTTGTAATTACATCTGATGAGCATGCTTTCTTTTGCATACAGCTTGGAAGATCAGACTTAAAAAAACCCTTATGATGATTCAGTGGAGGAATTAGGGCTTCCGAATTCATATGAGACGTCCCTGGTAGAGAAAAATTTGAACCATTTTGTTTGGAGAATGAAAGATTTGCTTATTTTTTACATTTGACAGAAAAGCAAGATGTCATTGAGCACTGTGATTGCAGTCTGTCTCATCAGAATAACTGACCTCACCATGATTAGAAGATAAAGATTCTAATACATTCAGATTTTTCACTTGGTTTCAAAGGAGACATATTTTCCTAGTAACTCAAGATATTACCTGTGCTGTTTTGTGCCTTATCAAGCAGCTCTAAAAGCTGACAATTTTGTTTATTATCAAGATACAATGTGTTGAAGTTATTCTGGTTTTCTGGGTGTGATGCACCTTTCACTGTTTTTTCTAGAGGAGCAGAAGCATTTAGGCTGTATGAAGATATCATGTCACTGAAATGCTGAAACAATAAAGAAAGTATTAAATAGAAATGTTTATGGTTCATGTCTACACTGTCAAGTACAAAAAGTTAAATCAGTTGCTAAGATTCTAAGATGCACAAATTGTTGTTTACTGGAACAAAAAAAAACCATATACCAAAGAACGAGAGGCATGTACAGTAGGCAATGTACCACCTGTCTTAAATCTATAAACAGAGTAAGTAATAGTCTCTGTCTTGAATCACAGGAAAAGCAGTATCTCAATATAGTTTATTCTTTTTCATTAATCCAAGACTGTAGGAAGCAGTGTCTGCAATGGATTGCCACCTATCATGCATCACAGAGGAATTTAACGGAGCTTTTTCTGTCAGTAAAGATGGCTTTACACATACACAGTTTTAACAATAGTATGCACAATTTCACATTCAGTGCCCAAATACCTGTTCAGTTGCTCCTTCGCCTTAATGGAATGCTCCACCTTAAATGAATGGTGTCCCCAACCATCTTCTTGAGTGATAAAATATGTGCATTTTTTATTGAATTAGATGACTATATTCAGTCTATAATTTTCCCTAACTTGACCCAACTGGAACAGGAGGAGCACACAATTCTTCATCTCTAGGGCTCTGTGAAATGCACTATGAATTCATAAGTGATGGGTTTATTATAGGGAGGGAGGGCAGGAAGGCAGACAGGAAGGAAGTCAGGCAGGAAGGGAGGAAGTCCTGGAAATAATTAATTGGAAAACATCTTTTACATTAGAAATACACAAATGCTTGCACGCTGATATAATACTCAATATTGTGAAGCTTGAGGAGGAAGCTGATCTAATGAGTATTTTTCCAGCTAAGGAAATACTCTCATCATCTTCCGACAAACATAAGGGTGACTTGATAAAATCTGCTGAGAATTAGCAAACTCAACATTTTGGATATGAATGATATGCTAAAGCCTGTAATTAATTTTTAAATGACACTGGCAAATGCACATGTAGCATCCGATTAAAAAAAATAAAACAACAAAACAACCACATATTACAACAGGGCAAAAAAATTGATCTAATACATAAAATAATTTTGGCCAACCTTTAAAACTCTTTTTGGAACCTCTGGCAGAAGTTCTTGGAGTTGATCAAAGCTTGCAAGAAATAACCTGCTCAGTGAAGATCCCTTCTTTAACATAAACTGAGCAACCAAAGGATTGATACATGGAAAAGTGAGCAGGCATTTCTCTGCCTGGAAATGGAAATTATTTTGTTAGATTGATATCTGACAAACATTTTCTCCTTTTTTTTCCTGTTACTACAAAATCACATCTTATTGAATAAGTCACAGAGTACATCGAAGAAAGAGAGCTTTCAAACAGTGCACTTTCATAGTTGTATAAAAACTCCTTTTTTTACTACAGATGTAACACGGTATCATTTTTGAAAAAGAGTTAAGTTCTGCATAACAGTTTGACAAAAAGCAAGTCTAAAGATGTTCATTTTCTAAAGGTTAAAACCAGTGAATCTGGTATGTAAACTTGATTTTAAAATGCATGACCAGAGCTACTATTAATTCTCCATTTTAAAGTGAACTATCTAGATCAACATAAACTGGCAAAACTGGTTCTGTTTTAAAAAAACTGTACTTGTTAACAGCAATGAAACAGGTGGCAAAAGCAGGAGTTGTCAGGGGGAGGATGAATGTCACAAACAGGGCAGCAAGCTGAGAGTAGCTTGTTATCAGCTTCCTGTTCCTGACTTTCATGAAACACTGCCAGGATCAAATATCTTTAACAGAGACACAATACAATGACTCCTCTCCATTTTTCACCAGTATCCTTAATCTCTAAATTGGAAAACTTATTATCCAATACCCGCTTCTTGAAAGGCCATGCCAACACGTGCCAATAGCGCTTCTGAATTTTGCAAAAGCCAAAAACAATCTCAGCTTTACAAGAGTTCAAAGCTGTCACTTAAAATGAACAAATCCATATATTTCATTTGAAAACCTTACTATACAAGTTAAAGGATATAATATATTTGACGGTGATTGATGGGCCTGCTCCAGCATTTACTGGAATGAGTTAAACGAGTAACTGCATGAGTTAAACAAGTTTCTGCCATCTGTTACTAAAGCAAGTCAGCAAGCAATGCCATTGACTTCAGTGATGGATCAGTGCTGCTGAATTTGGCTTCCCGCCCAAGTGAGCCACTGTATGTTTATCTTTTACAATTTGGGTAGTTTTTTAAACCTAGTGCCTAGAACTGTAGAACTGTACAAATTGGCAGGCAGATGTGAGGATAAACTTCCCTACAGGTTAATTGTGAAAGCACAAGGAAAGTCCAATTTGCATCTAATTGTGCTGACAAGGATGAAGGAAATACTATATACATGTATGTGTGTATATATATATACACACACACACATATTTATATCTATGTCTATCTTGGCATATATACTAGAAATATGCTTGTATATATAGCTGCATATATATTTATACATATTCACATATACATATAATAATGCTTATTTTAATAATATTTTTAAAGAGAACTATAACAAAAAAGCCTAAAACTTTATGAATCTTAGAAACAGGAAGAAAACTGTAAATTCACGGGAAGAGAAGCAAACCTCAGATGGCAAGACGGAAAGCCAGGATTTGTCCAGCCACTCATGAGGACTGATATTAGATGCTATCAAAATGTTGTCAGCAACCTGACGAATTACCAGCGCTGTCTCTTCAATCCCTGGGGTAAGAACTACCTAAAAGTGATGCATAATATTCTTGGTTAAAACTTACTCTAAGGAGTGTCTTCATTTGCTATGGAAGTTGAGGTGAAAATTAAAGGTCACCCTGAACACAAGAGTTGGTACTGCTGAGTAATTGAACCTGATCCAAGCTTATCATGCAGAGAAACTCCAACCTCTGACCACTAGCCTGGCTGCAAATTACACTCCTTATTTATGCAAATCCTGTATAGGTGAAATGAATTCATTTATCCTATAGGTCTTTTACATGTGATCAGGTTCCTGGGTATAATATGAGTTCCTAATAAACAGGCAATTGTGAGACGCCTATTACAGTTTAAGAACATGTGTAACACTTTGAAGCTGTAATTGCCCCACAAACTACACTGCTGAGTACATGAAATGAACAAGGCTTTGTCCTCTCTGTAACTTTCATTTAATTAGGTACACTTCATACAAACTTTAATATGCAATTAATAATGATTTTCATAAAGATCTGTACTCAACACTGGCAGCAAATAAGTGAAAAAAAGTGCCTAAAAAGATACCACTTCATTCAAAAATGTAAGTTACCAACAATTTGGTAAGCTGAATGAAACTTCTGCCCCATTTTTTAATGCTGATTATTCTAGATACTAAAACAGATTTTCTAGATTCTAGATTTCCTGATTGTTAAAGAAAAAAGTTAATTTATCTTGTCACATTAAAAAAGCAAACCAGCTGACAACAAATTATTTCTTTTTTCTTCTGTCGCATCAGCAACATAATATTGATCTGAAATTTCAAATTAAGACATAAGCAGGATTCATATATATTCTAATAATTTATTAACGGTATGATCTCCTTTTTTGACTCCTAGTCATTAAAAGGCTTCAACTGCCATGTGAGTCTGATTCAACTTGTATTGCAGTCAACACAGTATTTTCACTGACTTTGGCAGCACTGAATTAAGATCCTCTCTTATTTTAGTAATTTTGAGCTATTTTATGTTTTTGATGTAGAAGGCATGCTTGATTGAGCTTTTCAGAAATATCGTAACATGAAGATCAACACAGAAAAAAATTACCTTCACTTCAAAGTCTTCTGACTTCTGTGTAAATTCAATTAGAGTGGCATAAATTAAGACAAGGTTAAGCAGAGTATTTCCCTTGAGACTGTACCTGTAAAACAGTTTCACTGGATCATTAATATTTAATATGCACATGTAATTATCTCAAACCATTTGTTCCATGTCTTCATAAAAATCTGTTTCATTTCCTGGAATTCAGAATACTGGTACAGTTGGAGCATTAATATCTGTGGAAGGAGAACTAGGATACATTAAGGGACTGTCTGCTGAAGGATGGACTGTAAGGAAAGAAAACAGAGTCTGTCTACAGCAAAGCAAGTCTGTTCTGAAGCAAAAGGTCTGGATCAAAGTCAGTCACTGGAAACACTGGAAAAAAAACAGAGAGGAAATTACCACTTGCTTATAGAAAAAAAAACCTCAAAAGAGGTAATAAATTAATGTTTATGAACTATGTCAACAAAAGGTGTGCTTCCATAGCAAAGGCAAAACTATGATGCACTGGAAGAACACTTGAAGAACGTTTCCCTGTTGCAACTTATATACAGTGGTATTAACACATTAATTTGTAACCATGCATTTGTAGGGGTTTATTTACTTCAAACAGATGTAAGAATAATTCCAATATCCATATCCTTAGAGTTGTGAAATTTCTGGACCTGTTGATTTGAAATACACCTCACGTTCGTACTGCCTGCCTCAAACTCTGTTATTTCAACCATGTCTTCATCTCTTGTGTAAGACTAAAAATAGCCTCACAAATAAAAAACAACTTTTCTAACATTTTGGTGGTCTCCAGTGATCACTATTACTTCTACAATTTCACAGAGTTTTTCAGTAGGAGCATGACAACATTGTAACTAATTGAAAAACTCAAAGCACACTAGGAATATGAGCTTACAATATTTGTATTGTTCTAAGAGAAATATATTCCTGCAGAGAAGTTCAAAGAAAAACAAGTATCAACTTGTTTTAATAATCAGCTTTCTTTAGTGACAAGTTTGTTTTAAAAATACGAGGATAACAAAAGAATTTCATAACTTACTCTAAACTCAGTCTTTCTCTGGAATAGAAAATAATCCAACAGCACATATATTGGAGTGATAATGCCATCAGCCTCGATATTACAGTGTCACAGGAGTCCTCATAATTTAGTTCTTCCATACTCTATAATGGAATTTAAATAAAGAGTAAAAACTAAACAAATACATTACCATGGCTTCCCCAAGCTTTTAATGAGTATTGACATAATACGCAGGAACTAGACCAAACATAAATACAGCTAAATAATGTAAGTGCTAAGGACACATATGGGAATTGGGAGAACTAGCTTGTATTCCCAACTTTTATTTTCTTTGAACTTCAAAAGGCTGATTCACTGCTGTATGCCTCTTCTTCCTTCCTCTAAAAAGAAACACTGTCAATACCTTTTTAGGCTGTTCTTGAGATTTTTTGTGAACTTTAATAATGAAAATATTGTTATAAACTTTGAGGTACTTAGCCTATACAAATCTTATCACACCTACACTAACTATATAAAGTACAACATTACTAATTGCAGTAGCTTGTAGGAATGTCTATGTTGCACTCGTAATACTAATCGATTATTTTATTATTTATCTATCTTTCAGAAGCAGTTCTTCTACCTGTAATCTGTCTTGCTGCATACCAGAATTTAAGTAGTATGCTATTGCTTAAACTTATATTTTTTATTAAAAGTAGGACAAATTACTCCACTAATTCAGATAACCATCTGAAATGAGAGGAATTAATATGCACACTAGTAAGAGAATAGAGCCACAAATACACGTAATCAGTTATGACAAAATTTCTTCATACAACCGTATTTTCAAGTATCCATCCTTTAACTACATTTCATATAATCAAATCACAGGTTAAATGTTACTCCAGTGAAGAAACTGAGAACATTTTAAACCAGTCAAACTGGCACAGACAGAATTTTAGGGTTAATGATTTGTGAGGTGAAACAATGCATGAATTAAATACGATTATGGGGAAGAAAAGATATGTTAGAAGTCTGAATATACGGCCTAGAAGTGACCCAACACATAACAGAATTTGGACACAGTAGTTTCATTTTATACCTGCAAAAAGATAGCAGTACATTCATCTATTGTCAACACAACGTATCGATCTGTACTTCCAAAGAGCCTTAAGGAGTAACTACAGCTTCTTTCAACAAAGGTAATGCTGTACCTGAAGAAGTAAAATTATTTTATTAAAACCCAGACAAGTAAAATAATACTATTTTCTTAAAGGAAATGAATAACATATACCCCTTAATACAGTGTTTTAACTTACACAGTCTTGATCTTTCTCAATACATATCAACATAGCAGTGATTTACTGAAATTAAATTATATTGCTAACTGCATTGAGTATGACCTTGATATCCAGGCTTTGAGTTTACAAAAAAAAAGAGGTAATATAGAAACTAAGATAGATACTTAGAAACTTTTTCTGACTAACTTTACATATTGCATTTCTTTTCCTCCTTTAATGATTGTGCAGCACAAGGTAAAGCAAACTCCCTGACTGCCATTGGTATGATCCTAACATTTCTGAGTGACAGCACTGCCAGCAGCACAGCCTCCTGTTGTGTTTTACTAGGAAACACAAGAGACCTAAACCTGAATCTGCCAGCACTATGTCCTCTAGTAACTCGTATGGACAGTGTATTCAGACATTTTAAAAACGTAAACACTTACCTTTTCTGAAATTGTACAGCTCTTTGCTCACCTATTTAACTCCTTCATCAGTGCTGAAAGGAGCTAGTGAAAAAGTAACAGAACAGTGTTCCCTGCTATTTGGCTTATGGCCAGGCTGAACAGAGAACTTGAACAAGCCAGAATTTAAAAGCATGTCAGATTTTGTGTTCGAATTTTAAATGTCAAATACATATATTTTTTCCCCTACTGAACTGTAATTAGACACAGACCAAAAATGGCTCCACAGCTGACTAAAGGACATAGCTAGGATTAAAACTGGCATGTCTCTCCTGCAACATGATGAAATCAAATATCTATATCTCTGTCACTATGTTTGAGAGATATTGCTGCTCTGGTCCCTATTTCTTTGTTTCTTTCTTTGTTTCTTTCTTTTTTTTTTAGCTTTTCCCTCATGAGATAAAAGGTAGCTTTACCAGGTATTTATTACTGTGAAAGCAAAATTTAAGAAAATTATGTCAAAGTAAATAATAAAGAAGCACAATGATTTACAAGCCTGGCAGTTTTCATACAGGTTATAGAGTATTAAAAATTAAGTGAATAGTAGATCTGAATTTTATTAATAAATTAGTTTTTGTTTTAAACTTTGCCTCTCCCAAACACTGTGATGCATCAGAAAATAAGATGTTCTACTACTGTCCAGTTTGGGTTTTTAGCATAGCTTCCGTTGATAAAAACAACAACAACAAAAAAAAAAATCCCAAAGCAATTTTTATGAAGAATTAAATATAAAGTGTCCCAAGGACCAAGAAGCACTAAAGAAAAAAAAAAGTTAGTTACCATTATGATTTTCAGAGAAAAGTAGACAATTAAAAAAGTTGTTCTGATTAAGAAGTACCAGCTGATTATTACAACTTAAAAAATTAGCCAATTCTGGTTGGCATGTGTTTGAATCTCGTGTACTAAGTTATCAACTTCAACAGAAAAACTATATTCTTGTCTCTTAAAATGCTAGTAGTGTAATTGCAGAAATGTACCTGATAGCCAAGCAGATGGCTAATACATGATATAGTAGAACAACATACGTGTCCTGAAAATCTGAAAATAAATAGTCTGCATGATTAAATAGGTTCTTTTCACTCACTTGGATTCAAAAAGCTGAAGAATATCTGGCATATTAAGAAGACCTTCGGTTGTCAGAAATACATATGGAATCTGTACCTCCAGAAGAAATGAACCACCACGATTCCCTGAAACATTTTGTATATGTAAAATAGTAGTTTAATAAGCAAAAAACCAATGATACATCAAACGGACATATCTTTCAAAAATGCAGCTTTTATTCATCTCCAATAAAATGCTTCCACTCTATACTTTTTTACCCCAAAATGAAACCCTTTTGAATCTCTTTGAAATTAGGCTTTAATTCAGATTTATTTAGATCTACAACATTCCCTTAGGATGAGGAAGGGTGGATACAGCTTGCAGAAGCTGTAAACAACCTGTGAACTTGGCACAAGTCTCTTATAAACCCACATGTACTACTACATCCTGGCCAAAACTAGGCTTACACTCAAATAAAAACTTGCTGCATAGATAACCCAGCTATGTTTGTTTAGCTTTAGCCTTCATAATGTGTTACTCATTCCCTTCCACAGCCACATGAATGTAGCATTTTATGGAACAGAAAATGTTTTCTTCTCATATGTCAGCCTAACTGTTTATTACAATTCTGGAGATCACTTACCCATTTGTATTGTTTCAGGGAGGGTGGTTTTAAAAGTCATGTAAGTAACATTCAGATTTTTGCACAGATTTTTCCAGCCAGAATTTTCAGAATAATCATATTCCATTACTAATGAGAAGTGTGTCCAAGGGAAGTCAGCTCCAATTTGCTGATTATGTACAATAACGCAGGAATATCTACTAAGACTTAAAAAACCCCAACAAAATATTAATAAAAATAAGTGCAGGTAGAATTACCCTCAGAAAAAAATAAACTCAGTTTTACTTTGATGGATTCTAACTGCTTGAAGTCTGTTTACAAAAAAATATTTACCTTTCCTGGCTAAAGTTCCAACTCCTTTAAAAATTAATTTAAAAATCAAAAGCTGTACTCTTCCCCCTACAATTACCTGCCTGAAATATCATATTTTTCAGAACTAAAGAATTTGTTCTCAAGATACAAGAATTCAACTTACTTGCTTATGATCTCTTTACAACTTAAAGGGCTTCCTTTTTTCTCAGAATTCAAATCCACAGCTTTAAAACCTGCTTAAAAAGAATTAAACAGTGGATGAAATAAATGAGCCTCTTTGACTATGAATCAACGCACAACAGTAAGTAGCAAACGTGGAACAACACAGGTTATTAAAATTTTAAGTATTACATATTCTGTCTTGCTGAAGTCCTAAACAATTTTAATTTATTTTGCACTGTTGGATGTAATGATATAGAAACTTCCTTCTCAGAACCCAAGGAAAAAGTAATGCAAACAAGTTTCATGTCTCACAAACTCCCAACCCTATTACCTTAAAAGAAAAATTAAAGGGTAATATAAAAGGAAGCACATTTGCCCCTTTATAAGCTAAATTTCTTTACACTTTTTATACATTTGAAATTTTAACTGGAAGATATAACTAGAAGGAATATTGGTATTACATAAGTCTCTCTTTTCAAAAGTGTAGTTGGATTGACCTGTGCTTGCAGCCAAGTCTTAAGATCTTAAAACAAATAAAACTCTTTTCAATAAATATTATTATTAGTAAAAGCACTGCGAACATGCCTCCTCCCTTTCAAAACATCCTAAAAGACATGCTTTCTTCCTATAAGAGCACAGGAAATCTAACTTTATTTTTATAGGCAAAAGAACAGTACAATACATGACACTTGATAAGGTTCATGCAAGTAGGATTTATGAAACTGAATTTTAAAGAAAAATATGAAAGGAATCAGTGACTTGTTCTAAACATAACTATAGGCTCAAATTATAAGTTGCCTAAAACATGTTTGTTTTACCAGCTGAACTTGCAGTGTTGAACAAGCTCGTACTTGTGAAATTACTCACAGGTAATATGCTGAAGTGATGAAAGTGCTGCTTGTATCAGTGGGGAGGTGGGATATTGGAAACAGTATATTTTTCCCTTGAGTTTTAGAGATTGCTACAGCTTATGCTGACATATTTAACAAATTAGCAAATAAGATCAACAACATATAGCTAAGGGAAAATATGATCTGTACCTGACTACTCAGTCAAGGCTTTATGCTGGGGAGTTTAGCCAAGACTTTTAAAATCTAACTGCTCTGAATAAGCTTGCAGGGAAGAAAGCTTGTGACCAATGATCAGCTAAAAACAATGAGACAATTTGATCAAGATATCAGATGCAAATATAATTAGGCAATGGGCTGTCCACAGCTCCTTCATGTTCTGTTGAAAAAATGTTTGACTCAATAGATAAATTATCACTCTCTTGCAATAGAAAACACTGTACCAGAACTCTTACATGGGAGAAAATAAAATTGAAAGATAAAAGGGTGATGGGAGAGTTATGAAATATTAAACAGTAAGAAAAGTATATAGAAAGGCTCCTGATGAGAAGAAAAGGGAGAAACACCTGCATCAAGCATTTAAACAGGAATGCAGCAATCTACAGAATAACAGCCACTTTTTATTTCAAAAATACACATAAAATAATGATTTACCTTCTATCCTAGATAACGGGTGAATGAAGGCAGCTTTTTCTCTTTCAGAGTCCATCCTTGTAATGATTAGTATCTGTACAAAGACAAATAAAAGAAACTCTGGTAATGTTAAGAAATTTTTCTTTCAGCCTGCATGCATCTTTCTTTCTCCTTTGCATAGAAAACACAAGACTGAATAAACAAATGGCAGATCCAGAAACTTTGGAGTGTTCCACAATGACAATCATAGAATATCTCAAGTTGGAAGGGACCCATAAAGATGGAGTCCAACTCACTTCTCACAGGACTACCTAAAACTAAACCATATGACTATGTCCAAGAGCTTCTTGAACTCGGACAGGCTTCGTGCTTTAACCACTTACGTACAAGTCTGTTCCAGGGAAGACTACCCTCTAAGTGAAGAAATCTTTTGCCTAGTGTGCCTGGACTTCCTCTGGCACCACTTCATTCCAGTTGCTTGTGTCCTGCTACTGGTCACCAGAGAGAAGAGATCGCACCTTCTGCTCTGCTGTTTCACTTGAGGAAGGTGTAGGCTGTGATAGGGTCACCCCTCAGCTTTCTCCTCCCCAAGAGGAATAAGAAAAGTGACTTCAACTACCCCTCCTCTTGCCCTTGAGGCCTTCCACCCTTTTGGTGTCCCTCCTCTGGACAGACAAAACCGACAAGTTTGATATCCTCCTCATATTGTGGCACCCAGAGCTGCCCCCAGCACTCGAGGTGAGGCTGCCCCAGTGCAGAGCAGAGCAGGACAATCCCCTCCCTTGCCCGGCTGGTGATGCTGTGCCTGATGCACCCCTGGACACGGGTGGCCCTCCTGGCTGCCAGGGCACTGCTGACTCAGCTTGCCATTGACTCAGACTTTTTGTCTCTTCCCACTGGGCTCCAGTCTCTTCTCTACTGATTTGTATGTATAACCATGACTACCCCATCCCAGGTGGAGAACCTGGCACTTGGTCTCAGTATATTTCATATAGCCGGTGACCGCTCAGCTCTCTAGTTTAATTTTTCTGTGAGGCCTTTCTACCCTTGAGTCCACTGCTCCTCCTAATCTAGTATCATCAGTAAAATCACTTATTATACTTTTGATTCCTGTGTCCAGATGACTTACAAAAACATTTAAGAGCACTGTCTCTAAAACTGAGCCCTGGGGAACACCACTAGTCACTGGCCACAAGCCTGATGTAATTCCATTCACTGTAATTCTTTGAGCTCAACCCATCAGTCAATTGCTCACACAACCCAGTATTATGGACTTGTCTAGCTCTGTGATAAACAGTTCATCCAGGATACTGCAAGAGACAGTATTAGAAGCTTTGCTAAAATTAAAAAACACATCCACTGGCTTCCCTTGGTCAACTAGATGGGTCATCTTGTCGTAAGTGGAAAAAGAAAGGAAATTAAGTCGGTTAAGTAGCACTTTTCTCTTGTGAACCTGTGCTGTTTGTGGCAAATGACTGCGCTGTCTCTCAAGTGTTTTTCAGTAATGACTAGAATAAACTTTTCTATAATTTTAACAGGCACTGAACTGGGACAGACAAGTTTGTAATTACCAGAGGCCAAATTGTCACTGAGGTGACACCAAGATGACATCAAGTTCTCATATGCCTACTACCACAACATAATCCTAGTACCACAAAGCAAAATGTGTTGCTCTTAAGAAGAAAAAGACAAGGATGCAAAATCATCTTAGTGTGTCTGTTGAAGGACAGACAAGAAGACAATCAGCATCATTTAATGTTTGTTGCTTCATGTCAATTTCAATTTTAAATTCTAAAAGGGTGTATAATAAGCTGTTATATTGTTCTTCTCACCAAAATTTAATCAAAAGATATTCAGAGCTCCTATTGCAACTCTTAAAAGAAACACAAGAAGAATAAATCCCCAGGAAGTGAAGTATGGAAAGAAGCTAAAATAAACTTGAATATCTTTTTTGGCTGTGTTTAGGAGCATAAATTCTATTCCAAACTGTTAGAACACTTTCAACACTATGCATTTCAGTCTGTTTCCTAATGAGATCAGCATTTTGTAAAGAAATAATAAATATTCTGCAAAGGAAAGTGGTGTCTTGCACTGTATCATATCACTCAAAATATTCGCATATCCAGAAAAGAGAATCTTTGGATAATTTGAATATTCTCCAAAGCTCTCTCTTCCATGCCAAAGCTATCACTCACAGCTACTTGTTTCTTGTATCATTCAAATGCCAGGAGGTTGGCCTGATACACTGGTTAAGCAGAGGTTATCTGTGGATAACACCATCCACACACTCCTTGGTGTATGTGCGCTCCAAGTCATGCCGTACAAACACACAATCATGACTTGTGCTATGATTCTCTCTGTGTCAGATGATTGAGGCTTTCAAACAAAAGGTTATATTATAATTTTCAGTAACTGATGTGATACAATATATTTATCAGGAAAACAAAACCACCTGCAACAAGATAAAGCCCTGGCAATGTTAAAACTCTTTTGCACGTTGTTTCACACATGCAAGAAGGGGAGATCTGAACAAACAAAAACTTGTACTGCTGTGACAGAGTTCTTAAAATTTATGCTACCCTTATTTAATAGATACCATGAGGTAATTATTAGACTTTTTTCCATAAACGAACATGTGATAAAACATAGTTTTGCAACTATTCATATAATCTGGAACAACTTTGTTTGTTAAGAGAAATTGATTACATTGCTTGTTAACCTTAACACTGTGTTTCTCTCCATAACTTTTCATCCAATTTAACATTTCACACTGAAGTGCTGTTATTTTGGGATGTGTTTCATGCTTTTTCTGGCTGCTGTACTGTACAATCTTCAACTGCCTCCAGATATTATTCAAACAGGATTCTAAAATGTTTTTATAGATATCCTTTGCCTTGGACAAATAACCTGTTAATAAAGCAACAAAAGAAGTAATTGCAGTGAGAAAAGATAATTGTCAAGCATTGTGTTCAATCTGCACACCAATTCAAAATCTATGTGAAGGCATCTTGCACAAAAACAGATGAAAATTTAATGGCTCCCCAATATGGAAGGCGAATATGACCACTAATCAGGTACATAAATGGTGTTTACAAAATTGCTGTACTTTATGTAGGATCTGCTATGTAACTCCAGATAGAATTATACCAGATTGTACCCTAAAGCTGCAGACGCTAGCAGCAACACTGTTATATTTAACAAATCAGTATAGTTTATACTGAGTAATGACAGTATTTCTATCACCATTGTCTAAAGATTTTTTGTCCTGTGTGTTTACCAGTTGTCATATTATCACAACTATTCTCAACTCTGAATGATGCCTTCTATGTATAAATTTTGAACAATGCTGTGGTTATCTGAAAATGCATAAAGAAAAAATACATCCAAGATAACTACATGATGAATCATACAGCCCAACAACACAACAGTGAAGACTACAAGGCCTACTTAGTATCTCGCTCAATTTTCTAATTTTTTTTCAGATCTTTTTTACTTGTACAGTTTCCAGTGTGAACTGTTGCTCAGGTTTGGAAACACGGGTGCTTTTGTAATTCTGAAACATCATCTAGGACTGCTCCTGCTACAAAAATAGTGGAGGAAGAACTGCTCATCTTTCTTCCTCCCATTCTTCTACATTGTTTATAGTAATGATAGAAAAGAATTGTACTTAGGATGCTACTTATATATTCGTTCTGTATTCTTCTTCCTACTCCTTTTTTGCTAGAAATATTTAATGAAATACAAAGTAATTTATTTTCCCTACAGTTCAGTTTTTGGCAGATGTTTTACATTTTACATAAATTTTAAGGAAACACCATCCATAAAGGGATAGTTCAGACTGAAGTTAGATGCTCTGAAGCAACTTTATCTCCTATAAAGGCAGAGGGAATCTGACTTTCCTACGGCATTCATAAACACTGACTTCGACTTCTTATGGATCTATCCTGATAGAGGTATCTGAAAATTCACAATACACAACTATGGGAATTTGACAAGCTCAGTATTATCATTTCAGGTATTAAACGGGGTTACAATGGGTTCTCATATTCCAAATGTGAATAAGTCCAGAAAAGCTCAAAAAAACCCCTTCTACATAAGTCCAGTGTTGTAACTTCAAACTTCTTGCTCCATGACACATTAAATAACATTTAAGATTTTGCTTAAAAATGCTCTCAGAGTCAAGTACCGCACTTCCACAGAGCCTAACAATATTTTACACGGGAAGTGTTCCACACTCACAAAAGATAAATGGTAAATAGAAAAGGACTTGACATTTTTGCATGTTCCTCAGTTTCCACACAGAGATTCCAATGACAATTTGTCATTCTGAGATACAAGACATATTATATATGTGGAAGTTCTTAACAAATCCATGGAATAACATAAACAGCAGTCTATTAGTCATGAACTGAGCATATACACTGATGGCAAAAAGTCACAGCTACAAACATAAGGGATAGTCTGCAGAACACACACAAAGCTTTGGGTTTCTGGGTATCGTTATTCAGTACCAAGAACAAACCTAGAGCTGTATCCAAGCCACATGTTAGTAGCAGATCTCGAACTGTCACCAGCAGGTGTACCAAAGCAGCGTGTCTGAACAGCATGATCTCCTTCTCATCTACTTTACCTTTACAAATAGAAGACAGAGATGTGGTCTACATAAAATTTCACAACTCACATTATATGTATATATGTACTCAGCTTAAAAGATCCTGGTATCTAAGAATTTCCATTAAACACACTTAAACATAGATAACCTTCAAAGGTTAACCTTCAGATCTGGTGGTCTTGCCAATTAGCTGATGATACAGCATAACTTTTCCGAGGTCATCTGACCCAGAGCAAGTGGCACGCAAGTGGTTTTGAAAGGTGTGTACAGATAGATGGTGCTTGCTGGGGGAGGAGATAACAGCTCCCCCGAGCATATAACTAAAACCACATTGCTTTACTGATTTTAGTGTGGCAATTCTCTACACCTAATTAACATCTTATGATGAGAATCTTCACCTTCAAGAAGGCAAATTTGAATGACATTTGCTTCGTCGTTGACCCATGTAAATCAAACAAGTTACGTGCTTCCTATTCTGTATTGCGTATCCATTTTGAATGTATGTTATAGGACTTGATTGAACAGGAAGGAATTTCTAGTCTGAAGACAGAAGGTATTTTTGGGAATTGCATGCAGGTAATGGTGCAGTTCATTATCACAAACCAGAAATTTTTGGAAACTCAACTACAGAGTAAGTGTGCTTACTAATAAAACACATACTTCAAGATGCTAAAAATGGTTGAGGAAGATAATTAAAGAATAAATTACTACAGCTGAAGATGCATTCTAGGAGGAAAACAGTAGCTAATTCTCTGTACTGGGATAATATAATTTGTAATTCAATAAGACTAGCAAAGCACTTGGGAAGGAAAAATCAACTTAAGGACACAGCATACAGGACTTAGTCGGAAACCGCATGAAAGGCAAAGATCCTGCAACTATTCTGCATCAAAAGACAGGAAGTTAATGTTCAGCTCTGTTAGGGAAGGTGCTGAAACTGAAGGACTATGTCCAGCTCTTTACACCAATCACCATAAAAATTCAGTGAGGAATACAGGTCATTTAGAAACAAAGTAACACAGTAAGAAACCATTTTATGATGAAAGACTGGAGTACTTGGTGATATTTGATGCAGAAAAGACCAGCAGGGGAATAATAATCTGCTAACAGAGCACTATCATGACAGTAAGTGATTGTTTTCTACGTTCAGGGATTGAGGAGAAAATACATCAGCATACTGTGGAGTAAAGTGGAATAAGACTGGATATTGTGAAACTATTTAAAATCAGGAAGGAAATAAAAGAAGTATGTTACCAGGGAGATTTTGGTATCTCCTACAGAAATAGAGAAATATTCATTAGGAATGAATTGGATATTTTCTCTCTTGTTTCTGTGGACCTTTCAGCAAGAAAGTTGTTATTTCCTTCTGCTGCTTTAGTTGGGGAAAAATGCAATTTCTATAGCACGTAAACTGCATTTGAGAGGATGTAAGTTTTCTTAAATTAATCTTGAATTGAAATGCTTACATATTTTTTCCCCTGATTCAGAGAAGCAGCAGTAATTCTCTGTATACTTTTCTCACTAATGTTTTCCTTTCTGTGATTCACTGACCTAGATACCACGTCTGTCCCTCATGTTTGTGAAGATGGTGTTTGCTTTTTTGTAAGCTCCTTCACATTAAGAGAACACTGCTGCTAACAATTTTAATATGGTAATTCTATCGATCACAGGCAGGGCCAACTACAGTTTCTTTTTGTTTGCCTTCTTTCTCATTTGTGGTTTCATGGTCGTTAATGTTTTCTTTGAGAAAAATACATTCAGCACAGAAAGTAATGAAATTGAGACAGCAAGAGTTTATTGCATAATTTGTGACATAATATAGAAACTTGGCAGGTAGAAGACAGCCTACTATGTTATCCTTACAACTAGTTCTCAACTATGAGCTGTACAACGCAAAATATAACACAAAATACCAAGTAACTTTCTAAATGTTCCGCAAACACAAGAAGTCTCTATTTTGGTATGAAGTTTTCCTGACTCTCTCTTTACAGTCAAAAACCTTTGTAAGGGGTCATTAACTTTGTTGACTTTCCTTTTCATTTTTCTGGTTTTATAGGGCTTTCACACACCACATAGGGGAGAAATGAAGTCAGAAAGAAACCAAATTATTATGGATTTTTTTCCTCTTCATTTCTAACATGGGCATGGTAAATGGCATCATGCAGGTGTGACAAAATATAGCTACTAAAAGAAAAGAAACAGCGAAATCACACAGGCAACTTTTAATTTTAAAATCTAGCACGAGAAAAAAAATTAAACATTGTTTGCTAGAGAAACAGCATTTCTGAAGCATATGTAAAATATTTTAAAATTAATTCAAATTAGAATACTTTTGTATTGCAATATTAAGGTTAATAAATGTAATGTTGAACAACGAGGAGACATTTGTGAAATAGAAGAGGAAATCAATTGTTGTAACTCTATAAGATAAACTGTTAAAAGATTTACCATTAATTTATAAAACATCTTGAACTTTGTGTCACCAATTAAATCTGTATTAGTTTTAAAGAAGTAAAGAACAGATATCTTTTAAAAGACATACCTTGTTTAAAATTATCACATATCACTTTCTCTTGCTGTTTTAAGAAAAACCTTGTATTATCAAATTTAACACTGTCAAAGCTCCAAGCAACAGAAGCAAGTACACCCAGATGTGTCAAATCTTTTAGTACAGGAATGGCTGCTTCTTCCAAGAGGCAGTATGCCTGGCATTGGCTTTCTGGATAACACAATGAACAAAACATAATAATGAAGTTTGGTTTCACATACCACTACTGGACATGAATATTCAAAAGACCTAGCAAAACATTAACAACTTTATCTTGTTCATGAAAGCTGCAACATTAATGGAAAAAAGTTGCTTGCCACAGAGCCTCCTGAATGGTAGCAATCACCTGATCCTCACAGCAGGCAACCACATTGTTCCGTGCATTTCATAACATGATCAAACTCCATGATGAGAAGTTTGGATTTTCTACTCCTGAGACTCACACTAAGATTGTTCTACTATTCAGTTGTCTACAGCAGCCTGCTTCTACATCATAGTAATTTTCAAAATGCTAATTTTTGTTTTGACTGCAGAAATGCTTTATTTTTTCTCCCCAATTGCATTAAAGGAGTCTTGCTTCAAAATTTATTAGAAAAAAATTAGTAAAAAATATGCTTATATCTATGATTCCCATCTCAGATGGCAACAGATAAAAAGACTACTCTACTCTTCCACTGGTTCTGTGAAACAAAATGCCATCAAGCACATGGTTGGAGCGAATGAATTTCCATGGAAAACTAAACTAATCTGTGCTAGGCCTACAACTTCCTAGGGCTGGGTATTTTTGAGGCTATAAAATAGCTTGGATAAATATTTTCTAGGTTCTCCTCTACCATTTCTACTGCATGAGAAAAGAGTTGTCATTTATGTTCTTTGATACAATGCCTTGTACAACAGCCAGAGTTCCAGGGGTAAGGCCCAGTCATGCATGAGAGAAATCCATAGTTGATTTCTACTGTGTTAAAGACCTTTCCTATCAAAATGACTACTGATCTCTTCCATCTCCAATTCTGATTTACTCAGACAAAAATGTTCAGAATAATAAATGGAAGGTACTGATTGGCATTAAGAGATTTCATGCCTGCTAATTTTGATAACTCAAAGTCCGAGTCACTCTTTTTACTTTGCTTACAATTGGCTTTAGTCTTAAGATGGAGCTCCATAGCATGTTCTCACCTGTGTGCCAAAATAAATATCCATCTACTTGCAATACTTTCAGCCACAAAGAGAAGCAATTAAGTCTAATAATTTCTGTATTTGTCTGAGTAATACTATTTAACGTAAAATTCTATTGCAAAACTATATAGAATCAGAGAATCACTAAGATCATTGAGTTCAACTGCTAACCCAGCACCACCACGTTCACCACTAAAGCATGTCCCCAAGTGCCACGTGCTCAGGTTTTCTTAACACTTCCAGGGATGGTGAGTCCACCACTACCTTGGGAAGCCAGTTCCAATGCCTGATCACTCTTCCAACAAAGAAATTTTTCCCAATATCCAATCTAAACTTCATGTGGCACAGCTTGATGCCATTTTCTCTGGTCCTGTCACTTTTCACCTGAGAGAAGGTAAAATAGTTCCAAAAATAGTGTATACCTGATGGTTGAATATTGACAGTGATACTGTCTTCATTCTCCTGGGTTTTTCCCTCTGTTTTTACAGTCTCACAAACAGAATCATCCTCTTTGTGAACACGCATATGCTGCTCTTCAGGCTGTACCACTAAATAATTAAACCACAAGTGGATATTTAGCTATAAATATCACAAAAACAGCTCAGTGAATAAGAGAACTATGCTACAAATGACTTTATGTGCAAAAATATTTTCAAATTAAGTTTTTTCTGTGACACATACATTTTCTCTTCATGAATTCTTTATTGTTTTCATGGGCTTATACAGTACAAGAAAACCACAAGACACAAAACCAGATTAGGCCCTGCCTTCACAATTCAAGAAGTCAGGCATTATCAGATTACTCTTCCTAAGAGCAGAAATACGCAGCTGGGAAAATTAAGGAGCTGATAATACTGCTCTATAATGCAGCTCTACAGGAAACTTCATATGCCTTTATATGGAGAAAAAACATGTATGACAGAAAAGATGCTGCTGTCCATAAGGAGCTCAAACTATGAAAAAAACATCAGTGAATGTGAGTAGAAAAGGTCAGATACTGTAAGCCACGCAAAAAGAACATAGAAGTTGCAAATAGAAAAAAAAAAAAAGAGAGAGAAAAAGAAGTACATATGGAAAATAATTACTCTCTGGTCTTCTAGCTATCTTTTGGAATTTGTTAATATTTCTAAGTGGCCTTCCCTTCTTCCTGATAAATACTGATGCATGAGCTACAACTTCTGGCCACAAAGCTTCTTCTACCTCTTTATTTCTCTTTTTTTTTTCTGAGAGGGGTTCTTATTGAATAATTGTCTTCTAAATATTACTGATTTTTCTACTTAAGAATGTCAGTTTCCTCAGAAAACAAACTAATCATACAGAGACAGAAGGAAAATAAAAACCGAATTTTTATTCTAGTTAACTTAGAAGACTTGCCTTATTTTGAAAAGATATCTGGAGCTCAAAATTGGATCATTGAGTTGTTTCTACTACTTCCCTCCTGCATATTTTCTAAACTAAACATTACACACAGTGCTATCTTTAAAAAAATAAGTCAAACAACGAAGAGGCCTACTGGCACTGCTGGCCTTTCTAATTTTCAGTCAGAGTTAGAATGAGCCTTAATAAAAGCTTCTCACTATTGCAAAAGTATGCAATGATTTATATCATTTCTACATCGATGTGGCTTATCACAGACCCCTGTATTTTAATGGGTTCTCTATATATCAGCTGTAACTGATCTGCAGCACTGAGGTCTACCTGCACACATATCCTAATCTGCATTGAACCTTCTCAAACCCCCCCAAGCCCATTCGCGATTGTGACACAGCTTGTCCTTCAATACATTCGGATTCCTTGTCGGGCGATGCAGTTCTGGGCAGGGTTCCCTAGATGGCAGCATAAAATTTCGGGTACCTCGGTCTCTCACTTCTAAAATTCGGATTACTGCTTTCTGACGCCATGAAAAGTTTCATGCATCTCCGACAGTGTCAGAAACAGATGAATTTTACCAAGAAATACTTACTTCCACAAGATTACATAAGCTTGCAATTAAACACATATCCCAATTCTACAGGAATTATTGCTGGAACTTTCATGTAACAACTGTTGCTGGTTTTTTTAAATGCTGGGACATTTAACTAAAACACAAATAAAAGTAATCGCCAAAATTCTGCCATACAAGTCCAAAAAAAATTTCGATTTTTTTTTACATACAGTTTTATCCTGAAAAGTGAATTTGGAGGAATGCCACTATCACCTGCTACTTTATGTCCCAGATACTTCTTTTTTAAAACAAATAAGAAAATTCTTCTACTTCTTCTTTCTCTCTGCTATTTTTCATTCCTTCAATGCTGAACACATAGCCTGATATTCTTTCCTAAGTACTGCCATCAACAAGAACAGGCCTACCACCAATTCTCTGTTTTCCCTAATATCTGTTCTACTACATTATTCGATGATTTGGTGGGGTTTGCATCAAGGTAACTGGCTCAAATGAACAACTCTTGTTCATTGTCTAGGCTACAGAAGAGAGAGTACTGATATTTGCTGTTTGCTAAGTACAATGAATTTGAGGATTACTACTTCTCCAAAGTGGCCAGGAGATTCAATTCAGAACATATGGAGGGAAGAGATCGCTTGAAGTAAGTACCATTCAGAGTTACTTTGTCAGAACAAGAATAAACTCAAATGTTTATTTTATGAAATACCACTTCCAACACCAAAGAAAATCCTGTCTCAAAAAAGGAGCACCCCCCTTCCCAAGTAAACCAACCAACCAAAATCCTCTAATATATCTTCAGGAAAACAACAAAAGGTAAGATTCTTAGCTAAAAACTCAGCTACATTTAAGACCATAAAAATGTTGCCAATTTACTTCAAATAATGTTTTTATCCATAAATCTACTAGGATGAACTAGCATCTACTGTAACTGGTAAAACAGAGAAGAATTAAATCCGGAAAAATGGCAGAATAAACTGGGTCACATACCTTTTTCAGGTCTATCTACACAATATTTTTCCTCTCTTTGGGTGACTGTATGCTTAGATCTCATCATAATAAAGTTGTTCAGATCAGAATCATCATTGGCCCATTTAGAAGCAAGCGCAGGTGATGCCGGCTTTCCACTACAGGATGAGTTGTCTAGCTTAGAAGACACATCTTTACAGCTGTTTGATGCAGATGGTTTGGGGCTTTTCTTTTCTTGGTTTAAGAAACAAATTGCCTCTTCTGTCTTAATCCTTCTTATGCTTCCTCCAGTAAGTTCTTCCACAGATATATTTGTACTGTGAGTTTTGGCAGATGATGCAGTACTTGTGGCAAAGTACTGCCTTTGAGTCTGCAGTGACAAGCCAGGATTAATTACCTTCTCTGACTGATGTCTTTCAGTAGAAGGCAGCTCTTGGTTTGTCAGAGAATTCTTCTCTTCAAGCCATCCTGAAAAATACAATTTAATTTCTTTGCTGCGACATTGATTTTTTTTCTTTTCTCCCTCCTCATTGGAGTTAAGGACTTTGGATGGTTTACAGAGAAGGCATTTTTTAAAACTTCTTCCTTCTGCCTTCTCAGGTCACTAGAATCCCCTTTTAGTAAACTAGTCCTAAGTAAAAACGCACAATATTAAGACACAGAAGGCCATGCTATTGTTTGAAGTTTCCACCATCTACACAGGACTTCTTGATGCTAGATTTCTAGGAAGTGGGATGCAACGGATTTGATTAGGAAGAAAAATTGACTTTTTTTTTGTTTTTTAGAGGGAAAAATGAAGAATGCAAACAGTTCCCTCGGAAGATATGCTTTACTAGAACTACAACTTTTTTGCATTGTGGCTGCACAGCTATCTGAAGCACAGTAGCTAAACAATTAAAGAAATGTAAAAAGCAGTTAATCGGAAATGTTCTTGCATGAGCAGTGTCTATCAGTTTCACAACATATCATGTTACTGTCAATCCTTGGAGTTCTACAACCACAATTGGTGCCTTGCAGTCTGGCCATAGTTATACAACAAAATCTGAATAACTTTTTGCATTTTTTGTTGAAGTTTGATTGTAAGTATGCAAAATCGTCCATGAGAAATTCTGAAGTTATGAGCTGTTCAAATTTGAAATAGTCTGTATAAAAAAACCCCCTCTACAGCATCACAAAATAAGGAATTTCCACTGTAACATACTCCTCCCACTGACCTTGTGCAGATAGGATTACGTGAATATCTGCTTTATTAAAATATTCCACAGCAAAACTACTACTTCTTAAGAAATTCTCCTGTATGAAACTATTTAATTAAAAATGACTGGTGGAGGCTACTCTTCATCTGCACAGTAATAGAAAAGATGACTTTATGTAGTTAAACATTTTTGTTCCTACAATCTAACTAAGTTAGTGAAAGTACACCTTAATTGCAGTAGTGCCATTACTTCATTTCGCTGTAAAACATTTTGTTCTTAAGAATAAGAAATAATTAATTTCCTTTCTTCTTGGAGATATGTAACTCCCTGTGTGATTCTCTGTTAAAGTACCTATCTTTGCCTTTTTATCACTTTTTTTTTAAAAAAAGAAGATACTCACTTTCTAATTGATACAATGTAAATTGTGTAAATGTTTCTACTTCTGTAGAAAGCAGACTGTTTCCATTACTGTCATCCATATTCAATTGCTCCAAAATTTCTACAGCTGCTGGATTTAAACCCATATGAAGCCACCAGCCCTCTTCTAGAGAGCTAAGCATTGGTGCTTCAACCTCAACTGGCAGCTTTTTCTGCAGTTCTGTCAGTGAATGATGCTGATGCACAAAGTTAACAGCTGGATGCTCTACAAAAGAACCAGAAATTAACATACAAAATATCAATAATCTAGAAAGATGAAAACAGAATGTCCGTTTGGAAATGAAAGCTCACAAGTACTGGTGGCCTACTACATATATCTATGTGAATATATCATATTTCCATTTGTAACTCAGTGTCCATCAATAGATTTAAGAGCAAAGCAGTTAACATTATTAGAGCAAGCGTGCTTTTCTGAGTTCTGAGTAAGAGAGGTGAGGGTTTCAATTTTTTTTTCAGATCTAATATTGCATTAATGAAGTTACAAAGTATCTTATTAATTATCTGTGGGTTATTGTGTTTACAAAGACTTATCATAATCCTTAGCTGAAAAAAATTAATGGAAACAGTAGTGAGCATACCAGACATTATTTTCAACTATAAATCAATGTACAAATGAATTGGACAACAAAACAAGTCAATATACATAACTTAATCCTGAGACTTGTAAAATGAAGGCACATAAAATGAAATTAAGAATAGTGGTAATACAGATTCTGGCACTTTCCTGAATCGTCTGCAGCTTGTTTTGGTTTTGTGTATTCTACTTCTCTTCTACTTTCATGAAGTTATAATATAATTTTCCATTAACAGTACTATTGTATTGATTGCTACATATTTTGAAACATTATTTAAGGGAAAATAACACACAGGAAGGAGTTCAAAAGATTACCAAATTTCAGCTATTAATTATTGTATATAATAGTAGCGAACATGGTCATAAAAAAAGTAAAACTCTTACTTAATTCGAATTACCTCCATAGAAGGATACATGGCATACCAACTTCTATGTTGCCATATTGTAACTTTTTATATGTACTAAAATAATCACATAATCTGAACTTCACAGGGTTACAGTAATTGGATAAACTTCAATGGATCAAAATATGTGCTCTGTAATAACTTTATGTTTTCTGCTATATTTCTCCATGTACACAGAACTCATAAACATCAATTAGAAATAGATCATCAATCAGAAATCCTTACCGACAAGCAAAAGAGAGCTCATATTATCCCGATACTTCTCTGAATGCCATACCAAAGATTCTAAGAATTCCCTAGAGGGCTCTGCAATCAAAATACTATGAAGAACATAAAAAAAAATGAAACAAAAGACTTGCAGGCATGAAGTTAGCACCACTATCTGTTGAATTTTGATCTATATAAAACTATCTTTTCAAGATGTACTTTGTCTTTAAATTTCCAGTTTGTTCATTCATTCATTCATTCATTCATTCATTCACTCATTCATTCATTAACATTTTTTTCCTATCCATATAGAGGACAACAGGAAACAGTGAGAGGAGGAGCCATCAAGGCTGGGTCATGAAGTAAAGCAGCACTGAATGACAACTCTGTCTAGACCATGGGTCCCTCCCCGAAGGGATACTGAAATTCTTCCTGCACATGTTACAAAGATAGCAAGGCAAAAAATGCTAGTCTCAAATAAGACGAGAAGGAAAAGATGGAGCCTAGTCCTATGTTGGCATGAAAAGGCCTGAAATCTATTGTTGGAGGATATCCTCAAAACAGACAGTACTTTCTTACTATATCTCTTCTGGACATTTTGCAGCTGATCCTTGTGCAAGATACATGCTTGCCGTAAGTATAAATATGCATATATGCCCATAAACATACTTGCTTAATACTTTAAGTATTTACTGTTGCCTACTGCAAAAAACAGACTGGATTTTCAGGCAATTAAATCCCCCCACAGAAAAGGTCCATGGAAACAACTTCCTCTCCTTTTTCAGGCTCTTCTGGAAAACCACACATATGGACCATGCATTCTGTCACTCTTTCACACGAAACACAATATAAATGCAGCTCAAAAAATGTAAGTACCAATTCATAAATACACTGAAGTTATTTTTTCAATAATTTTGAGGATTTATGATTTAGAAGATTTATGACAGAATTTGTCACTACCAAGGTTTCATTACCTGTTACCAGAGAGAGAAACAGGTTCTTCTTGAAGTCCTCTGCACAGAAAATTAACCCATGATCTTTGTTGTCTGCATGGAGGAGTTAAAGGCACTTCCATTTCATCTTTCAAATATGGAATACATTCAGCTGGAAATTGCATAAAGCCCCAGCCAAAACAAAAATAAAAATCAAAATCACAAAGCTACTTGTGAATGAAATACACATGCTTACGAATTTTACACTAGTGAAGTTCTGGATTAAAGTAGAAAATATTTTCATGGGACAATTCAATAAGCTATATACCCCAAATACTTCACATCTAATTTCCAGACAGTTTGGGGATAACAATTGCAGAGCATGTTCCTTTAATGTAGTTCTGGGTACACACACTTTACATATAAGATTATTTTTATAATTAAATAACCAGGTATCATGACTGAGGTTTTGATATTCATGTCTGCTGGCCTTCTTAGATAGTTCCTCCATAAATGAAGTTAATTAGGTGGGAGAGAGACTACAGACAATACTGTGGTGGCTCCAAGATTTTGTAAGAATGGCTGTAAGAACGGCCTCAGGAACCTCAAAAATGTCAGGATTTTAAAGAAAAAGTTACTCTTTCAAGCAGAATTAGTACTCACTGAAATTTCTAGGGATGATCACTGAAATGAATTACAATACCCGGTTTTTTTAAAAGCAGAATACAAATCAACCTGGCATGTAAGAAGTCCTCTGCAAGTTACTTCAAACATTTTTTTTCCTCTCAATCATATTAAATGTGGACATATTAATGATTATTGGGTTTTATTCAAATCTTATCAGGAATTTGCAGCTTCACTGATTTTGGCAGTTTACATGATTGCCCTGCTATTCATCTCTCTGGCATACTACTAATCAGAAAGTAGAAATTACAAAAACCACAGTTGCTCCACATTCTATGAAAACTAAGGCAGAAAAACTGTGAATAAATCAGTGCCTCCACAAGGAAAAACACTTGTAATGAATTCCCTATTCATTCCACCATGCAGTAAGTAGATGCAATCATCATACCCGCATGGTCGGGCCAATTGGCACAGGGTTAGAAAGTCAGAGGACACAAACATATCAGAAAAGCAGGAAAAAAAAGGTAAGAAATGAAAGTGGATACAAAAGAAAGCAACATACTTCCAATCAGTATAACTTCTTTCCCACTCACTTAGAACAAAAAAAGTTCAGTGAACTTATGCTGTGAACTTCAGCCCAAAAACCAGCTTTTGTGAGGAGCAACAATTTTAGGACTTTACTTTGAACAGGACAGGAGCTTATCTCAGGACAGCAAAAATGCCTGCCTACCTAAAAAGAGCTATTCTTTCTCTTTGAGCAATACTATCCATATTTGTTCTTGTCTAGTTATTTTTACTTTTGAGACTGGATTTTTTTTTATCAGCTACCTTAAACTCTGCCTACACTCAAAGTAACATTCCCCTTCTCAGAACATTGCTGACTCAGAGAATTATCTTGTCTCTTAATGGCTTTTTTAAACAAACTCAATGACTAGAGAAAGACTGCTTATTCTTATGACTGCTTCTTTGAGTTCAAGCAAACATATTTCACTTCTGGTAACTCATAAAGAGCAAAATTAATTAGAAGGAGAAGACTGTCAGGTATCTCAGCTGAAACTTCACACTCAGCACAGAAACTTCTGCTATCAAATGGTGTTCTAGCAGCGCTTGCACAGGTTTGTAGATCTCTATCCTACAGATCTGAGCCTACCCAAACAAAAAAAGGAAAAAACAAAAAAAAAAAGAGAGAGAGAGAGAGAGAGAGATGGAAGCTGATTGTATCCCAACAATATAATTCTGCCTGATTCAACAGCAGAGCTACGAGAGCAACTGGCAATAAAGATTAATGCAGCCACTTTCTTTAAAAGACAATTCAAGATGGCTTGACTACTCATCTACTGCAGAAGAGCGGACAATACCCTAGAGAAGGTCACAGTCAATTTATTATTGCTGTATACAGGAGAAGAGTCCCAAAAAGCCTGGATCTACTGCACTTAAGCCCCTCCTGCTCGTAAGCTTTAGAAGTAAAGAGCAATCAGAGAGCTGACTAGACACAGATTACAGTTTATCATGCTAGACAATAATCTCCAGATGCAAAATAAGCTTAACTTTTTCTTGATGGAACTTGGTATGTTTGCATTGAGCTTTTATATCAGACACTTCGAAATGATATGATTATTCCAACCAAAATTCCACTACAATGTAGTATCTGAAGCATGATACTATCAGCCTGCAGGGGACAACTATCAGGTCAGTTTAAAACTTGTTGAAACTAAGACAAGGATCTTGGCCTGCAGAAAATAAAAAGGGTCATGGTCTGCAGAAAACTCAACACTTCTCAAGTGTTTTAGTAACTTCTGGATGGAAAACTATTGAGTGAACAAGCACTGATGGATAATACTACTACTGTCTGATAAAATAATGGATAGACCTTTTCATAGATAGGATATACATTAGGATGAGATGGACGTGTATAATCATGTATTGACACTCTGCTCAGATCACATTCATTAGGAATGTTACTCTTTGTGCAGACCCTTCTGCATTAAATGAAAGGTGAAAAATGTCACCAGCACAGCCATTTTTCTGCCTTGCTTAGTCAGCCAGAATTTAGCTGTGAATATAGTAGGGCTGGCAAAGACTGTGGATTATTTTGAAAGGTTACACCTGGAACCCGAAAAAACTTCAGCTAAGGTTGGACGATTACGTTGAGCAGTCGGACACCAAAGCTGCTCAGCATTGGCAGATAGTGTAAACACCATTACTTGAGTTTTCAAGCTATTGAAGGTGGATACACACAAAGGATTTCCTGATCCCAGTGTACAAGAAGCAAGGATTCAATGCACATTAGCAAATACTCAACACTTTGAGTTTATTTCTGTAGAAAACAGCTCTGGCTTAACTTCTCAATCACACGTAATTACTGAACCATTTGCAAACCATAATGTCTGCACACAAGTTTTGAATCTCTAGAAGCTACAAACACAGCACTTCTACCTGAATTGTTCTCCACCACCCTCTTTTGAAAGCATTTATATAAGACTCTAATAAACTTTAAACTGTGCTCTTTGACTCCACAATTTTAATCAATCTGCCTTAACTTTCATCTGCTGTCTCTCAGTAGATGAGTTGCTAGATAAAAAAAGATCTAAAAATCTAATCAAGTGCAGAAGTCATAGACATCACTTACAGCGAAAAGCAACATGAAGGAAGTGTAAAGTTGCTTGTGTTTAGACTATAAAGTTCCAGAAAGGAGTATGGCACTTCTACCTCCTAATGGTGTGGGTACAAAATAGTAGATTACACAAAGCGAATCTTCTTATCTAAATGGTCCATGTTCTCCCACAAATAGAATATTAGAAAAACTTCTTGAAGAATTTATTTTAAATATCACTCCTTGATTTATACAGATCTTCCTACCTGACTCACAGAATTCCAATATACTTGCGCTAGTACTGGAGCAAACCTCTTGTGGAATGGCACAGTACTTGAAAATTTCTATTTTGTATGTAATTTCTGCTTTGAGATCTGAAAACAGATTTTAAAAGGTGCCATAAATGAACTGTTTATCGATTTTTCCTGTCAGAGCTTTCAGTTTTTTATTGAACTTCCATGATATATTGTTATGAAAAATTAGTCATGCTTAGTAAGATGATTGAGCTGATTAGAGCAGCGCTCAGTCTTGTCCCTTAAGTGACAGAAAAAACACCCCCCAATATTGTACAGTCACTATCTGAATTATTCCAAGCTCTTATGACTACATCAATTTCCAGAACTAAGTAGCCTAAAGAGAGTTTACTAGGAGTATGTGTATGTAGATTCTTTTTCTACGAAAAAAGGACTAAAACAGAACAAAAAACCCCAACAAGTTGACATCTATGTACAGAATCCTCAAATCTCTGCAATCTCAGCTTGAAACATGGCACATACTAAATGTATCAGGGGAATGCACATGAAACTGTCTTAATCAAATATCCACTTCTAAAAGTTTTGTTTCTATCTTCAGTAAGAGACTGGATTACTTCAAACTGCTGCCCTGTCAGACCCAGAATTCAGCACACATCCTCTATCTTCAGAAGCATTAATCTTCCTTCTTTGAGCTGCTTCCTGTCCACCAAAAAAGCGGAAAATACTTTTTTTTACTTAAAAAAAAACCCCAAAAAGCCCTCAGGCAATGCCTTTTTCTTTTAACTAAACAAAATACTGTCATGCAAATCAATCCATTAGCCGATAACTGCCATTAAAGTTATATTTATCAGTAGTATAAAAGCACTTAGTAATTTTCCTAAAATTCCTTTAAAGAAACTATTACTGTCATTGAGAATAATCCTGTTATCCATGGAAATATTTAACCATTTTTCTCCCAGAAATCTGCTTTTGTGTTTGCAATTACAATGCAACAAAAGCATTTTTTATGTTCTGCATATAATCCTCTTAGAGATGTCTCTGAAAGTAAACTTAAAAACATTAGAGAACACAAGACCAAATGATTATAGTTATGGTTGATGATATATCACAAATCATGGCTCATATTACATTTGTGTCCAAGATTACAACACAACCCTGGACGAAATCAAATGGCAAGTAGTCTACTACCCCCTAAGGAGACATTTCTAATACCAGAAATGTGGGTGTAACACAGATCCTAGTCCATCCACAGAAATTCTCATCTGGTAAGCTGTGAAGTAATTTTTAAGCGAACTCAATATAAAAGAGCTTGATTGTGTTAGATGTGTTCAAATGAAAGGAAAATCAGGTCAAGCACTTAAGAAAACCAACACTTACCTTCTCTGATCACTTGTTTGCAAAGGTCTTCATCATCTACCATGACTGGAGCTAAATGTAACACCTCCTTTAATTCCAAGTATGATGGAATCTTAGCACAATCAGATCTGCTATTGTTGGGTTTGCTGAATTCTAACTCAACAGGCAACAGGAAATACTGAAAAAATATTAACAACAACAGAATGGCCAGTAAATTTCCTTTGATGTTACTGTACAGTCAAAGCTTCTTCAAAACCTTGAAATAACTTAATTCTAAACCAATTTAAGGGCTCTTAGGAGAGAAATCACTTGACATTTACACAGCACACACAAAGCTTTACCCCATGCAGGGTGAAATACAATGTTACAGAACTTCAGATTGAGTCAGTGGAGTGTAAAAAGTGTATCTTAACTTACAGTTCCCGACGAAGTACAATCCTCATTTTACTGAAAGTTTCTTTTTTAGAATTTTGAAAAATGGAGCAAAAAGTAGATTTGACTTCTCTAAAAAAAAGGCCAAGCTGGTCCCCCCCAAATCCCAGAACATGTCTTGCAGCTTTCCCTTTCCCACGCTCATGTCATGGCTTCCTGTCCTGATTAGCTTTTATTCTTAGTGTAACAAGGATCTACATAAAACTGCAAACACATCAGCTACCAAGAGAAACAGCTGGTCAGAGATTCCTAAAAGATTCCTAAAAAGATTCCTGGAGATTCCTAAAAGCAGCATCCAACAATTAAAAAACCACAAATAATATCAGTGTTTTCTAATCTTGGAAACACGAAAGCTCAAAATACTTGGCAAATATGAAAAGAATTCAGTAAGATGACTTGCAGGTGAACAAACACACACACGTAATGTAGAACAACCATTAACACAATACACAGTATGAAACAACAGGATGATACCTCTTCGTCTTTTATCGATATAGTACAGAAATTCTCTTTAATCCTCTGCAATTCATTTTGACTCTCTTCCATCTTCATTTCATTTTGGAAAGTCAAACATTCTCTTTAAAAGATCATAAAAGAAAGTAAGTGACTTCTTTGTATTACTTAATGTTTAAGACTGAAACTCTAAGCAACAGTTTTGATAGCCATATACATGACAGAAGTTTTTCTAAATCCATGCTTTTTCTAAGAAGGCAATTCTAAGTGATGCTGTACTGATCTGCGTAATTAATCAAAAAAATTTTTCAAGAAATAATACATTATATGCAGAGTAGAACCACTTAATATTGGTGCCTGCCTTAAACAGTTACGGAAAAATCCCCCTCATACTATAATTCTTCAACATCCCAACACATAAGCCCCTCATGTAAAAGTACTTTCTGCAAAAGCTGCAGATCTAATTTCTTCTAATGTCAAAATTTTTTTACGATACATAAAATCTCTGTAATCTATTTGCCTTATTTCTCTTTTGCCACCTTTTGTTTCTATTTTCAGGGAAGATTCAGCATGACAGAAGGCAGAGCGTGCTTATTACTAGTTAAAGTGAAAACTAAAAGTATGTTCCCTGGTTTAACTGAAAAACTTTAAAACACTTGGAAGCAAAACTCAGGAATGAAGCTACTACTTGCATTGTAAAGCAAGGACACAAGCAGCACAGGGATGAAGATTTGTCAGGTAGAAAGAAAACGCTTCATTCAGGCTTGCCCTTTGTGCCAATTACATAGCAACTTTTTAGGGGAGTAACTTCCTCATCAGTCCCTGACACCACTATTTTCCAGAGGAATATTTTATACTGAAGAGTACAAATAGTTCTGTGTCCAGCCTTGGGATGCTCATGAATTTTAACTGAAGTAGAAGTCTGTCTAATTGAGTCCCTTTCTCTAAATGCATCTCCCTGTGTGCTGCACTAGGAGATCTGGACTCCCACCTTGGACAGGTTTTGCTAGTCAACCACAGATCAGGAGGTCAGAGCTATTCCTGTAAAGCTTCACACTAGCATTTTTTTCTCCCATTACTGGTATTTCTGAAAGTCATTATAGAATTGGGATCATGTTATCTTCACTAAATACTTACAGTATTCACACAGTCTTACATCCTGCGAGATTGGGGCTCATGTTTGAAAAACAGGCAAACAACCCCATTCCTCCTTGTTCTACTACATGGGTACAGTTGGTCCAGTTAAAATCTGCTTTACCTTGCCTGTCAGCCATGCAACCTTTCCAAGTGCAAAGGAAGCAATACAAGTACTCCAGACATGAAGCTAATCAGCACAAGATTTAGCCACACTTTCTGCATGTATGTACACAATGAGTACATTAGCAAAATACTAGGCCCATTTTTGATACAACATACCTGTGTTAGTGCACCGGTTGATATGACATAGATATCATTCAATTAAATTCAACCAACCTAGCAATACAAAACTGAGCAAAATCATAAAAATAATTAATATTTAAACTTGGAGAAATACAATTCAACAGGGTAAGAGCACGGATTTATTGACAGCACATCTGAGAGGAGAGAAAAAAAGAAGCACGTGTAAAATCCTAGCCCTATTAAATTTAGCTATACTTCCATGATAGGAAATCAGTCAGTTTGATGGAGAACAAGGGCCCCTAAAGATGTACATTATTTCAGTATTCCAAAACTAGCATCCTGATTGCATTTCACACCTACGGAGTGCAAAAATGACATAATTTCATTAATCCAGTTTTCTTAATGCATATAAATTTCACCCTCCTCATTTTTTCCTAAGATGAAAAGCTGAAGTCTTTATGTGTTGCAAATATAAGTTAGTTACAAAGGTAAAATACAACAAACGTAAAAATGTTAATGGCATTATGCACAGATTATTTTTTATGTTTAATATGATACAGCAATTTGAAGATACCTGAAAATATTCTCTGCTGTTAAAATCTGTCCTTCAGAATCTAAAAGGGGATCTTTCACTAAAAAAAACGGTAGTCTGCTCAGAAGTATAGATAAAGTTGGGAGTTTTTTACGAAAATTTTCAAGATTATCAATAAAAACAAACTCCTCTTCCAAACATAAATCTGACAAAATATAAGAAAAAACACATTATAAAACAAGATAAAAATACTATGAATTATCAGAATTAAGAGAATTGTTCAGCAACTGTTGGAATACTATAAATGTCAGCAAAACAATAACTGCTTTTTACTTAAAGCTTAAAAATCTTAAAACATTTAAGTGCGACGAAGTCTAGACTTCCATGGTTCACATGATAACCTCTAATTTTCTTTTGGTTTTTCTTCTGTCTGACATAATAATGCTTAAATATTAGTCTGTGTTGTTGTGGATGAGAGGCTGGACGTGACCCAGCCATGAGCACTCACAGTCCAGAAAGCCAAACACGTCCTGGGCTGCATCCAAAGCAGCGTGGGCAGCAGGGGAGGGAGGGGATTCTGCCCCTCTGCTCTGCTGAGACCCCACCTGGAACCCTGCATCCAGCTCTGGGGTCCCCAGTAGAAAAAAGATATGGACCTCTTGGAGCAGGTCCAGAGGAGGGATCACAGAAAGTCAGAGGAAAGGAACACCTCTTCTACAAGAAAAGGCTGAGAGAATTGGCGTATGTTCAGCCTGGAGAAGAGATGGCTCCAGGAAAACTTTTCTGTGGCTTCTCAGTACTTAAAGTAGGCCTATAAGAAAGGTGGGGATAGACCTTTATGTCTTAGGTTTTCAACTTAAAGACGGATGATTTAAATTAGATACAAGGAAGCAGTTTCTTACAACAAGGGAGGTGGTCAATGCCCCATCTCTGGAGGTGTTCAAGGTGAGGCTGGATGGGGATCTGACCAACCTGAGCTGATTACAGGGGAGTTGGACTCCCTTAAAAGGTCCTTTCCAATTCAAGCCATCACATGATTCTGTTTCTTTTGAGTTTAAACTACTGCTCTCCTGAGACAGAAGTGATGTAATAATGACATTTGACACATTCCCTTAAATTTGCAGCATGAAATACATATGAATGTACACACACATTTTACACATATATAATACATATAGAAAGGCAAAGGGAAATTTTTGTTCTTCTTATTTTTTACCAATATGGAAGCCTCCTTATTCCCACATCCCCCTTTCACTCTCTGGATGACTTCCTATCCATAATAACTCTCTGTTCTCTCATAGTGCCTGGGAATGATGGATACTGATTATGTTCCCACCAAACTGTTTTATGATGCTAACTCAAACAGATCCCCATAAAGAAATCTATCTTAAACTTCTTTTGGCTTGCATCTCTCTTGAACTATTAACACAAACCCTGCTTTTCCAGGGAATAAATCTGTCTTTAGCTGTTATACCTTACGCAACTGCAAAGGTTTTGATCACTCAAATGATTTCATCAATATCTCTGGAACATGAGCAAAAAATTACAGAAGTTAATAAGATTACTCTACCAAAAGCTAGAAAACAGTGAATTGAACATTTTACCTTGCCATGGTTCTCTAAATTCAGTGGCACAGTAAATCTTCAAATACTTGTCTTGGGTGGAGTCTTCCTTAAAACCATTCTTCATAAATAAAAAAGATTCTTCTATGTCAGTCTGAGAGCAAGGATTTGAACTTGGAATAACTTCTATTAAATCATTACTCATCTGAAACTCTACAGAGGAGATAGGTTTCCTAAAAACAGGAAAAAATATCTGACACTTAAGCTGTAGCAAAATCAATGCTGTAACTCCCCTGACTCCTCAGTGAATCAACAGCACTCATCAAGGTGCTCTAAGAACTTTGATAATCAACACATTCACTTTAGAAGATTGGAAATTACAGAGTTCTCTCTATCCACTGGATCCATAGTCAAACTACATGTTCAATTCTTCCCCAAGAAAAAGCCCTTTAAGTTTACACCCAGCACCAAATTGAACAAAAGGAAAAAAGCATCAAATCTATTGATGTCATAACGTTTGTGACAAAAATTTGCCCCTGGGTTGAATGTAGGCATCTGTTTCAAAAACCATGATGGAACAAAAAAAGCCATCATATTCCCGAGTTAAGTATGCATCTGGACAAAACAGTTACAACCGGTGATTAAAATACACGCTAAAGCTGTGCTACCCATATGAATTTACTGCAACAATATAGTAACTCTGACATTTCTGAAGCATCCAAATCAGCTCATCTATAGTTACTGTACTTAATATTCTTATTTCAGACAACTGATTTCTTAGTTGTGCATCCTATTGATTTATTCATATTTTTTAATAATGCTTTGCACTACACCATCTTGCTATTTGCTAGCCATCTAAAGGTAATTCTCATAAACTCAATCAGTGCATAAGTGCACCTCTGAAATTCACTACATGACTTCCTGTGTAAACAGCAATAGAGGGGAATCTCTGCTACTCATCTTTAAAAAAATCAACTATTTTACAACATTTTGATTATAGTTCAGAAGTCACTTTTGAAGCTACAAGTAGTATAGTTCACAAGTAATAACCATGTGGTACTGATAATAACTAATATCCAAAGTTTCACATGGCATAATCCTTTGAAAATCCATGAACCTTAAAACACTGCCCAGTTACACGTGGACCAACTTCACTGAAATCACCGGGTTTCACTGCAGTTTTACAGATAGAACAAACCTAACCGAGTTGCTTATTTTGAGACTACACAGGCTACCTCTTCCAAAGTCAAAGCCCTAGTAAGGCTGTTCTAGAAAATGGCAAATATTTTAATGCAGACTATTCAACGTATGGAAAACTATGTTCAAGTCATATAGCTATGCTTGTACAGTTATATGAGATAATTGCCTTAGAGAGGAGGGGGAATAATGCTTATTTTCATGTTCATGCAGTTTTTAGGGACTTTCTCCAATGTCATAAATAGATTACACAACCATTAAAAAATTATATAAAGAAGCAGTGAACTCCATAAAAACACAATACTACTTTTAGTGGAAAAAACATCTGTAAAGTATCTGATAGAGTGTACAGCTCCAGCATACTTGCTACTGTCATGAAACATCTTCATATTCTGTTTTCATCATTAGCTTATCTTACCACTAAGTACCTGAATCATATCAAAGAAATCATAAATGTTCTTAACTTAAAGTTACTGACTTTTCCAGGAAATCCTCCACAGGTAAACTTTTCTTCCATTGATCTAATACTGAAATAGCAATCATGTTCTGTGTTGAACCAACTAAGATGAAAAGGAGAGAAAAAAAAATCACACAGAAAATATTAAGATGAATTTTTATGTATTGATTAAATCATTGCAGAGGTTAATCAAACTTTACGCACGATGTATAGAACAAACAACACCTCTAGTTTCCATTAGCAAAGGTAATACAAATGCCCAAAAAAGATGCATACCTTTTTATACATACATTTACCTTTGTCATTTGAAAACCTCATTTTTCCCCACATCTCATAACCTCAGCATCATCTTCCAAACCTCTCCCAACTAATCAGATTTAATATTTTACTTATCTCTGACCATTGCTTTTCTTCCATAAACACTTCTCTGGAAAGAAATCCTTCCAGAGATCTCTACAAACTAATCAAATATCATGTTATTTATGGTGCCACACAAATAAATATCCATTATTCATCTGTTTCAATCTGGGCAAGATGTTCTACCTTCAAGAGCTATAAGAACTGACATAGTGCTATGTCCGGAAATTTTTTTTTTTACCAGACTTGTAGTACTATGGATAAACACAAGCTTTTCCTTTAATCTACACAAAATCTAAACCAAATTTAAGGATTACACAACATACTTCTAGTCCATGGCTTCCTATACTTATCATCAGCAAAGAGTCCATTGAGATGATACTTTTCATCTTGCTGTAAACAGGGAGGAAAGCAAAGTGATAACTTCCAGAGGGAAAACTTCTGCCTTGCCATGCTCTAAATAAAAAATGGCATGTGATAAAATTAGGAGACAGTTCCATTCTTTTTGTACACTAACACTTCAAATATCCCCATGGCTTTAGAGGGTTTTCTACTAGAACATGGTATTTTATATTTAAACCTTATTTTTGTAATGCTAGCACAGTCCAAACGGAGAGAAGATACTAACTTTTAATCTACACCTCTAAGTACGCAAAATTGCACACACTCTTAGCTACACTTTAACTGAACTTTGAATGTGCAATTACGAGTGCTTTTGTGACACCTGGAATGGTCTCCTGAATGGAAACATGGATAAGCCAACCAAAACCAGTTTTGCATAATTCCTACTATCGCTGTTTCAAGTGCTTTTAATATTCTTTTAATATTCTCTCGTCTTTCATGTGCCATTATGAGCTAATGAAAGCCCTTTTAAAGCCTTTCATTTTCACTAAAACCAGGGGTAGTAATCAATTGAATTCTGGAATTAAATAGTCTATGTGGCAAGTTTAGTAACTTTTCGCTGAATACCAAGTTCAAAAAACTATCTTACAGCTCTTTTGTCACAAAAGCCCATGTCCAGTACTGTATAAAGAGCACAGAACCACAAAATAACCAGTGAGCTCAGGAAGCAAAGAAAAATTATACTTACACATTTGTGTTTAACAAGTTCATAGAAAGAAGAAGAAAGAAGTTGTTCTTAGAAAGTCTATGGAGCAAAAGGCATACTGGAAAAGAGAACTAGCAATAATCATGTGGGAGAACATAATGAATGAGACCAGAAACTTCTCTCTAGTTGTAAGCCCACTGCCTCACTTCAGCTGTGTTGCTTCAGGTCCTAGAATTGTCCACCCGTTCCAAAATATGCTGTTAAGCCAAATATAGCTTGTACTGTTAGATATCTTGGGTGACAAACTAGAAATATTTGAAATATTTCACTGACTTGGACTACAACCAGAATAACCATGCTGTTAGTGTACTTTTCAAACCTTCCTGCCTAAGAAAAGATAAAACTTATGGGCAAAAAGAAAAAAACCAACAAAAACCCCAAAACAAATAAACAATCAAACAACAAAAAACCAACCAACCAACCAAAAAAACCCATGAAAAAACCACAAACAAAAAAACAAAAAAAACCACCCCAAAACCCAAAAACAAACCATGGGAAGCAATGAAAACAAACACTGTCATTTCATCAATACAAATATTTTTTCCATTTCAGTTTAATCATGTGTGGGATAGTTACAATTCTTTAAATGCTAGTTAATCTTAATAAAAAAAGTAAAAACTCCTGCCATCATAGCATCTTTTCCTTAAAAGGCTCTTGTGAAAAAATAGATCTGACCCAATGCAGTCCCTCCTGCCTAAGTCAAAGCATAGCATTTCCTCAGTGATCTCTTTCACAAATTCTGAATAAAGAAGACAGAATCAGACAACTACGGGTAGCTGTACCTATGTCTTTTACATATTACTGGCCATATATCAGTTTAAGTAATCTGTATTGAAATTACTGCTGCAGCAACTGCATTTATCATAAAACAAAGGGCAGCTAGTGAATTTCCTATCAGAGATAACAGGAACAGAAAATGCTAATGATAACCCTTCTCTTCATCAAAACAAGCTGTCAGAATTGGCACACAAAAGTTGTTAAAGGACTCAGGTTAAAGAAGATTGCTACTGTTACTGTAGAAGTAGAAGCTACTGAACAAATAAGTACACGCAATAATAAAACAGAGATCAGAAAGAAATTTGAAACACCACTGCATAGTTTTACTGAGGCTAACTTTAGCTTAATAGCTAAAATTGTTTTCTGTCACTGATATTTATGAAGTGGAAGAAATACATCTTAGAGCCATCATCACAGGTAATAGCCTTAAATCAGGAAAATTGTGCATTTTACAAAACATTTTAAATTAAATAGTTCTAAATGTAAAGTTTAAGCTGAATTAGTTCACTTTATAAAGTCTGACAAGACACAACATTTCCTGCCATTGTCAAATATAAAAAAGTGTTTTTCAAGGCCATTATTAACGGCTGTGGCATTCAATCAGTGCATGTTTACCCCCATTTAACAAGAAAATATAAAGGTCTCTGCAAATTTCTCTTCTAACTGAAAGATATTATGTGCATTTTCCCAGTTCCATGCAGTCTGTGTGTGCTGTCAGTTCATAACATTAGAAAACCTTGGACTACCAAGACAACTTTGCAATCACACCTACAACACTCAGGAGCATGAAATATGTAACTCTTGCATCTAGGATGACTGAAAAGGCTCCTTTCTTCAAAGATACTTATAAATGAAAGCTGGAAAAACTATACCTGGAATTGTTATAAGTGCATAACAAGTACTTTAGGACCAGGATTCTGCATCCAGTTGAGTCAGATACGTGCAGGAATCAGTTTGATGTAAGTCATCGAATTCCAGCATTTCCTAAAAGCTCGAAGCTTTAGTCAAGTGCAGTTGATACATGAAAAATCAACATAACTTTCTCTAGAGGACAGCAAGCAGGCACAAGAGTGGAACCAGAAGTTGCAGTTTGAGCACAGCATCTCCCTTTCACAGTCAGATCTGTAATACCTTTAAATGTGTGACCATGTCCATTAACCCCTTCTGGTAGCACTACAGAGCAAGATTCACACTGTTCCAGAGCAGTCACTCAGCATTTCTCTCCAAAAAGTTTTTAGTTCTCCTGATGTCAGCACCATCCCCCCCAAAACTCAGGCAAGAAAAGCCATGTAATTCTTCTCTTTTGCATATAGCCCATAACATGTTTTGCAAACACATCTATTTCTTATTTGTAGATAATATGGAAACAACGGGTGATCAAGCTGAATGGAACTACACTGAGAAGACTTCCACACAAAAAACCCTGCAATCACTTCACTATGTCATCCCACGATGTGCAGCACAACCTCTCTGAAAGAGAATTCTAAAGAAAGGAGTTCTTGTGATCTTTTTAAACGTGTACTCAATCTTTTCTTCAGTAACTGATACATTTCATCCAGACTATTAGGAGAAACAATAAAACTATACCTCATATAAATAGTCTGTTGAGTGATACTTCAAAGCTGCAAACATCGTGTTTTGTGATGTTTTCAACATTCAATGTCTGGAAGATACACAGAATATGGATCAGTTAAAAACTTTTTATATCACCTCAAAACGTTGAAAGAGAAGGTTAAAATTCAGGTTCAACATGAATAGCTTCATTATTTCTAGCACATGCACCATGGACTGAATTTCCAACAGCAGAAGGCTACCCAAAGCATTCAGTATTCTTCCTCTGGAAGCATGTAACAGAACAACTACAGACCACAAACATTTGATTTTTATTTGAAAGAATTGGGCTTTTGGTTTTTTGTTTGTTTGTTTGTTTTTGTTTGGTTTTGGTTTTTTCCCCTTGTTTTTGTTTGGTTTTTTTGTGTGTGTTTTTGCTTTGTTTTGTTTTTTGGGGTTTTGTTTTGATTTGTTGTTGTTGTTCTGTTGTTGTTTTGTTGTTGTTGTTCTGTTGTTGTTTTGTTTTGTTTTTAGCTATGCCTCTTGGTGTTTATTTCACAGAAAACCTTTAGAACCATTAAGTGAATGTAGGCAATGCAAATTACCTCCCTCAAGCAATAAATCTTAAATTAACTGATTCAATGATTTTTTATGGATTATAAATTAGTTCCTAAAGGCACGAATTCAACTGTCTAGACTACTAACTTTTCACTGCCTCATGTATTTGTGAGGGCACTTTCCCTCCGCTTTCAGTCTCACAAGAGGAGATTGTATAGGCTAGCTGAGAGCATGAGGCCCTGATGGAACACCAGGTCTCTAAGTTAGTTGATGGTTCTGAGGGGAAACAGGAGAGAGGCAAAAACTATACAAGGCCAGAGACACTGTGTGAATGCAAAACAGGATATACCGTAGCTGGGATCTGCATAAGGTAAGACAGTACTTTTTCTTAATTAGAAATAGGTAGAAGAGTCAAAGTAAGATAACTCCATCAAGAAGTGTATGATGTAATTGAAATGCAACCAAAATGAATCGTAGGGCCATAAGGGAAACTTGTGACAGAAGGCAGTCTTCACGTATGTACCAGAAAGTATCATGACATGAGGCTAAAATTGCCTACCTAACACATTTGGAAACACCAAATTCAGGTATGGATGTAATAGAATTGGAACCAATGGAGCAAAAAGTAACTAGGAGGTAGCTGGTTACTTAAAAGGAGTCAGGGCAGAGAAAAGCAGGAGAGGTAAAAAGGCAGGTTCAGGCAAAGAAACAAAACAGGGAATAAGGTACACAAACTCATCTAGAGAACACAGTAGAGAGAAGGAGTGTGGACAGTCTGAAACAGTGGACCAAAATCACAAGATGCTAAAGAAAACCCTTTGGTCAGCCTGCTGGACCCTCCAGCAGATCTACGTCCAAGAGATTTGGTGTGGGAGAGTAGAGCAAGCGGGGATGGGTTCGTAAGGAGGGATGGATCTGCACCTTAAGTGCTGGGGGGCAGTGGATAGAACTACACCTTAGCAGAACTGACGTGTATCACTGATTAAATTTCTTTATAGCAGTATAACCATGCGCTAATTCAAACATTAGCTACACAACTGCAACTACTACTCCGAGTGATAGAATTTGAATTAATACACCTAGTAGTGAGTAGTCACTCCAAGTACCATTAGTTTCTTACGGGTGTGTCAATCAGTGAACAACAAAACCACTGCATCCGGGTACGTTCCGACTTTCCAATTTAAAACTGAGAAAGTGGGACGTAGAAATACTAGTCTGTGAAGCTACAAGAAAGCCTTCAAAGTTTTTTAAGGAAAAACAACGACCCGGTAAAGAACAGCCACCACCCACCTCACCCCTCACGGCGCCACTGCCGCCCTTCCCTCAGCGCCGTGGCGCCATCGCCCCGCCCGCCCGGGGCGGTGACATCGCCCCTCTGATTGGCTGTCTTCCGGGGCTCTCGCCTCTGATTGGCTGCTTCGCTGAGCTCTCTCCTCTGACTGGCTGCCGCTGCTCCCGCCTCCCGCCCTTCCCTCAGGAGCAGAGCGTCCCGGATCGCTGCGTGGATGGGCGCATCTTGGGGAGTTAGCCGATGGGAGGGGTTACATGCTTTTCAAGGCTGAAAATACCTATAAAGCGGTACCTGCGTAAGTAAACGCAGTTAAGTAACTTCTGTTTCCCCATAGCAGCTTGCATGGGAGAAGTGAAAAGGACGGGACCGGGGTAGTGTTTAAAGGGGTCATGTCTGAAACGGCTGACCTGCTGCCTGATACCTGGGGAACAGAAATAGAGCGAGGCCACAACTTCATAGCCAGAAGTACTTACTCTTCTATGTTCAGAAAGCCTGTGAAATGTCAGTGTCTACGAGAAGCTGTCAGCTTAGGGAAAAAAAGGCCTGTTTTATTTTGCTTTTAATGGCTGCGTAAATTACTCTCACAACCCCCAAGCCGCTGTCTGTTAAACAAATTGTTGCGTTTCTCAGAAGGCAGTTTAGTGTCCGATTTCTGCAGTACCCAGATTCTGACTAATCCCTGGAATGACAAAAATATCAGGAGTAGTTGCGTGAAAGCCCCATCTCCTCTCCCCTACCTCGCACCATCCGACTCCACACAGATTCTAGCCTGTAACTAGGCCAGACAATTCTGCTTGCTGAAAGGACACCTTACCGTGGTTGGTGCCACAAAGTCATTTTGCTGTCTGTCCACGTCTTCTCCTCCTTTTACCATGTATGTGGATACTCACAGAGAGCACATCAGAAGTGCAAAAACCCTTGGCAATACTGCAGCAGGTGCATTCAGCCAGTTGCTGTAATAGTTTGGGGAAAAATGCGTCTCTTCCAAGAACTCATTGCAGGTTGAGTTCCAGATGAGGATAGGTTTCTCTGTGGAAAACAAAATTTACACTTTTCACTCTGGTTCCAGGAATTCCATCAGTATTTATGCATTCCAGTGAGTGAAAAAGTTCAGTAAAAAGCATATGACAGATGCTTTCTTTACTGCTATGAAGTTATCTTTTTATTTTTTTTTTTAACTCTGAGGATAGGTTTAGCTCAGTCACAGGCATATTGCCAGTGTTTCCTAGACAGTTGTTCCTATGAAAAATGCAAATGCCAGTATTTTATAGTTTTCTTGGTATTTATGTATTTATAATATATTTCTATTCTGCTCTCTAAGAATTAGGAGACGAATTGTTAGGCCACGTAGGCACAATACAAAACCCACAAACTTCCCATGAAAATACTTCAGAAGTGATCGTCTCCAGCTGGAATATAGAGAAGTGCATGTTTTACCCATGCTTAGACAATCCCACCCCATCCCCAGGAGAAAGAGAAGCTGTTGGCAAATGTTCAGGGCCCTGGCACGGAGGCCCCAGGCTGAAGAGGAAAGGTGAGGGGGTATTTGCCTGGTGCAGAAGCTCTTTGTGCTGCCTCAGCTGCTACAGTGCCACTGCATGGCCTGCAGCCTTCGTGGTGTTCAGACTCCATACTGCGTGCTTCCTGCAGGGCTTGCTCCCCTTCCAGGGATAAGCGCTGCAAGACAGTGGCTGGTGAGGCAGGGGACTGGGACTCTTGCTGCCCTGTGGCAGGGCACGGTTGTGCATCCCCTTATTTCCCTTCAGGGTCAGGATTAGTATTCATGACTTCAGGAGGGCTGTGAAGCCCCGGTTATGCTCATGGCCTCTGTACAGGTGTGAATTGCAGAGCAGATGCTCTGCTGACCTCAGTCATGCTCTGAATGTTCTCCTCCTAGTGCTGGGTGCCTTGCCCTGTTCACCTCCTTCTACTGCATCAGCTCATGCCAGGACTCATCCATCTGATCCCTGTCCATCTCCAGCTACTCCTCCTTGGCTCTCAGCTCACAGCCCCACAACTGCAGCTCTGCCTGCTCCTAAGATGGGCATGGGGGAAACCAATGCATGTCCTGTCCTGGACGCTGTCTCACTTACGGCTTCCCAGGTCATGAAGGAGATCTGCTCCTGCTGATCTTCTCATGTGGGTCAGTTTGGGGTGCAGGGTGACACCACCAGGTACTTGAGCAGTACCCTCATCCATCCACCCTTGGATGGGGGGCCAGGGCTGGGAGAGCTATGATTGTACAGACACACACTGACTCCCTCACCATGTTGCACACCCTCAAATGAGGTCCAGGCCTGACAGTTTTTCAGCAGTGGAAAAACTCAGATTGAGTGGTTATTTTTCCACCCTGGTAGCCCTTAAAAAGGCAGCTCTGCTGCAATGGCTGCGCCACAGATCCCCTCTGGGGAGTTCTAGGCTGGACCAGAACTGCCTCTGGACACATTTCCAAGACACAGGGAGGTTTTGCTTATCCCTCCTTGGGGGTTTCCCCTCACTAGAGTTACAACAGAAGCATATTTGCCTGCTCTGTCTGCCCAAACTCTTCACAGGCACAGGAGAGAGACAAGTGACATCTAAAACGGGCTGGGGGAGGTTGTTCCTGGAACAGCCTGGTTCTCACCATTCCGAGTGACACTTCTGAAGGCAGTGCTGAATGTCTCCCCTGTGTGCAGGATCCATCCATGAGCCTGCCAGGCTGTGCTGAAGGTCACAGGAAGGGGCTCCACTGCAGTGGAGTCTTGTGTTGGAGCCCATCTGCTGAGTTCCATTGTTCCATCTCATGCCACAGCCACTCCAGCAGCCACTCTGGGGTGTGAAATTCTGCCCATGTGGCCACCAGCCTCCCTCACTCCTCCGAGAACTTCTGCACCATCGACTTGTGCTCCTCCAGCAAAGCGCTCTGGAGAGCATTGCAAGAGAAGCAAAGAGGATGCCCTAAGTCCCATCTGCTGTAGGCTTTTTCTCCTTTGACCCGTCACTGTTGCTAAACCCCACACAACATCACCAGCCCATGGTGCCTGACCAGCACCCTTGTGTGGAGAGCTCCGCTTCCCTGAGAGCCAGCACGCATATGCATGACTCTCCTTTGCCCTCTCCAGCTCTTCTCACTTTCATGGAAAGCTGCTGCATCATGAATGGTTGCTGCTCCTCCAGTTAGTGCTGCTGTGATTCTGCTTTGACTTGCTCCACCACTGCCCTTCAGGGCTTCTGGGTTTGGACACAGACGGGCAACAGATGCCATCCATAGGCTCCAGGCCAGGGACTTCCAGTGGGCAAGACACATCCCACATATCCACATAGGAGAGCTGGCCCAGGCAGACAACATAGCATGGGCTCACCTGCTCCAGCAGCTGAGTCTGCTTGCTCAGCTTCAGTTTTGCAATCACCTCCTGGAATCAGCTCCCTTCCTCCTCCATGTCGCTCTGCTCTGGGAAGAGGCAGTAGCAAGATGGTATCAGCATGAGGTGGTGTCTTGGTTTGGCACGGCCTGGTTTTTGGTAGCAGGGGGGCCACAAAGATAGTTCCTGTGAGAAACTGCTGGAAGTTTCCCACCATGTCTGGCAGAGCCAATGGCTGATGGTGCTGCAGATGGCTCTGCTGCTGGCCAAAACTGGACCAGTGAGAGAGGCTAGTAATGCCTCGGTGATAACATATTCAAGAAAGAAATCAACACAAAGTCAAAAGTTTTTTGCTCGTAGTCGGAGAGGAGGAGGACGAGAGAACATGTCAGGGAAAACAAAATGGTGACACCAAGGTCAGTGGAGAAGGAGGGGCAGGAGGTGCTCCAGGCACTGGAGCCGAGATTCCTCTGCAGGCCNTGCAACTGTAAGTTGAGCCTGTTTTGCCCTGGAAGTGTTTTCTCCCAGTCCTTATCTCACTCATGAAGTGTTTGCTAATTTTTTTTCCTTTTCCCTCCTCTGCCCAGCTGTGACAGGGGAACGTGAGCGAGTGACTCTCATGGTGCCTGGTGTTGGGCTAGTGTCAAACCACAACAGGTGGGATAACCCCCTCTCTGTCCAAACCACATGCATGGAAAACTGCATGTGCTTGTGGAGACCATAAGTGTCTGGGAGACAACGAGTGTCCTACCATCGGAGCAGGGCAAGGAGACTCAGCTGGATGAGAAATGGAGGCTTCCAAGACTTGGCAAGAGTTTGCACCTGCTGTCAAAGGCTCTAATTCCCCCTCAGTTATCTGGAAACCATCTCAGAGCATCTGAGTAAGCATCTGCCAGTAAGTAATGCTGTGATGCTTCGAGTGAAAACAAAGAACAAATAGATTTTTTTTTTTACTTGTGAATTAGCGTAGTGGTAAAAGCAATAAAACCTTATACTGACTTTCATTTCAGAAAAAAGTAACTGGAAAATATGATTGGTATGTCTAGAAATGGTGATGAGAGAAAATTAAAAAACTTGATGAAACAGGGCACATAGCTAATTTCTAGCTAGAGTGCCAGAAAAATGAAGAAACATGGCCATATTCATTCATCATTTGTAGAAAAATGCACATCCACGTGTTGCAGATCCAGCAGTGGTTGTGGAAGAGGTTTTGTGAAAGGCTGATGTGGACGTAATTAAGCTCCACTAGGGGCTGTCATTGTCACACTTCTAGGTGAACAGTTTCCTCTTGCAAGAGCCAAGTGTAGGCAGAAAAATCCCACAGAGACTGAAAAGGAAGGGCTTCAGATCTCCAGGTATCTCCGTGCAAGGGGTCTTTGTATCAGCCTATAGAAAAAGCGCATCTGTCAGAATGGAAAAATCTTATAAGGGGAATTAACTTTAGTGATAGCCCCTGAAATAAAAGTACAATGCTTTCATGGAATTCATGGAATTTTGATATATTTTCTTTGCTGTTTTATTTACTTGCTTTTGAGAGAAAATAAAAAGGAAGTTTATGACAACTAAATGATTATGCCGACGCAGAAATTTTGTGAACTTAAATATTTTTGTTTAACAGTTCTGAAATACTGCAAATTATCGTGCCATCTTCCTAGAAAGACCATGTATGTATGGTATGTGGTTGTTGGCATATAACACTAAAGATTTGTGCATTGTTTTTGCAAATCGTGTTTGTTGAGGAAGAAGTATCAGGTAATATTTTTACCCTTTTTTTTTTTTTTTGGTATGAAGAATACTTCTGTCACATGTATCTCAACTAAGCCCTGAAAGAAGTTCAAGTAAATGAGTAATACCATTGTAATATTAAGAGCTCTTTTTGAAACACATTTGCAAACCTTATCTTATGCTGACCTATGAAGAGTAGGCATCAGAGTGAGTGACACTAGAAGGTGACTCCAGTCCTGGGCCATGTGCATGGTGGAGGAGACCCATTTAAAACTGAACTTAGGAAGATGTGCTAGCCACAGAGAACCCTGGAGACACGTAAAAACTTAAACAACATGAGCGAGATGTTTTTATTCTATGCTACCTTTAAGATCAGAGCTTTGTTATTGTTCATTTTATAAATTGGTCTAAGACATTCTGTGGTTGGGATAATGTAGTATAATACTTTCCAACAGGTATGCTAGCTGTAGAAATGTGGTGAAAGCATAAAGCACTACCTTGGAGAATATCTATCTTTTGGCTGAAACTTAGCGTTTGAGCATTATTTCACTGAAAAGTACAAGGCAAAATAGCTATATTCGTTTCAGTGTTTCTCAGTAAAGTTGGGAGCATATTAAACTTTTAAAAATCGCAGATGTGAGTGGCTATTGAGGAAATGTTTCAGTTTGTCGACTAGTCTAACTAATGAAACACTAAACAAGACATCCCATCAACAGCATCAGTATTGCCTCTTCCAAGGTTCAATGATGACTTTCTAAAACAGCATTTTACTAATTTCTATTTAATAGGCTTTTAATCTCTTGTCTTTTGAGGTGTGGAGCCTGTGATACCTATTTTTATGCTCCGTGTCCCCTGCTCTTTTTTCCGTCTAAGTTTAATTTAATTCTGCTGTATAGGGATAGTACTTACTGAGTGTATTATTAATTTAAATCTTAGAGCTGAAGGACAATCTGAAGTGTATATTGTTACCATAGAGACATATGTGTGAAAATTGTGATTGTTTTCCTCTTTCCTCGTGGTGGCTCATGGGCCACTGGTTTCAATTTAGATGTATGGCAACAGCATGAGTATACTTTTTTTTATGTGACAGCTTGCAAGGATACTATAAACCTTAGAAAAGAAAGGCATTGAGTAGTGAGTAGTAACTTGTATGTAGCCTTAGAAAGAGCTTAGCCCTAATTTATGGGCTTGTTTTTTCTTGCAACTCCACAGGCATGCAGACCAGAGAATTCCTACACTGGAAATGTTGCAGAAACCTCAGCATTTCAGGCGGGTTATATGGGCATTGCCAACCTTGTTGTCATAATTTTGTGAGGGCTCTTAACTTTCATGTTTGAGAGAGGATTTTCCCCGTGGCATTCCTCATCTGACCATCTTGATCAAAATTATAGACAATAGTGGGAGAAGACATTCAAACCAGCAGTTTACAAGAACTCAGTACAATGCTATCTTATTTTAAGTGCACAAATTTAGTTTTAAGAGTTGACAGTATTATAGTCATATCCAAGCCAAAATACCAGTTGCTATAAAATTTTCTTTAGAATTGCTCACTACTGTCCCAAACTGCTTGTGTGCTAGGACATGCTGTGAGTAATACAACAGCTCTTTCTGCTGATCTTCCACTTCTGTCCTGTTTGGAGGTCTGATGAAAACAAGTTTTCAGTTAGTCAGAATCCTAGCCAGGCTGAAGCATTCATTGCTAAGAGAGAAAGTAGGAAGGCAGTTCTTTCAATTTCTTAGTTCATTTATCACAGAGATTTCTGGCATGGTAAGGGATAGCCTTAACTATGATACCTGTCATTCTGGTGCCTGAAGCATACCAACACTTTGTATGTTTTCAGTGGCTTAGAAAAAGATACAGCGTAGTCATTGTTGCTGTGATTTCTATTGACTGCTTATTCAGTATGTATTATTTTATAAGACATTTTAAGCATTGCTGGTAGGAATATGATGACAAAAGATTAGCTTTCTTCTGAGGGGGTAAAAAAGTAATTTTTCTGTCATAGCTGTATAGATCAAGGAGTAAAAAGAAAGACACGGCGTACCTTTACACTTACCTGTCTGAGACAACTGCAGCAATATTTGATGAATCAAAGAATTCCTGGGACAGTTAATTATGGTAACTTGAGTCTAAATCTGAACAGCAGTAGCAAGTCCCTTCTGTTCTGCACAGGTAGAAAGCTTAGGAAATTCTGGAGCTTTCAGTGGTTGTGTGTGTTTTTAATCACCAGGGAGGCACATACATTGTTTAACTCAAAGGTGTTTAGTGGCAGGCTTCCTGCACAGCCGATCTAGGTGCTCTGTATTTCAGTGCCTGGAGGAGTGCTCAGTGTATTTCATTGCTCTGACTGGGGAGGGGTATTACTCTTCCCCTTAACTGTCAAGCCTATCTCTGAACTCAGACACATGCAAAATGTAAATTTGGATGGATTACTCCCAGCAGTCCTGGGTTGCATTTCTGGTCTAGAAACACCATTCTGCAGTGAGCATCTGACATTAAAAAGAACTCAACATCCTTCTTCCTTACTGTGTTGGGTTGCTGTTGTCGTGCTGCCATTCCTGTCTATGCTGTCTTCAAAGCAGCTTCTGAAATTTTTGCCAGGTTATGGCAAAATATAAACTGCCTAATGGAAATACATAATGCAAATATATAATGCTTAAGGGCAACACCTCACACAGAAGGACAAATCTGAAATACTGTCCTCCATTAAATGGTGCAGCACTCAGTCCTGATCTGTAGGCTGCCTGCCCTCAATACTTAATAACACAAGCCATCACTGCATCTGGGTCATTGCTGGGAAACTCTGTATGTTTAACATTTCCTCTACAAGCTTAATGGTAGCTTGCTCCACTGTGATGTGTTGATGCCAAGATGATTTTTGCTTTTTCTTTTATATACCTTTTACATAGTTCTATATATCTATAAGTACTAGCATGCATATTTGTAATTCTTTAAGTCTGCTAACTTAGTATAGTCCTAGGGTTCTGTGTGGCCAGGAGACCAAACACCCCAGAAGTCGCATAGCCAGGAGACCAAACATTCTACTATCTTGGGGGGCCAAGGTCCCCTTCTATAACATATTCTGTAAACTAGAGATTAGCCCATCCAGGGGGGGAAATTCCATAGATGGGGAGAATATCACACCATCCACCCAAGCCCCATTATTGGGTACCCTTGTTAGATATGTTAATGTCTACGGTCTATAAATTGTATACACAATTTACCATGGTGTGCACTGCGACACGTTCCACCTTGGTGAAGTGGTGCTCCAATGGGATCCTATTAAAGATACTGAGGTAAACCCCCTGCCCCTTTAGCCGTGTCTGGCTTTCATTTTCTAAGACCAGGAAAAGGCATCATGTGAGTGGAGGACTCATGTCGCAGGACTTTGTGATACCTGCATCATAGAGTCACAGAATGGTTTGGGTTGGAAGAGACCTTAAAAGATCCTCTAGTCCAACCCCTCTGTCATGGGTGTATCTGTCTTCCACTAAACTAGGTTGCTCAAAGCCTCATCCAACCTGGCCTTGAACACTTCCAGGGATGGGACATCCACACCTTCTGAAAAACAGCTCGTCTTTCACCCAAGCTGCCAGTAGAGGAAAGGTGAAGGGTTGAAAAGAGAAAGGAGGCAACATTCTGGCAGCAGAGTGGCTGAAGAGGTAGAGGGGACACCATGCTGTGTGTGTTAGTAAGGTCTCACTGCAACATGCAGCCAAGGCAACAGGAGGAAAGCAGGGATTGTATTTTGAGGTTTTATAAAATTTGTGAATTATAGTAAGATTACAGTGCTGTGAAATACAGAGGTCCAAACTCAGGCAAGGCACATCTGCAATGTCCTTAGTGATATACCAAATCTAACAGGAATTGTCTGAAACTAGATATTGTGTATAGGTGGAGGAAACCAAACAGAAAACTGCAGAAGGAACAAAGATGAACACAAAATCTGCATGTGTTATTGGGTGGTAGTTAGTACAATCTGTGTTCTCTTTACTGCAGACAGTTTTCCAAGTCTCAATGTGGTTATTACACCAACTAAGCCTCTCAGGCATTGTTTCATGCATATTTTCTGCGCTCGCTAAGTATTTGTAGTGGTTGTTATTTTCTGTGAGCTCATTTGATGGTGGTTTGCATTTGTTTTTCTCCTGTGTTTCCAGAACTGTGAAAATTTAGGTATTAATGAAATTCTTAATAAAAAAGACAACAGTCAGGCTCTTCAGAATACTGACACGAGGTTGCTGATAAGCTGCAGGTTTTTATTCTCTTGACTTCAGTAAGTATTTGTAAATAGCTTGAATAGTTCTCTCCAGGATAGGTCTGTAGCTCAATAAAACTACTCTAACATCTTGGGCAGTCGTCTTGAGCAAAGTGTCTTGGGATTTGGGCATGGAGAAGCTAAGTGCTTCAGCACTGGTCACAGTATTTATTGCCGATGTGGCTGGGTTTTTTAATGAATAGCAAATTAACAAATTTTGAATAATACAGTTGAAATGATAATTTGTTAAGTCAAATAATTTGTGATGTATTTGTAGACTGAGGTAGCTTATATAATGCTAAAGCAAATTTTTGAGGCTCAGCTTATCAAGTGTTGCATTCTAATGTAGAAAGAAGTTTAGTAAAAATCTATTTGCTTGAGTGACATATGCTTTTTTACTTGTGAGGCTTACACATGGGTTAAAATATGGAGATCTTTTCTACTGAACAATTTTGCACATAAAATGAAGATTAACTGTAGTAAATACACAGTAATATGCTTTGTGTCTCTGTGTGTCTGGACTTAGGCCAATGTTTAGCAATTTTTCACAACAGCACTTCAGTTATACCTGGCAAACTACATTAGTGAGGATATAAAACTGTAACAGAAGCAAAGAGATGCTGACAGTGGTAAGAAGCGTTATACCCCATGAGTTTTCGTAAGTCTCCTCAACAGGGAGAGTATATTGTTGTAGCCTGTTCTTAGTGGCTTGAATGACATTGATATGCACTAAATCAGAGAGGAGAGAGTAATTTTTTCATGCAGGAATTACAGGAAGATATTTCTGGTGTTAGATTGAAAAGAAGCACAGCTGTACCTAGAAACTGTCTGAACTTCTTGGCAATTGTAACTGTGATGAAGCAGTTTTCCTGGATAAATGGGGTTTTCAGAGATTTTTGACAGTTCCTCTGGATGCTTTCTTATCACAGTCAGATTCCATATCTTCTGGTCTGAGCTGAAATGAAGCCAAGTTGTTGACATTCTGCATCCTAGGTTTGATAGGTAATAGTATCTTCCAGCTCTGAAGGCCAGTTAACTACCCACTTAATGACAGGACTGTAGTTCAGATAACATCTCAGAAGTTTCTACTGTGCTTACAAATGGGACTTATGAATGGGAGAGCAGGGGAACAAGTCTGAGCGTTGACTAATTCCCTCTCTGCCACTGGAAGGATGGCCTGCTCTTTCTGTCAAGCACTTCAGGCAATAATGAGAAAAAAGAACGAAATGAAATTGATCTTTCCCTCTGACAAAGGAATCAGCAGCCCCCTGTGATTGCTAGAATGAAGGGTCTTGAATAAATACTCCTAGCTGGAGAGTCTGAGGAAGTGAGAATCTGCAATGAAAAATTCTTTGTCTATGAGGTAAATGTCCCAGTCCGTACTACAGAGAGCAGTGAGCATCATGATCTCACGAGGACTAACAGCTGGTTGTGAATTCTTTTTATATAAGCTTAACTGTTCACTGAACACTTCCAGAATGTTAAGGTGTCGACAGCTTCTTGGACATTATAATCCAAACCAGATGTTGTTTTTTTTTGCAAGGCTGTGACATAATACATCAGATAACATACTAATGTGTGTTTGGAATGCACTCAGGACTGTGATGTCTGGTATAGGGAAGGGCCTCTGAAAAATAGGCTCTAAAAGATACATTTTTTAAGAGCTAGAATGAGTACAGCTCTGCAATTAAATATTTCAAGGCTTTACAACAGCACTGGTAGCTCCAAGGAGAGCTCAGTTTTTCTAATTACACAGAATCTTTGACATAATGATCAAGCTCAGAATTTATCTGAGTTTAGGAGATGTCAAGATGTCTGCCTTAGGACTGTGCTGATACTATTCCTGCTGCGATTTTTTAACCATCCCTCAAACAGCTCATGGAGGTGAAAGGCAGCATTATGGTCAGAAAGCCTCTTGTGGACCCATAATGACAGACTGTTTCTTTGCCCTTCACCTTTCACCATTCATGAGGTGTTGCCACACCAACAGGTATTATCTATTTACTCCCTCAGCAGAAGCAATGAATATTGGTAGCTGTTGGAGGAGACATGAGACCAGGCTGGATGTAAAGGGGTTTAATGTAGGAAGCTACATCTTACATTTCAAAACATCTGTGAGTCTCTGGGCATTTTTATTTGGTTTCTCCATACTTATAGTCATCTGTTTGGTTTCATCTTCCACACCTGATGGACCACAGAGGGAGGCTTTGTTTTGAACTGACATTACAGTGCCATACAAGATTAAGTACTGAAAAACCATCGTGCACTGTTTACTGAAATGTTGTATTGCTGACATTGTAAGCATTGTTGAATAAAATATTTTCCAAACTGTGGTCTTTAGTAAATATTTGTGAGCGCCAGTGCATTCTCTTTATGATGATCTGTAAAACCCAATGACAAGGGTTTGATTTTTTTTCGGAGGGGGGAAGAAAGGAATTATCACACAGAAAATGGATTCTATAGGTACTTCATAGCAGGGATAGATTGATTTAAAGAAAAGGTCCAGTTCTTCTAAAATGTATGTCACTGATGGTAGCCACAAGCCTCTATTAACACACACTGTCTAAAATACTCTGGGGACTGGCAATTTTGAGAATGTTAGTTGCCCAAGAAACAGAGATAAAACTAAAAACATGCAGTGTGCTTTGCCTTATCTGTTAAGTGCTGTCTTCTCACTTCCGATGCCAGTTCTTACTCTTATCCAAGCCTGACTTTGAGCAATGTATTACAACATTAAATACTTTCAGGATCATGGATCAAAGTGTCATAATTATTGCAAAATGTTTTTAAGTCAAGTTTCACCTTATGAATGTATTTGAACAAATTACTTGCTACTGCTACAGCTTCCAAAGCTGTGTTTCTTCCACCTTTTCCCTAAGTAGAGAGTAATTACAGCCTATTGGGACAGTTTATGCATATAAGCTGTTCCAATTACATTGACGACCCTAAGAATTTGCACCAGCTACATTTTCCTCTTTTCCATGACTCTAGCTGTTAACATTAAATGTAATGTTTCAGCAGGAAACCAGGCAACATCACTTGAATTAATTTCTGTGGTATAAAAAATCTGACCTTATGTACAGCAGCCAAGATAAGAAAGAACTCCAGCACAAAACATTAATTACCCTTGGAAGGTCTCACTACACCAAATAATTCACCTGTGTGAAAGAGAGTTTGTCACGGGTCTCTTATACCACTGGACTGTGCTTGCAGTGACAAGCAGCATTTGCTTGTGTTTCACAAGAATATTCAATCCCTGCTATGTATGTCATCTGAGCTTTTGTGCTGGGAATGCCCTTAATCTGAGACGAATTTCTACACAGATGTTTTAAGTGCCTTCATGTGTCCTCTTATTTACCCTCCTTCAGTTCTGTGTCAGTAGCACTGTCTAAGCAAATTTCTGCTACTCACCTGGAGACACCTGTACTGTTTTTTGAGTAGTGGGGTCATTTTTGTGTTGACAGAAAGTCAGCAGGAGAGAGCAACTTTAGTTATTATGCTCCATCTCTAATTCCTGCTAATACTCCTAACTCCTGTCTTGAGCGTTCTTGGTCCACAATAACTCACACTACCACGCATGTTTTGCTCAGGAAGCTCTAAACAGCCAAGTTCATAAAGGAAGAAGCTTAAAAATCAAACACCATTTCCTTGAACTCAGGATCAGAAAAGTACCAAAGCTTGGGCCCTCACAGCGTGCCCAGTAATCCCATTGTGACATTCGCTTCCTGATGTCCATCCATTTCATCCATCATGTGTAGTTTCCTTGCAGTGCCACACAGCAATGTTAAATTATAAAATTAGTAAGTTATTTGAATGAGAAAGCTTCTTGCACTGCATGATTTGTAATGTACAGGTGTAAGAATGACACAGTCATGTAAGAGGTGTTTTGCATAACACAGGTGATATTACACTTCCGGAGCCTTAATTGCATGTTCCATCAGTACTGCAGGGAGGATAGGAGCATAGATACAAGACTCTTTGACATTGTCTTCTGCAATGTTGATATGTTGTGTCATGCTTTTGGTGCCTCACTCACTGTCAGAAGTTTTGAGACTGTCAGAATTCCCATGTAACTAATATGACATTGGTTATAGCTTTTGCATGACACTGGAAAATTAGGGAAGGTTTTCATAATGTGTGTTGCATGGCCTAAGAGGAAGTCCAGCTGCAGTTTCAGTCCAGCCAGCTCTCCCTACCTGAGCAGGATGACAAGAATAGAGAATTACTATTGGAGAGAACTCTTGAATAGCAAAAGTATGAAACTAAAATTTCTGTACAGAGATGCAAGCTTAACAATGCTTAAGTTGTGTTTTCATAAATTAAACAGAGAGGAGCAAGGTAAAACACCATATAGAGATATTTCTGATGTGTTTATGGCCCTTTTGAGTTTGTCTAACATGAAGTAAACAAGTAACGATAGGGTTTTGGTACCTCAGTTGAAAGAAAAATGTAAAAACTTCAGGCTGTGTTCAATAAGCTGCATCCCATGCCTGTGTCCTGTTTTGTATTGTAGTATTTTGAAACTATGGTGTCATTTTCAGGAATGAGACTCTCAGCTGTAAGAGTTAAGAGGCATGCCTTGGTTATTCATTAACACCAGGCACAGTCGAGGAAATTTCCTTGTTAGTATGTGCCGTGAACTGAAATTAATGGACAACACCACAGTTTCAAACAAAGTTTAAAGAACCATTTTTTTTTCCTTTGAACTTCATTTGCACTTTATTAATCACTTATCTGACTTTTATTTGAAGCAAAAATTCTTGATCTTTTTTATTCTTAAAGCTGTCCTGTAAGACAACACATACTGAAGTGAGCCAAAAGGTTCTTTCTGGGTTTTTTGGGGTGGATTGAAACACGCTTGAAATATGTGTGATGTAAATTGTCTTTTGGGATGTTCAACACTTTACTAAAAGCTACAAGAGCAAGACTGAGCAACAAAGTAATCCCATTTATAATTTCTTTAGGCAAGCATCCAGAAGCAAAGAAGCAACTCATAGCTCAAAGATTACACAGAACACAGGAACACACAGGGAACATAGAGTCTTTGTTTCTGCTGGGAAAAAAACAAACCAGCAAAGACTTTCTTCAGTTTTGGTGGTCCTTTTCTGAGGGTAGCTATGTCCCTGCCTACAGCTGATGTTAGAGATGCTGAAATCCAAGAAAGCAAAGATAAAATTCACCCTTAAAAATAAGTCAGCTACTCCACTCCCTGATCTTCATGTCATCCGTCATTGTGCTTTGTCCAGTCTTACATTGACCCAGCAATTTCCTTTTTTTTTTTTTTTTTTGGTGAAGATTAACATTCTTGCTGTGGCTGGTACTTGTTCTGGTAGTTGGAAGATATGAGTGTAAACCAGGGCACTATTTTGCTGCACTAGCAATGTGGACTTCATGAGTGAGTGAGCTTCGGCTTCAAGTGTGCGTATAAGCAAATCAGGTTTTTCTTAGTCAGGATCAGTATTACATACTAAAGTATTTATTCAGTAGGATCTTTCTGGAAGAGAGAAGCATTTTTTATACTACAAAATTCTTTGTGTTGATGACTCAGCTCCCAGTGATTCATACTCTACTCTCACATTTCACTTAGTTTTCACATCCTGAGGTTCTGGGTCTTGAGATGACACTTTTACATGGCTGGAAGATTTATGACAATGCAGGACAAAGACAAGACCATTTGGTTTTTGCCTTGGCCTGCCAAAATCCACTCCCTCCTGCTCAGTACTTAGCTATGTGAAACTTGGTGATAAGAAGCTCCACCTCTGATTTTGTGACTAGTTCTGCATAATTCTAATATTGTCACTTAAGTGAACAGATAAAGGAAAGAGACTACAGTTTAGATTGGATATGATTACCCCAAAGAGACTGCAGTTTAGGTTAGATATGATCAAAAAAAGTAACAAGAAAATAGAAATGAGAGGAATGATTGCCAGTGAAAGATAATAGGCACCTTGCTTACTAATATGCATATATCAAGCCCAATGATACCATTAATAGAACACTTTCTGCAGATGCACATTTTGTCTCACAAATTCATGATGAATTGTGTTGCAATCCATGGGCAGTTTGACAGGAAACTGAACTCCTGATCAGATCAGTTAGCAGGACTGGCTAATCTTGGAAATGTACCCAGCAAGGAGATGATTTGATTTTGAGGCGACAAATCAGGAAAAGAAGGGAGTTTTAGAAAATGTGGCAGACAAAATGGAGAAACAAAAGTAATCAGTAAATCTGAAATCCCCATCTATGAAGCCCCCATCTCTGATATTAAAACATTCACGATACTTGTTTGAAACACCTGTTACCAAAAAGAAATGTCCACAAAGTCAGAATGCTACGGAGTATATCACACGACTCAGTATAAGGGACTCTGAGGCTGAGAGAGCTTTTTCTGACAGTGAGGCAGGGTTAAATCTCTAGCAACCAATAATCCTCAGTTGAACAGCTCTTGAATGTAGCAGTGTAATAAAGCTTACTTTGTGCCAGGTCTCTTTCATGCAGAAGTGTCATTATTTGTGCTCCACTCACAAAGGGTCCACTGCATGTCGGCAGCATGGCTTTCCAGTACAATGTGTAAGAGCAGACCAAAGAGCAGTTCGCAGAGAGTGTTGGCACACTGTGTTTCACAGTTCTGCAGTCTGTGTGTGCCGTCAGCATGCCTGGAGTAGTCAGTTAAGTTCTGCAATGGCCTGTGCATATATACCACGACTTTGGCTTGCAGAGTGCTTACTCAGTCCCTGTTCTCTAAAGGTCTATAAAGAGTAGCTATAAAGATGAAGGATTACAGAAGTCACTGTGAGAAATAGATAACTGGATTTGGACTTAGTTCCTTCTTCACTGAATCATTTCAGGGCAAAGTTGGAAGGGATGAGGGCAGGACTCAGTTTCCCTGCTGAGACTGGGCTGTGAAGGGCATTTGTTTTGTGGCAGCACATGCATTGTACAGCCTCAGACCTCTTTGGGAACAGTGCTGCTGGTCAGCCATCAGTAGGGCTTGTCCTGTTGGTGAGTGTGATGAGGTTTTCGGGTAGTAGAATGTCCCACTGAGCCAAGACAGCTGGAGGTTAATGGCCTGGAAAATTCAGAGCATGAAATTTGCTCACTTTCTTAACACCTGCAAGGATTGTCATCCCAGCTGCTGCTGCTAGTGAGCAACACACAAAAGGAGGCTCAGCATGGCTGGCTGTGAGAGCACACATGCATGCAGCTGTATGGGGCAGCTGTTTTTTTCATGTGACTAAATTGTGGGAATATCTTAGAAACTTACTAAGCCTTGTAGCACACAACTTTATTTAAAGATGGTGAAGGCTATTTCATAACTAATTCATACCTAACATGAAAGCTAGGAAAGATATTCCAGGATTTTCCTTTCTGGGAAATTTTGGGGACATTGATGATTCCTTTATGATTCTATTTAATAAAATTTTATTAGATATGATACTAGTTATTGTACATTTGCACGTAGAGTTGCAGCACATGCACTATCAAGCCTCGGACCTGGTTGGGGGTAATGTTGCTGTTCTGTAGGGGCTTGTCCTGTGTGTGAGGGTGCTGAGGTTTTGGGATAGTATGGTCCCACTGAGATAAGTCACTGTCTGTTTAACATACATCACACTAAGGGCAAAATAATTTGTGATGTCTCATTGATACCTAAACCTAAAAAAAAAAATGCACTTGACAGATTTCTTTCTGGTTTTCATATGGAGTTCTCTCACTGAATGTCACAAATGTCTTTTGCAGTTCTAAGTCTGAGAAGGTAGGCTTTGTGCATGGACGTTTATGAGAAAAAAGCATGCTATGAGAAAAAAGCTTCTCTCACAGGCTTGGAGGCGTCCATAAGTATGCCCTTTTGCCTTCACAATAAATGAGATTGTAATGGAGTAGCCTTTACCGCCAACCAGGGTGGCTTACATGGGTGACAATGCAAACCTGGACTCCATTTTTCCTGTGTTCTCAACATGGAGTGAAGCCACCCTGACCTTGTAAGCAAATTACTTTGATGACATATGCTGAGGTGATCCAACAGAATATTGCCTTCCACCTGCAAAAAAACTATAAAACCAGCTGGTCCTTCCAGTCAAACCTTAGAAAAATTATCCCAGATTATAAATCTGCTGATGAGGTTGATGGATCATTTGAGCATCCAAGAACAGACATCTTGGTATCACTCCTACCCTGTGGTCATAACCACCTGATGTTTCTTGTCTAGCTGCGGCCACTGTCTAGCACTTCAGATAATGGCTAAACCCCACACCACAGTCTCCCTCCTGCCCCCGCATAATACATATGAAGCTGAGTGTGTTGTTCTCAGAAAAACAAAATCATTCTAGGTTTTGGGGGGTCTGACTGCATGGACTTTGCAGGGCAACAGATTCTGTGGGTACACCTAAGGTGTCTTACCTGACTCTCTCTAGAGACCTTAGAAAGAGGTGAAAGAGACAGTATGAAGATTTATGGGAATATACACCTTCTCACCAATATTTGAGACTGATAACAGTGAAACAACAGTTTATAAAAGTGCTTTTTCTTGTGCTGTTTCCACAGTTGTACAGAATAGACACCAGTGTCAAGGGTCCAACAGTACAAGAAGATCCACTGGCTGGAAGTCAAAACTAGTTCAATTCAGGCTTGAAGTAAGGCATGAATTTTTAACAGTAAAGCCAATTAATAACTGGAAATCACACTTGATCAGAGCTTCTTAATCTCCAGAACTGGAGGTCTGTTGAAAAGCAGTGCAGAAATGCTCAAGCAGGAGGTACAGGCTTGATGCAGGAATTGCTGAGTACATTTCTCTGAACCTACAGGAATTCAGTTTCTGTCCTGTCTGTCCTCAGAAGCTCTGTGCCAAGTAATTAAACAAAACAGTTCATCAGTATCACGTAGCTGCCCTTAAAGTTACTACCTTCAGATCAAATACTAGCAAACCCAAACAAATCAAACCAATACTTGCTGGTTCACACATATTCTGGCGAATGCTGATGCTTTCTGATATCTGAGATAGGGTACTACTGTCATGTTTGGAGTGGTAAACAGGGCACAAAAACTGGGACATACTGCAGGAGTCAAGTGGTGAGATGAGTCAGTTTAGGGATCCAAACAAGGATAAAACCATTCACTTATTTGATAGGGCTGGTTTTATGTTGGCTTTGTGATCAAGCTGGTCAAACAAGCACCAGTAGTGTTGGAAGAGAAGCAGCAAGCACAAAAGACTGGAGAGGGAAGTAGGGCGGCTGGATAATTTAACCACTGTCTTCAGCAGTAGCTAAGATTATAGTTCATATATACCATACCCTAACCCTGAGAGCTGCTTTTTTAAAGCAGACAAGGTAGCTACTTGAATCCACTTCCTCTTTTCTTGTGGCAAAGATGAGTAAGAGCTGGTGTTATTTTTGTTAGTATTTTTTTTTGTATTGTATTGGTGCCTCATGGGCCATCCTGTGTGACTATCCATTAACTGGGAATTATTCTTCCCCCTCCCCCCATATTTGATTTCCTTGTGATAGGTATAATGGCTGGTGAGTTCCATCCCTTAATTCTGGCAAGATGGAACATATGTAAAACTTGTCAAATGACATGGCATTCAGAAACTAGAATAACGGGGCAAAGTATAAGCACATAAACAGTTAGGGAGAACAGATTTGCTTCTGGAATTATCTGTCTCAGATTGGAAAAAATGGTTGATCCTTAACCAGGATAATTTCTTAAGCCCCCAAACAGCTGCATGGCAGTTAGTAGGAATGTGGGAGGGCCATAGTGACAAGCAGCAGGCCAGGAAAAGCAGGGAGGCAGGAGCTTCTCAGGCAAACTTCATCATTGAACTAAAGGCATCACTGAGTCATTATCCCTTTCCTTGTGATGAGAAAATACCAGAAGATACTTAATTGTAGGACACAGTATCCAAGTATTACCAGAATTTAAGTGACTAAACTGATAATAATACATCAAAACTAAATACAATGCCTCAAACACTGCAGCCATACAAAGATGGGCTTAATGCCTGTGTGGTTTCTCAGTGTGCAGTACTGTCATTTGTCATCTTGTCTTCCTAACTTTGCACTGTTCTGCCAGTTTTACTATCTTGTTTTCTTACAGAAAAAATGTCATCATTTGAGTAGTTAGGAAAGAGCGTATCTCACCTGTTTTGCTTCTTGGTTCAGAGACTGCCTCTTCCCTCTCGGTATCTCTGTTTTGATGTATTCCCCATAGCAGTCTTTCTGCTTTCAGTATGTATCAGCTCTGATCATTCTCTGCGGGATCCGCTCCTCTATTTGAATAAAATGTCGGTTCTCAGACATGTCTGAAAATGTGGTGTAAACTGCTAAACAGACTAAATATATTTCCGTCACACCTTTTAAAGAACTGAACCTTTGAGTCAGGACATTTTTTATCACCATATAGGGTTGTACAATAGTGTTGCAAGAGCTGTAGGGTTATTTCATATATAAGGGCTGATTTTTTTTTCCTGGTTGTGAAAGGAATTGAGAGGTAGCTTTAAAAGACACTGACATTGGTAACAATATCAGCTAATGCAGACTTCAGCTCTAGGACTTGATGCACAATTTGCTTCATCCCTGTAAAGCTATGGAGTTGGTCAATTTGATTTATATAATCCTGTTGAGCACTGTGGTACAGCAGCCTTCTAAGAGAATACTTCTGATTTGTTTCTTTTTTTAAAGGTATACGCAGTTAACTTCTTCAGTGGGTATATATCAAAGCTCCCAGACCTGTACACAGTGTGATTGTCACAGTCCTAGTTGGACACCCACCCTGAGAGTATATCCCAACTCTTCCCTTGTGCCAGCTATGATATCTCTTCAACCCTTTGCTGAGGGAGGAGATTTGCAGCCCCAGAAGTGGGAACACAAGTGATTCGAGACACCTCCCTGGGAGGGGCAAAAAGCCACCATCACCCTGAGCTGGGTGGGCAGACCTCTACCAGGACTGACTCACAGGGGCCTGGTCTTTCCGCACCGTCACAGGAGGGGATGCAGGTGCTTTGTGAGGTATCTGCTCCTGTGCATGCCCTTCTCCCAGACTTTTCTGTTCCAAGACCACTCCTTGGTGAGAAGTTGTGTCAGGGACCAAAGTCATATCCAAGGCTCCTGCCATATTTGGTCCACTGCTGTGCACATCGACCAGATAATGAAGAACATACAGTGAAGAAAACCTTATTGTTTAACTGGTGGGAACTTGACCCTTAAGAGACACAATGTATTGGTCAATCAATGGGACGTTAACCTGTGAGAAAGGAACAATACACAATGGAGCTGTTGTTAGCGTGGAGGTGGTATCATGAGTCGTTGTGGCCTCATCTTACGCGCTGGCCATGCATGAGATGACGTCGTAACTGGAAAAATTCCACTCCATAGGAGGAGATACAAGGCCTGGTTCTGGGGTGGAGGGATGAGAAGGACAAAATGAATGCCATTTTGATCCAAGGGACGCCCCGAAGCTGCACTGCCTACCTGCCCCTCCTGCCTGAGCACCATGCTCAATGTGCTTCTCCTGCTCAGCAGCTTTTCAAGAGTTCAGAGATCAGTATGTATTATTTGCTACAGCAACTAATAAAATTAATTTGTTTTGTAATCACAATTGTACTTCAGATTTTCTGTGCACAGGCATCCTTCAGAAATCCTCTTCACCCACAACTACAGGAACTGTGTGGGGCACCCCATCTGCAGGGGAGAAATGATGGACAGAGAGGAGAAGGAGGATCTCACCTGTCCAGAAAACCCACTCTGACCCATTTTCTCAAACAGAGCAAAGCCATGTGCTTACTTCCCTCCACTCCTGAATCTCTTCCACATGTGTCCTTGCTTTTCTTCAGTATCTGCTACTTCTTCCTCTGTTCCTAGAAAGTCTTAGATCTAGACTTCAGAAGCTCATTCACATGTTTTAAAGCATTTGCAGAGAGGAGAGGGACAGCAGCTACACCCCAAGGCTCATGTCCCATCAGTCTCCTATGATGCAGCTGCCTTGGGACACTTGGAAGGTGAAGTTGACCATACGTGCTGCCATTAAAGGCAGCCAAGATGACAGGTTGCACCTATAGCTGTCAAGTGTTGCTGTGAGGCTGGGAAGTCAACCAGCTAACGAGGCATCTCAGTCCCAAAAATCCAGCCACCAACACACAAGCAGGAAACAGATGGCAGTTCATGGCTGGGAGAGTGTTTACAGGCATCTCCAAAGATGAGCTTTCAGTGATCCCCGTAGCTCTGGGCTCCGCCCATCTGCTCTGCATTCAGCAGAACCGCTAGAGGGTCAAGGGACTTGAGGCAAATTTGCCTACCACACTGCATGCCAGGGCAGCCATACCTGAGTGCAAAACCCTTTTATCTCCTCCTCCCCAATTCCCTGCAGACACTGGGGACTGAACAAAACCTGCTGAGACTATGTGTATGATAACATGGGTTTCATATTTCCTCACTGAGGGGAACAAAAGTACTTGCAGAGAAGAGGTGTCCCATGAGTCTGGACAGGCCCAAAACCATCCAGCCTTCCCCACAGGCTCAGGTGGCTTCAGCAGGCAGAGTTGCTGGGACGAGCTCTGCACAGAACTACAGCAGCACAGTCAGCCATTGCTTGACAGAGAAGGCTTTCTGCCCTCTGCCCGGCTAGTCTTCTAGCAGCCAGAACAGTGAGAACAATGGAGTTATCTGTGCAGCTGTTAGGAAGTTCAGGGTACGAGTTGCCAGGCTTCTGGTAAAAGGTCTGATGTAATTTCTCAGCTTTGAAGGGCTGGAACAGAGAGGAATGGAGCCAACATCAAAGCCCAGATCTGTGGGGAGCTCAGGAGCCCCTCCTGCCGGAACCATCCCATCCAGCTCGTGCCATGGACAGGAAGAGCTGTCGCCAGTAGGATCAGCTGGAAGGTGCTGGCCACAAACACCTCATGTGCCCCTGAAATCTCTCTCTGCTCTCCCCATGTCACCCCTCATCTGGGCAGGGAACAGAGCCCTCCACAGCTCCCTGCCCAGGGTCCTTCCTCCTTCCTGCCAGTCCCCACTGCCCTTATTCACCCTCGCAGGTGACCTGGAACTCTCCTTGCAGCCCACTCATGTGCTGCCCAGCGAGCCCTAGGAACACACAGCCTTTCACGGCCCCTGGAGGAGGCGTGGGGGAGAGCTGAAGTGCTGCCAGAGAGAGCCCTGTCCCCAGTTTCCCACAAGAAGTGCTTCCCTTCCTACTACACTGTGCTGGCCTAAAAGACTGAGGAGGCCTAGCTTGAGGGAGAATATGATTCCTGAGGAACTCAGGTTCTGGCCGTGGGGTGCTTACTTGCTTCAGATTGGAGACGCTATTCTTCCCTAAAAATCCAGCATGGGAGCAAAAGCTTCCACATTTGCCATGCTCTGAGTAGGCATGATGTCAGTGTTTGTCATACTATACAGTCTTTTCTGTTTGTTCATCTTTTGACAGGATCTTTTATTATGACTAGTTTTAAGATTAGATCCCAGCCAGTGCTCTCCTCAGTACCTTGGTAGTTTGTACACAAATGTTCATAGGCTGCTCTATATGCCAGGATGTGAAAGACATTAATCATAGATCAGCACAACCTGCTCCTCATCATTTTGGCTTTTGTGTGCAGGAAATCTCTTCTCTGTTGGTCTTTCTTTGGCCCTTGAAGACTTCTCTTATATGAAGTATTTCAAGGCCTGCAGGGCAGGGCAGCACATCAGAGGTAGAAGAGGATAGCTCTACTTGTTTGACACGACACTGACAGTGTTAGACAGACTAAGGCCTTTCTTTCACTGGGGAAAATAGCCTTTAGGCTAATGAAGTAAAAAAATATTTACCTGAGAATGCCTGCTTTGGGCCTTCTCATGAAATCCCTACTTGGTCCTCAGAGGTCTTTACTTTCCAGGGTGACTAGCTGAGATATCTCAGATGCAGTTCCAGTTGTCTAATAAAATTATGAAATTTCCCATTCTTATGCTGCATACTTGGTATTTGTTTATTTACCTAAACCTGTGGATTTATCTAAAACTGATTAGGATGCACCTTGGAAAACATTAGGGCTTTCAACCAAAGAGCAAGACAAAATTTTTTTTGTTCACTAATAAAAGCCAAAGGCAGCTGTCATATCCTGCTAAACTCCGATCTTGCTGTGAGGAAGATAAAATATGCACACTGTAGTTTTTCAAGGTGGGTATGGAAACTCAGCTTCAGAGCTATTTGTTGATGGGCAGTCTCTGCTAAGGAGCAATACTCTGCACTTCCAGTACTCAGTGAATGCTCCATAACGTGTTCTCTACAGCAGAATGGCCCACCTAGCCCATTTCCTGGACTGTAAGGACACATCACTTCTGCATCTCCGTTAACAGCCTGTTTTGCCAGTATCTGCTTCTCTAGTAACAATCCAGGCACTCCTGCAGTAGAAACTTCTTGCAGGACTTCAGTCAGTGTGCCAATGGGGGCTGGTAAATTCAGTCTGTGTTCATCTTTGCCATTTAGAACACACTGATCAAGGTGTGATCCTAGACTAAGTGATGTGATTAGTTCCCTTTAATTGCTTGAAATCATACTAATGGGACTCTAGCTGGAACACTGATGTCCCATTTTTAACAATTCAACTGAGGTACCAGCAAATTGGAGTGAACCTAGAGGAGGGACACTGAGACAACTGAAGGAGCTGGAGCACATGACGTACATGGAAAGCCTAAGGGACACAGGTTTGTTCTACTGCAGAGCAGAAAGCTAAGATCCAGAGGTGCACAGTGGAGAGGTAAGAGACAGGCATTATTCACAAGTTACAGAAAGGGACTTTTCAGTTGAATACAAGACAAATTTTCACAATGAGTGTGGCCTGACTCTGGCCCAGTTGCTCAGACAGGCTGTTGGGTGCTCCATTTTTGGAGACTCAGCAAGATCCCAAGTAACTCACTCTAGTTTCTTCTGTTTTGGGAAGGGGTTGGACCAAAAGCCTAAAAGGGTATTTTCATATTTAAATTATTCTGTGACCTCATTTTAGACCTGAACTGAGGACCATGATGAGTGATAAGGTGGCTTACAGAGGGAAAGCCCTCTATATAATATCCATAGTTTGCATTTGATAACTAGCAGACAAAAAACTTTTTTTATAATTATCCTCAAATCATGAAAGTCTCAATCTCTAACATATAGGTGTAGTTACCAGGTAAATCAGAAAGGCAGTAATACACCCATAAAGACCTTTCATCATGGATGAAGGCAGAAATGATAAGTAATGCTTAGTCCCTATCTGTGATTTCCCTATTTGATTATTTTTTCTCTTATATTCTTGTGTTTTCAGGTAGCATGTCATTGTTCTCTATGACAGCAGGTATAGATTGCTTAAGTGCATGTAAAATAATTTCAGTCTGCATGAAACCTTCTCTCTTAGCCTAAATTAATTGCAAGCATATATTTTTCTTTCTATGCTTTGCATTAAAGAGCACCTGAAAGGTGATGGTAGATATTTGATCCTAAGTATAAGCACATAATAAAAGATTTTGTCATATCATTTAAACTAGCCTGAAATAGATGATTTTTTTCTGAGCTTATGTTCTTCAATAATCCTTAAAGTTCTGAATGGAGTGCTATAGTACCTCTTAAAAAATAATGTCTTACCTAAAGAAGAGCATCTTTGGGATAAGTAAATAGTTGTCTGAAAAATACTATAGAGACACATTTCAGGTGTGGTCCATTGTTCTCAGTATAGGTATCACTTTAGCTGATGCTACATCCCATTAGACACCCATTGAAATTTTTTTTTTCAAATGCTGCACTCTGAAAGCATAAATCAACTAAAGTTAAAACAGAGAGGCATTAATTAAATTTAATTAATTAAATTAAATTAATTAATTAAACCCCATTAATACCTTTCTCTCATACTCTTACATGTTCCACCTTAGCCTTCTCAACAAGATGGTTTGAAAGCACTCTGCCCCACTAATTACATGTATTTATTTTCTGTTTTCGTAACATTTTCCCTCCACAGGTTTTTAGAAAATGAACTATTGTACATTCACAAACCCTCACAGTTAGGTAGTGTTAATGTTCCCAGAGTATATATATATCTAATTGTGGACAAATTCAAGCAGACATGGTAATGGAGTTTGTCTTTTAAAACTCAGTGACAAAGCTAAAAGATCACAGAATTGTTAATGATGAAAAATATCTCTAATATCATTGAATCCAGCTGTTAACTCAGCACCACCACATTCACCACTACACCACTACAAGCACCACATCTACATGGTTTTTTTGACACTTCCAGGGATGGTGATTCCATTCCATTACTTCCGTGGGCACTCTGTTACAGTATTTGACAACCCTCTTGGTGAAGAAATTTTTTCTAATATCCAACCTAATCCTCCTCTGGCACAGCCATTTCTTCTTGGCTTTGTGAAGAGACTGACCCCCATCTGGCTCCACCCTCCTTTCAGGCGGCTGTAATAAATGAAGAGGTCTCTGCTGAGTCTCCTCCAGGCTAAACATGCCCAGCTCCCTCAGCTGCTCCTCATATGACTTGTGTTCAGACCCTTCACCAGCTCCATTGCCCCTCTCTGGACACACTCTATGACCTTCTTGTAGTGAGGGGCCCAGAACCAGACAGAGAACTCAAGGTGTGGCCTCACCAGTGCTGGGTACAGGGAGACAATCACTGCCCTGGTCCTGCTGGCCACACTACTGCTGATACAGGCCAGGATGCTCTTGGCCTTCTTGGCACCTGGGCACACTCCTGGCTCATGTTCAGGCATTGTTGACCAGCAGGTCCTTTTCTCCTGGGCAGCTTTCCAGCCACTGTGTCCCAGCCTGCAGAGCTGCATGAGGTTGTGACCCAAGGGTGCTTCACCTTGTTGAACCCCCTTGAACCAGCTTTGCCTCCCCACTTTAGAATGGAGATTTGCACTGAGGATAAAACTAATTATCATGGCTAAATGATACGTAAGATTCTCGTCTGTCTTTGCTTCAAGCAAGGGCTAACTCAATGAACTCAATGAACTAATTCACTCTTTACTTAAAATAGCCTGCTGAAGAGGATTCTCAGCTAGTATCAAACTGCACCAACACTTAACAGAGATGCACAGAATGAAATGGCTTTATTTTTTTTGTTGTTCTTGTTAACAAATTATTCATCTCAAATACCATGTTACCACTGTTTCTTTGTTGATGCCCTTTCCTTCCAGCCCATGTGAGAAACAGAAGGCACAATTCCTTCCACTCAGACTGCACAGCTTATAGCACCTTTGAGAAGAAAGGTTTCTGCTCCTTCAAGCTTTGGATTTGCTCTTATAACTCAAAGTGGCTTTCTGTTACTCTGTATTTCAGTTTTTTTCAGTCCTGCTTGTTAATTTGAAATTAACACTGTACCAACTACCATTCCATAGAAGAACAAGTAGCAGCTAAGCTTCTGTGCAGTTTGGATTTCTAGGTGTATTTGCATAATAATAAGATATAAAGGTACTCCCATGCACAATTTTTAAACCTTCCTTGATTTCATTGTAAGATAGTTACTTGGTCTACTGAGATATTTTAGGAAATCCCTTTCTAAGGCTACCAAGCTCTGCCTGTCAATCTTTGCTGCATATGTTAGCTGAAATGTTTTTGGTCCTTTACTTTGCACATAGTGATTGAGAGGATGTGCCATAAATAAGTACAAGAACGGGAATAAGGCAGTTTTGTGCACTTGTCTTCTACTTGAATTGACTTTTTTTTTTTTTTGGTGGAAAGGGAAAGAACAGGAAAGGCACTGACTTCATTAAGATATATAGGTAGCTCTGAGCATAATGGCAGTTTCACTGTTGGCCACAGGACTGGCTTTGCACTGAAGGGCTTCTTGGCACTGAAGGGCTTCTTGGAACTGAAGCCGAACAGAGGCTAGATCATCAGCAAAAGTACTTTCTGGTGCAACTGGCTTGTAGTATTTTCATGTAAATGACACAGAGGATAAAACTGGATCCTAACTATAAGATCACCAGGCAGATTTGGTGTAGCAAACCCATTGCAAAGAATAACAATCATCAATGACAAGAGTGAGCTGTGATTTCTTCCCACGTTGTGCAACACTTTTATGCAATATTCTTTCTCTTAGCATGTTATTTTTTTCCCACATTTTGCACTGCTTTTCTCCAACATTCTTCCTCTTAACATGACGCTTTTTTCCCCAGAGATTTTTTCACAAATATGATATATTACAAAACAAAGAGAAGCTACATTGATATATGGTCAAAAATTCAGTTTAAGGAGATGAAAAGCTCTAAATGCAACTAGACACACATTTGTTTTACTAAGAAAAAGTGCAGACTTCCTAATTTTTAAGCCAAATCATCATTTTAGTGGTGTGACCCATGACTTCAATGGTAAAATGGGGCAATGTATATACAGATGTATTTAACCACATGTCTTCATCTTTAAAGCCCAAAAGATAGATAATTTGCAGCATGGTATACTTGAGAAAATAGCAGCTTGGAAATTATCCCAATTATGGGCTTTCTGCATTCTGAGTTTTGTGATGGCTTGTGTATACACACATTCATGATTTTAATAGCAGCACAGCTCACCTAATCATAAAGTTAGCTGGGGTCTGAAAAGAGACAGATCTTTTCAAACTGTTAAGTCTCATTCAACATGATTTCCAAAGAAGAGAGGTGAGGAACTTGAAATGCCCAGACTATTGATATGTCAGTTATTATTATTTGTCTAACTGAGCCTTTTTTTTCTAATTTTTTTATCCAGACTCTGCTATGTGGCTTCTGCGGATGGTTTATGTCTGGTCAGTCTGGCAACAAAGATGTGTATCTGGAGAAGAGCTCCTTTAAAAACAGCTAAGAATTTGGTTCAGTAAAGATTGGTCAGGGATTAGCAACACCCAAAGAAACAAGAAGGCAAACATTTGAATAATTTGTATATATTGTCTCTTTAAGCCATAATTATGGGAGTGTTGTAAGTGCAGAAGGTGAGGCACAAAGAGATAATGGATCCTGCACAGGTTTGCGCCTGTGATTTGGACATCACAGCAAACTTGGCGGAAAGTTGCATCATTTCTTAGGCCTTTTATAAGATGGAAAATCCCAAAAAAAGAAGTAAATATGTGATTGTAAGTTTGAAATACTTATTGTAATAAGAATATTTACTGAAAACAAAGCAATGATGGTATTTACAAACATACGGTCTTTTAGCCCAAGCACCTATGACATAAAGCCTTCATACAACTAGGAAGAAAATAACAGGGTGGTAATTCATAAATGTAGAAAAAATTGAGGCTTGCTGTCACCATTCCTCAGCCTAAGAGCATAGGTGTTCTTTATTACCTGCAGAATAATACTGCAAGATTCATCACAGCACACTGTTTCCCAGATATGAAAGACCCCAGATGAAGATCACACCATTGACTATTCTCAGAGAATCCATCCAGGATTTACAGAACAGCATGGTAAACGACTCCTCTGCTGAGGCACGCGGCTAAAAATAATTCTTTCCAGTGAAAGTACCCTTTTCTAATTTTGCACTGTGCAAAAAGCTGCTTCAGTAGAGCAGTGCACTTGGCATCTCTCTGTTACCAGAAATCAGTACAATAAAATTTTTGATCACCAATGCAGCATTAAGAAACAGGCATTCTTTATTTGGCACCAGACGCATGAGGGGATATTTCCTCCAAAATACCGTGCATCCTGTGTACAGAAAAGGTTCTTGTTTATATACTGTATTTTACATATTATTGATAGGTTTTTCAGAAGAAATATATATACGATAACCACTTCCCCAGAATCATTAGCATGTATTTCCTCCCACTGGCACATGCGTTCTCTTGTCCCAGCTGTCCCTCCAGTGGTCTCCAGCAGCTGGTGATCCTGCAGTTATACTTGACCGCCTTATGAACTTGGAACTACGGCCCAAATTAGGAGAGAAGTTGGCATAACTGGCCTAGTTCATTAACTTGCAAGTCCTTAGATCAATAAGTATAGTTTTTTACTCCTTTCCTTGGTTAATGTTTATTGTAGTTTTAATTGTATGGTTCCATAGGCTAATGATTCTGCAAAATGGTCATTATATTAACTCACTAGGTGCAAACAATTCCTTCATCTCTCCCATCTTCTTTCCTGTGTTGTGGTGGGGAAGTTTTATAACAAAATAGTTTGAGATGTTGTCACTGTCCATGCAACTACTCTACAGTTTATCTGCATGAAGTCTGTATAGCAACATGTCTTGACATGAGAAATATCATGGGAAACTCTGTGATCATCTATGGAATTTGAGCAAGCTGGACAATCTGCTGTCAGAATCAGAGATGTTTTCTGTATTTGTGTCTGCAGAATCACAGCCTTCTATCCAGTACACCTGCATGCACAGTATTAGAAAATGATTGTCTGTGCTTCTTGCAGACACCAGTATAATGTAGTTTTCATTAACACCTCTTTCCTTGGAAGTTCAGTGATATGAATTGATACTAGCACATTTGTGACCCACAGCTTTTAGAGTCTCTAATATGGAAAATGTCAATCTGAACCAGAAACCATCAGTTTGTCCCATGTGAGGACTGCTCTGCTTACACCCCCAAGAAACACCGGTTTATGACAGATTGCTGTTGACCACAGCTAAATGATTTGAGGGCCAGTCAGCAGAGCAGGACCACCTCACTACCAATCTTTGTGTAATGCAGGGTCAGAGGACCTCAGAGAGTGAACAAAAAGCCCTCATCTTTTCTGTTTGAACTTTCAGGTCATTACCAAAGTTAACATGGGTGACAAGAATGTCAGTCCCCAAGCCCCTGACACTCAGACATTTACATTCCTTAGAACGGGAAGGTAATTTCACAATGCTGGCTATCTCTGAAATCAAATGCCAGCCTGATGTTGACCTACCTGGTCTCCACCAACTGCAGATGATCTCTTACTGTCAGAGGACATAGGGGGATCACACAAAAAATACTAGACAGAGCGTTTTTGTAAGCATGTAGCGATTTAAACAGTAGAGAGAAAAGATAATTTCTCTTGATGTCTAAATTAAAAAGGCTGTACCCTGTTTCTAAGAGGAGCTTTGGTCTCCTGCTTGAATATATATTTTAAAGCTGTATTTCACAGCAAATAGAGCTTTAGTGAAACTTGCTGTGATTCAGATTAAAAGGAAATGCCATAGAATTTTCCCAGAAATATTATTGTTGAATTATTGTGAAAAGACCTTTAACTGCAGCAGATACAAACAGAAATGACCCAAGTTTACTAACATTTTGTGTTAATTCCCATTTACTTCTTAGGTCCCATTGACTACTCGAACTTTCTGCTGGATCAGAAGGGAAGTAAAACACAGCACATTAAGTTAAAACCAGGATATCCAAGAAGACAGATGACTCTGGGTCATACTCCAGCATTAATTTCTGATGTGTCCTTGGGTAAGTCAAACAGAATGATTCATCCCACCCAGTTATAGTTGCAGTAACGCCTAATTAAAATTAATTGTGTAAATTATTCCTGAAGAGGGGGATTATTCACATGTATTTAAGTTGAGTTGTATGCTCCTCTGCAGACATGGCCCTCTCTCTCTCCATTTACTACAGAAGAAAACTACGGGCTCACTTAGACGCTTAGCTTGTGCTTTATTCAGATATAGGTAACATGAATCTAGGTATTAATTATCTTTAAGTTCTAGTTTAGACTTCGTTTATTATCTCTAAGCCCGTATGTGTAAAATATAGTTATCCTTCTTTTCATCTTGTCTTCTACAGCTAAGTGTTTAGCTCTTTGGAGATGGGACTGTCCCTCAAAAAGTGCATGCAGTACCACACAAAACAGAATTCCTGGGGGATTAAAGCACTACTGTAAGATAAACAGTATTGACAACCCCTTCTCTGACTCTTGTAATGGGTGATATTTGCCTTGCAATCTGTACTCTGGTGGTTACACTACAGTCTAAGCTTTTGCTTCAATCAGAAGTGATTTTATTTGCTAGTGGAGGTGACTAAAAAGTAAACAATCAGAAAGAAAGACTCAAACTTAAAGGGTTTTAAAAGAGAATAAAAAGAGTCTTTGTCTTTTTAAAATTTATTTATTACTCAATCCCTTGAGTTGGAAATAATGTAGTGCTTGCAGAGACAGCAGCTCTCAACTGGCTCCAGGCTCTGATGAAAGTTTCACCTCATGTTGACAGAATAGGTGGATTCCAGCACCTCTTTACAGCCAGGGTAGGAACCAGATTAAGAATGTATTTTTTGAACAAATTTCTGTTTGCAGATTGATGCCTTGGAGTGGCTACGTAGAACAGAGGCTAGACAAGATTAAGAGAATAAAAGCGGGTATTTATTGAAGGCCTTCAATAGGTACAGCTTGGGCAGTCAAAAGCCTCGGAGGGCTACACCCAAGATGGATGACGGTCATGAGTTTTTCATACAATTATAAGTTTGGTCCATTTACATATCAGGGGTTAATCCTCCAATTACAGCTTCAGGTAATGAAGTCATATACCCCGAGTCTGCTCCTCCCAACTCACTTTTGTTTATACTTTTCAGGGCCTGAGACAGTAAGGTGTCCTTGAGTCCCAGGCCTAGAGAGGAATTGTTCTGTCTGAATAAAATGGGAGAACAGTAGCTGACAGGCTATGGAGCTTTAGAGTTATACACTAAAGAATTGCAGGATTACAAATATATTAAAAATATAAAAGCTAAAATCCTAAGGCATCATTCCTCTTCCCAAAGAACTTACTGTTTTGAATATCACAGAGAAGGGAGAATATCTTCCTGCTCTGCCTGGTATCGACTCTCAGATCAGTAAGGCCTTAGTCTCACCACTAGCTGTGGGGAAAGACCATATAACTGCAATAAGCTGTCCATATAAAGGACGTATATGTGCTCTGGCATAAACACAAGACATCTTGTGGGAACATATCTGCCTGCAGAACAGCCACAGGAGTCCCACCAGCTAGCAACCTCACCTCTGGTCTACAGCTAGTGGAGCCCTGTTTTAGGACAGTGGCAGGATAGATGAATGCAGTGCATTCTTTAGAGCCATCTGTGGGGATGAATGTTTCTTTGGGAAGAGAGAAACTTTGTGAAAATGAAATATTTTTACCCCAAATCTGCTTTCTTTAATATTTACATCCCCAGTTTGTTGCCTGAAGACCACCTGCACAGATGTTTACATCTGCTTTTGCAGTGGGGCCCACACAGAGAAAAGTGTGAGGTGAGCACAGTTCTGTGTGCCCCAGCAGCAGATACACACTTTTGGCACCGCCAGTGCCCAGCAGCCCAGACAACAAGGAGCTGCATCCCAGGTTTGATTTATTACCTTTGTCACTTCTTCCTGTGTAGAGTATGGCATTATAAACATTAGGATCTTCAGAGCAAGGGCTGTCTTTTCATTCTTTGTCAGTGCATCATCAGTCACTGTGGCATCCCTATCCATGCCTGGAGTTTCTATGCATTACCCACAATGTAAATAGTAACAAAGAACAGTAAGCGACACCTGTGTGCCAGCAGCTGAGTTTTTGAGGGTGTTTATGTCTGTAGTACATAAAGAACTGTGGAATCCTCCCCTTTTAAATAGCACTTTATAAATCTCAAGTGATATACTTTTTAGAATTTTACCCATTTTAAAAAATATTTTGCAGTTTTAGCTATGAATGAGGGCAACCATTCTTTCCTGAGGTGATCTGTAGATAGAAGTCTGAATACTGTAGAGCTTGGGGTAAGCTCTGGGGTAAGGATTAAGGACACCATGCACTGCATGGTTAGCTGATGGCACTGTGAGAGTGATGACCCTCGAACCCTGCAACAGTGCATGACATAAACCTGATGTAAGCCATGGATGACCAAGACACCTCCAATCCCGCAGCTGCAGTCTTTAGGTACTCCTCTGCCACAGGTGTTGTGTCCCAGGTTTACCTGTATGTCAGATGAAGTGGAAACCCAGCATCCATGAACTCAAAATGACAAGAGTCTGCATTGAGCCAGCCCCTCTTTGACTGTGAGCCAGTGCTAGTGCAGAACAGGAAGACGTAAATTTATTCAGGAAAGGAGACAGAACTGAAGGATCCTAAGCTTAAATTTATTCACAGGACATAGATCTGGCAGTGAGCTTAGGACTTAGAGCTGGCATAGGTCTTGCTCAAGTCCTTGTAACAGCAAAAAATGAAGATACCATTGCTAAGATTATTTATATGGAAAAACATAATTGGATAAATTTCTTTTTGTTTTTTTTAATGTTCTGACAGAATAATGTAATGGCTGGAAGGGAGATGTCGCATTGCCTAGTCTCAACAGTATTTATCAGATGACGAGTAGAGAAATATGGGCTACTTTTTCTTAACTGTTAGTTTCAAAAGCAGCTTTTTGTGTAAAATCAACAGAAATAATGAATGAGCTGAATAGCTCCATCTCATAATGGATGTTGCTATGGAAATTATGAAAATATGCTTGTTCTTAGAATTACAAGGAGTCCCAGGAACTTTAAGGTCCCTTCCAACCCAAGTCATTCTATGATTCTACGACACACAGGATAATACATTAAAAAAAATGTATAATACAGCAAAAAAAAAAAGCATTATAACCACTCTCATTAAGTGGTTCCACAATACTAGACAAAAATGTGTAGGCCTGTTTATAATTCTTATCCCCAAAGTCAATCTGCTGTCATTTACTTGTTCTCCAACATTTTACGTGGTCACTTCAAGCAAAGACCCTTGAACAATCAGGATACAAGTGTGAAGCTCCACTTAAAGCTTGGGCTCAGGCAGTTCTTCAATAAGTTTTGCATTATTTACCCCATTGTTTCCATGGAAACCCCTGACTCTGCTGCTAGTAATTGAGAAAGGAAAGATTCAGAAAGTTCAGCTAAGCCAGTTCAAAAGAGCAGCTGCAAGCTGTTTATGTGGCCTAGATGAGACAGAACAAAGGGAGCTTTAGTAGGAAACAGGATGGAAGAAACTGTAGTCTTTTAAAAATAAATCTGTATACCACAAGAAACAAGTTCTTTATTTTTAGCGTATTGGTCTCATCAGTCCATAAAGGGCAAAATTCAGCTGAAAATACATAGGACACTTATGATAGCTCCAGACATTATTGAAACTGCCGTATTAAGGGCAAAATTCAGCTGAAAATACGTAGCACACTTATGACAGCTCCAGATATTATTGAAACTGCCATATTAAGGGCAAAATTTACTTGACTGGGTAAATTGCGAGCAACACACAAACCACATGTGAAACTAAGAAGCAGCAATGCTCCCCTAACTTTGGCCAGAGCATAAAGAAACTGGACCTGGCCACAGTCCTAGTTTTCCCTTGCAATATACTGTATTTCTTGGGCTCTTGAGTGCCAGGGATCTGCATTACACTAGCTTCTGCTCCTTTATTGCCACACTAGGAGTATGTTTTTTGTCCAGTAGAAATGAAAGTTGGGGCAAAGCTTCCCGAGGCTCTGTTTGCCAGCAATGCATTCAGTCCTACTAAAATTGTTACCAAATAAGGCAATGTTGCCTCTGAAGTGCCAAAACCAATATATCATGACTTGTCAATAGACAAGGATAAATGTCACTTTAAATGTATTTTATCAATAGAAATACATACATAAATGAGCAAACAGATCCATGGACTGAATCCCTCTATTAAACTAAAAAAAAGAAAATTTACTTTTTCTCAAAGGCAGCTTGCTATATTTGTACAGTTTATTTACTATGACCACACAGTTGTAATCTAGAATTTTATGAAGCATTAATTATAATATGAAAATTCAAAACCACTGTTCTTGATGTGGAGTTTGTTCTTGTAACATTCCTGGATTAATCCTGCCAGGACTAAAGGAAACTGTGCTAATTTTTGACCAGAATCATGACATTTTTCTAGCAGAAACTAGTCACTAAGTTCTGGGGAATTATTTGATTTTTGTCTCCCCAGAAGTCCTCAACTTTGACAAGCTCAAAAAATCTTCCATCTACTGTCTCTTTTAAAGCAGCACCTCAAGTTTCAGAAAGGAATATATATGGCAAATGCAGTTTGATACTTTTGCTAGCACATGGAGTGATGACCATTGCATGGTGGTGTTGGTGATGGTTTGGCATGTTAGTGTTGTTTTGCCACGAAACTAAGGCAAGACATTGCAGTTCTAGCCCACTCTATTGCTGATAAAATGGGAAGATGAAAATAGGAATGCAGACGCTCAAGGATTTGGGGATTTATTCCTGTGTTGGATGGCTGGGTTGTGTTGCTACACAGGGACTAAAACATCTGTGAGAAGAGTGAAGTTACTGTCTAACTCCAAGCTGAATCACTGTGCAAGTGCTTCTACTGCTCAGTGCCAGGTAGGTTTAAAAGTCCATCACCAGGGCAAAAGGAACCATAGAAGACAGGTTTACACTGAATGAAAGATTACTGATGGAAGGCTTTGCACTCATACTATGAACTTGTTTTCAAAGTGATTTACAGTACAGCTTGTGCAGAATGCTGCTGTTGAGTGCAGCTGTCACAGAGAAGGATGATGGTGTTGGTTCTGGAGGGGGATAGCTGGACTATTAAGGGAAATTTAACCAACTGCTGATCTCCCCGGCTGACATGAAGAAAAGTAATTTAGTCTGGGATCAATGAATCTCATTTACACCTGGGTGAAGTAGATTAATGCTTTTGAGATTCCTTTCTCTGGATTGTTCAAAAAACTGTAAACAAAATTAAATTAATTGTTGTATCACCTTAAGAAGTCCATTGAACTTCACATTTCAATTATCTTTTCAGTAAAATGGTGATAACTGTATCTACTTGCCTCCCTGAACAGTTGTGAGAATAAATTATTGTTCCTAAACAGCTTGCAGGCTGAAAAGGGATGAAAAAGGGAACAGTTAATGTTAACATTCAGGAAAAGAAGAGCAGAAGGAGGAAAAGTCACAGAGAAAATCCAGGTGTGCTTTTTACTGTTTCCTCACCTGGTATAGCAGTCACTTCAGAACAAAAGAGGCCAGGCACATGAAAACAGCACTGAGACACTTCTGGCAGGATTTGCAGGCCAGTACTGCAGCAATATCTGCTCATGGCTCTTCAGGATCATTTCTCATCATATGGAAAATGCACATGACAGCAGGGGTTGTTGTACAAGTGAAGGAAGAGAAGGCTATTCATTTGTTTTCTGTTGCTTAACTTGGGCTCAGGCAGTATTCTTCCCAGGCCTTCTTGAACACACCCTGGTACCTGGGAACACTTTCATATGAAACAGTTATGAAATACTGTGGCTGATGTAGTTCTGATAAGAAGCTGTAGCAATATTTATAAACTGCTGAGCTCTATAGATAGCAATACACTTGGTAACAGGAAATGGGACATGGTTGCTTCACCTGTGCAATTAGTGAAGCAAGTCTCTGCATGTTCATACACTCTTATGCAAGCATGAACTGGATAGAAAGATCCTATTGGCACCTGGGCTCACCAAAATGCCATGGAGACAGTAAAGTATCAGAAGGCACTGGGCAAAATAAAAGAGCTTAGAAAGCACTACCTTCTTACAGTCAAATTCTCCAATACCTGTACTGCTGTGTAAATAAATATAGCACTGAAAATGCTTGACTGTTGGTATGAATTATATCATATATTATTCTCAAGTTGGGATTGCTTTTTGCATCCATACAGAAAGGTTTTCATCTTCTAAAATGTCTGTCAAACTAAGGAGCTCTGTGAATGCTGGGCGTCTGCCTACAATCAAAACCAAATCAAGCAAAACAAATGTAAAATAATAGAGATAAATTAAAATCTTAGTCACAGAATCTTGTGTCAAAGTTTTGATCATGTGCCTCAGCAAACAGTTGTTTAATTTTTCCCAAGCCCCGAGTTAAACTGCTTATGAATAGCATTTTCCCAGCTCCCTCTCCCCTCTGCCAGATCCAAGGAATCTAATCTGATTGGAATCAAAATCCATGGTCTCACTGGCCATAAACTTCAGATCAATGTGGTCAGGTTTTTTTTAATCACTACCAAATTTCACACAATTTGAATTCTGACAGTGATCTGACAGTGATTCAAATCAGGTTTTTTCCTAAGAGTTAAGATTTCAAAACATGTTGCATAAATACGATTGTCTTACTTTCAAGAAGGTTTGTTAGAAATCTACTGTGTATCTAAAAGGGGAAGGCCATGGAGTGTTAACACTAAAATATCACTGACCATCTTCTGGGGGGGCTTAGCACACAGTGGAAGAGCGAGACTGGGCAAAAATTTGAAAATTTTCTAAAATCTTTAAAGGCATGACTCTAAAGACACAGAGACCACATAATTCTAGGGCTTGTGGTTAATATCTGCAATGGGGAAAGGCTTGAGGTGACCGCAAGTATGATCTTTGTGATGGAAAACCACTGCCTTGACCACATGAATAGAAATGAAACCCTACTCCTCTCTGAACTGTCTGCAAATAAGTAGAGCATTTTAGTCCTGTCTGTTGAGCAAAAAGGGAGGTTTTTCTAGATCTCGTATACCTAAAAACTATAGAATAAAAAATTAAGAAGTCATAAAAGTGGATATAAATTGGAGGAAAAAGTTGGAAAAACATGTTGAACCTTGGGAAAGGAGAAAGAGGTTTGTTTTCTGCCCTGTGTATTGCTGATGGCATGGTTGGCACTGTGTGCATTGTAATCACAGCCATTAGAGATACACAAGTGTTGCTGCAGATACTCTCAGTAAAGTTCTTAGCCAGTAATGACTTCTAGTGCTGCACTTCATTATGTATCAGCAGAAATACATTATTCTGTGGACCAAACATTCCTGCACGTTGCTGTGCCAGCTGGCCACTAATTCATTTCAGTGAGAAATCCAACTTGCAAAACATGATCAGGGTGTCTCTGTTTGGTAAGCTGCATACACAGTGCTTATTGCAAGCTAGGCACACACATGGGCCTTGACAGTGTGCCACAAAACCACACGGCACATAGGTATGTTTCCAAATGCTCTTGCCTCCTATTTTTCTGAACTACATTCTTAGAACATATTCTGGTGACTGTCAAGGTTTATGAAGGCCTGCACTTCTCTGACTTTATCCTGTTTTTCTGTTGCTGACCCAGGCTGAACAAAAAATTTTTGGTTTGGTTTTGGTTTGGTTTTTTGTTTTTGGTTTTTTGTTTGGGGTTTTTTTTTTTTTGGTTGGTTGATTTGGTTTTTTTGGTTTTTTGTTTGTTTGTTTGTTTGTTGGTTGGTTTTTTTAATAATAACCTCTGCTTTTTGTTTTGCTTTACCACAATATAATTTCATCCTCTTTTTTGTTATGGGGTTCCTCTTCTCAGATATGTGGCATCTTTTCTCCTTTACAGCAGATTTAAAGCAAAACTGATAATAAAAGGGAAAACTCCTGTATCTATCCAGGGGAGAATATTTTTCCATGCAGGCACTTCAGAAGACAGATCTCTGAGCCACAAGCCTCCTTAGAAACCCTGCCTGGCAGCAGATTAAGGCTGAGATGGTGAAGAAGCTGGAACAAGCTGCATGTGCTGAGAAGGGTCTAAGGAGACCTGTAGCATGTAGAAACATGCCAGAAGGCTTTCTGGACTTCAGCTAGTCCTCCAGGACTAAGTACCTGGAGAGTTTACAACTACCATGATCTTCTTTTTGCCTGGCCTATATCGATGGTAGGCAATCTCAAACCTGTATTTTAAGTATGACTTATCAGGTACTTCATTTTACTGTCATTTGCATCACTAAGGCTGGAGTGCCTTAATTAGCTCTCTTTAGAAGTCAAGGGCCTGCAAAGGCATCTCAAATAGGAAGTAAGAGAGATGAAGTTGGACTGAAATGAAGAAATTACTCATAAACCAAAATTTAGGCAGTGTAGGCTCTTGACTATTGAACACATAGACAGTACAAAGCAACTGGACTGCTGGAAATTTTAGCATCAAGCTATAGTGAGTAGTGAGAGCACAAGAGTCTATGTGCTGTGTCAGTAAATGAATATGTAAGGTTCTAAAAGTGAGCACTGGCAACAAGGGAAGTGCTTGGACAGCAGGGTCACTGAGAAGAGGTAGGTCTTGAGGTTCTTCAGACTCTGAAGATCAAGATAGCTCTTTGAACACCTGGCTCGTCATTCCTATATCACTGTTCAAGGCATTCACACAGCAAACAAATTATGCCAAGTCTCTTACAGACTTTTGGAGTACTCCGTCTCATGTTTTAATGTAGGCATCACCTTCCCTCTTACTTCAAGTTCATTTCAGCCCATTTCCCCAGGAATAGATCTCCTTCAGCTGTAGGATGGGAGTGATCTTCTGAAGGGAGAGAAAGAGGGGCAAATTCAGAGCAGGGTGTCCACTACAGATGTGGAGCAGCACAGCTAGGGTGCGGGGCGGAGGAAGGCACTTTGAAGTCAGATAGGCACGTTCCTCTTATACCCACGTGTGAAAGCATGAGGTTCATAAAAAAGAGAATTACAGATTCATAGATTCAATTAGGAGAAGCACATAGCACACAAAAATGAGCAAAGTATTCAAGGAGCATTTACTTTGCTCGGGGACATCTGGATATCAAGTGTATGGAAGCCAAAAGTTGAATCTATAGACAGTAATGTATATATGGAGCAGCAAAAAATGTGTGGCATTTGCGATATCAATGTCACCTGTCATATTCCCTCTCTGCTTTGGAAATGTTCTTATGGTGCCCCTTTGCCACTGAATATGAATGAGCCCAGTTCTTGGATGGAAAGGGTTTTTAACATGTTGTTTCCTTTGTGGTTCCAAGAGGATACAACGTGTTTCAGAATCTCTGTACAATAGATAGGTCTGGTGCTTTACAACACTGGGAAAGCTGGCTGTTAGAACAGACTCCCATTCAGAAAAAAAACGGTGGATTAGAAAAGTAAGAGAAGTGCAGCAAGCTTTGGGACTAAAGGGGAAAAGTGTCTGAGATACGAATATCAGAAAATTACTGTAGTATTTAGATACTAAACAAAGAAACAATATACTAGAAGAACATTATTCTTCATGTTAGTGTCTTGAAAAACAAGCCTCAATTCATTGGAGCTGGCAGATAGGAACCACTCTAATGTTATCAACTTTCTTAGAAAGTATAACAAAGAGATTCTGTTTCAATGAAAACATTTCACAAAACACTTCATTAACCTTCAGAATCAGAAAGCAGCTTAAGACTGTTGTAACAAATATTTAGTATTCCCCATGTCCTGAAGCCATTTTTTTTGCTGTTTACAAAGCTCTGTAAAGTTGCTGAGGATCATTTCATTGTTCTACCAATGCATCCACTGAAACTGCCTTTACTTTTAAGTTGGTAACAAACGGAAGAACTCAGTAATGTGCCCAATGAAAAGGGACACACAGGTTGCTTTCTTAAGGAGAGCATGATTTAAAATTAAGCCCTGATTTAGCAGCATCTTAGAAAGTGATTTTGTACTTTAAATACAAAAATACTTTTGTAATTTTTGAATCATTTGTATTTCTGGGTACATGGCAACTACTTGCATTCTTATTTGCCAAAATTATGATAGCAAAATTGATTCAGCTACTGGTGCTTAAATATGTGTTTTATTCTCTAGTATTTTATATTTGTTACATTGCTCTAGAGGGGACTATGAATTGGATTTCTATACATGAAATGGACAGCTCTATACTCCACTGTATTAAAATTAAATGTTTTAGCTGTAACCTTAATTTCCCTTATTTATTGTCCCATCTTTGTTTATTGCCTTTGTAGTATCATGGCTAAAATCTTACAAGAAGCTGCTTGAGGAACAGTCTGGTCTCTTTGTAGTACCACAGAGTATGCAACACACTTAGAGTAGAAGTGAAATGAAATTACAATAAAAAATCTAGAAGATTTTGCATGTAAGTAGCTATGATTTTATCACAGTAAACATTTTAAAATTGCATTAATTGGAAATGGTAGCATTGGGAATGATTTTCTTAGCCCTCAGAAATATGGGTAAAAATTACAAACAGTATATATAAGAATATTGGTAGTCACTGTATCAAAGGAAATAATTTGTTAGCAAACATTCGATTTTATAAGTATAGGTAAAGTAGGAAAAGATAAAAATAAATTTGGCATGATCAGATGTGAAACACCGTATATTTCAGATATCACAGTGGGTTACAGGAGAGCAAAAAAAGGTTTTGTTCTGTTTCAGTCTTTGCAAAAGGGGGTACACTGAGGTTTCTTTAAAACTTCAGAACATGTCTAGGATAAATAATGAAAATTTCAATAATTTCTTGGACATGCACCATGGACCTACTTTAATATTGCAAAGTGGGTCTTTTTAATGTTGGGCCAGACTTCAGGCTGGTGTAGGTGAATATAGTTCCATTGCAGTCAGGGTTAAATACTACGATATCAGACAAGGCATCCTGGACTGCATTAGGAAGAGCATTGCCAGCAGGTCGAGGGAGGTGACCCTGCCCCTCTACTCAGCCCTGGTGAGGCCTCACATGGAACCCTGTGTCCAGTTGTGGGCTCCTCAGTAAAAGAGAGACATGGAGCTCCTGGAGCAGGTCCAGCAGAAGGCTATGAAGGTGATTTAGGGACTGGAGCATCTCTCTCATGAGGAAAGGCTGAGAGAGTTGGGTATGTTCAGCCTCAAGAAGAGACAACTGAGAGGGGACCTCATCAAGTGACCTCATCAAGTATCTGAAGGGAGGATGTCAAGAAGCTGGATCCAGGTCCTTCTTGGTGCTGGCAAGCAATAGGACAAGGGGCAGTGGGAATAAATGAGGAATATGAAGAACAGTTTCTTTACTCTGTGGGTGACCATGCACTGGAACAGGTTGCCCAGAGACATTGTGGAGTCTCCCCCTCCGGAGATATTCAAGAACCATCCGGACACAATCCTGTGTCATGTGCTTTGTATGACCCTGCCTGAGCAGGGAGCTTGGAACAAATGACCCACTGCGGTCCCTTCCAACCTGATGCATTCTGTGGTTGTGTGAACTGTCGGTGCATTGCATCAGTATGGAGTCACCTTTGGGACACCAATTATGATTGCTGACATGTTGCTTATTCTTCTGCTTAGCAATACTTTGTCATGGACGACATATTTAATGCGTAATAGCACATATGAACATATAATAGCATCCTATCCACTCCTTAACCCAAGTGCTGATATCTGTCCTTTAAATCAGAGAGTATTTATAAATGTGGTAAAACATTGCAAAGTAATTTATTTTGCATTTCCCAGAGTAAGATAAATGCTGTGGAAGTATTCACAATCATAATTTAACATTCCTTAATTAATTAGCTTTGTCTGTCACATCTTTTTCACATTTCCTTGATATTTAACTGTCTCCATACAAGGTAGAATACCTGTAGGAAAAGGTACACAGGAATATTTGGGAATACTTTTACTGGAGCCTTAATGCTAACACAGCTACAACTTTTAAGTATCTAAGTCTAGACTCATACCACTGTGCCAAACTCTACCTGTAGGACTCTGGTGGCCTGTGCTCTCACCCCTTTAAGTTTCCCTAAAGATTCTCAAAGAGGTTGCATTCAGACCCTGTGTGATATGCCTGCTCCCCATGAAAGGTCTGACACCTGCTCCTTATTCCCTAGGGATGGAGAGAAGCACTGCGGTCAATACATCCCAATTTCTTTGGCCACACAGCCCTCTAACCAAAGAGTAATCTGCTGCGTAAATGTCTGAATTAGCTGGAGGAGTTTTTCTTTTGGCCTTTGGAAAAGCTGATTACTTCATGCCAAGCATAGCTGTATTGCCCAATGAGACTTTGTTTATCAGCCACACTCTCACAAGTAGGCAACTGTGAACAGACTCAGTGGTGAATAAGTTCCTGCTGGAAATAGTCTAGAGTTTCTTTCAAAGCCACGCCTGTTCATATGATACAAGCCTCTTAGGTGAGCTGCTTGCTCTCTCATGGCATTGAGAAACAGAATGTCACAGCCCAAAGAAAAGCAAGGAAAGGCCATACTGAGCACACAAACATATATGCAAGCAAGGAAGTGGCTTTAGATTGACAAGAAACATTGCCCATTTAACCATATCTAATGTTCGTACTCTCTCATACACACAAAATGTTTGGTGCCTGAGTAATATTTCTATTTGCTTGAGAGGGAAAAAGAATGAAAGGGCAAAGGCAAGGTTACTAGGAGGGGATGCATAAAATGTTTCTGATTCAACTGTGATGAAGTCAGCTGAAGACAAAATGCCTAGTGGTTTTCACAAGTGCCCAAGACCTTATGGTTGTGATACGCAGAAACAGAATATAGCCTTTCCCTATTCAAACTTAAAACAATTATGTGCCTGAAAAGAACCTTTAACTGTAATAAAAACCAGAGCAAGTCACTAAGAAGTGGATGAGAAGATATTATCTTGTAATAGTCCCTTTCGGAGGGTGCAGTAATTTTTAGACTCTTTTAGACTATTCCTACTTATCAAAATCAACTGTCACACCTTACACTGACACCATGGGTTTGGAATACATGATGCAATGCAACGATGGCTCATGATAACAAGCATGCAGAATTAACCTGTCCCCTGTATTACAGATCCACCCAATTATGACTCACTGGTGAAGGGCTGAACTTTTTGTCCTTAGGCAAAGGGCACAGCAGCTGTGTCTCCCAGACACAGTGCCAATGCTTTTGTGACATCTCCAAGTGCACTCAAGATAAGACTGATCCAAGAGCAGTATTTTCGTACCACAGGGATTTTTGGCACAGACAGACAAGCAGAAGGCTTGCAGACAAGCAAGACAGACAAATCAAAAACGCCGTGGCTTTCACTTTCGCATTCTGGGCTGAGATCTCAAACTTAAATGAAATTGGGAGAAATTACTCTTTTTTTTGTTTGTTCACTTTTTTCAGTATCTGAAACAGATCATGCTCCTGAACAAGGTGAAATTTTGATGGATCCTACAGCTGTTCCCACTGTTTCATCCTTGATGTCCAGATTGGTATCACTAACCTTAACACAACAACAACCAGCTGCTTATACTTCTGTTCCTGGTAAGACTCTGCTCCTACAAATGTAAGCAGGGCTGACGATACACACTGGTGCTTGCTAAGACCAGTTGATTCCAGAAGCAGGTGAGTCAATATTCCATTTCAGGGGCATCATTTTGGAGGGCATTCTACCATTCATCCATACCAAATCACGTTAATTCATATCTGTTGATATATTCATATCTTTATATAACAAGCACTCCCTGGGTCAACATGAAAACCGAACTGTGAAGAGAACTCCTGAGTAGAACAGAAGTCACTACCTGAAAAGACCATGATGCTAAGAGCTCTAGGAACCCCCAATCTCTTCTACTGCTGAGCAGTCTATAGCATGAAACCAGTTCACACAACACGTAACAACTTCATATTTACAACAAACTAAAACAGGTTCTGCTTAGAGAAAGGCAAATGTACCCAGAACTTTGTTAATTCACTATTTAAAAAATTGAGTTATTTCTTCAGAGCTGACTCCACTGTAAAAAATCAAAGTTCAGCCTTCTCTATCACCTGTTGTGCACCTAATTATAAGAATATTCCTTTGCAAAGAAATTTAGAAGAACATTGAACTGTGGTGCTTTTGTAATGGCCTTAAATGATAACGGAAACTTGATAATTTCCTCAGAAGTTTTCCCCATGTTTTTAAGGAATAACTCCTGTCAAGGACAATGTAACAACACAAGTAAGGATGATCTTTCCTTTGCAAAGAACAGGAAAATGCTATGGAAATATTGAATGTTTTTAGAAACAGAAACTCAGATAGCATCGTTTATATTGGTTATCTAGAGAGAAACTGGAAACTCAGGTTTCAAACTGTGCCTGTCTAGACTCAATGTATATTAGTCTTCTGAGGCACTTAACAGCTGCTTCACTGTGAAAGTGGTCATTAAATAACCACAGCAGAAATACAAATGACTGACAACACAGGAAGCTTGGCAGATCAGACATTTCAGGTCACCCTCATTGCTTCTAACTGGATGCACGTCCCTGTGCAAAGCCAGAGTCTGTAATTGCTATGGAAAATGGGCATAGGTCAGAATACATGATCCCTGTGAGCTGGGTAAGGAATATCCAAGGCACCAATTGGAAACACTCTGCATGAAGGACCCCCCACTGTTTCAGCTAGTCTCGGCTCACCACACCCTGTGCACGTCCCGGACGTGCAGGCGTAGCTATTGAAGTTGTGATCTATTAGCCCAGTTCAGCAACAACTGTGAAAATGGCTCTGCTACTGCCAGTCCTGAGCAAAACAGTTCTTTTGTTCTGGAAAAAAACCATTTCTCTGTTTGAAATAGCATGTCTAGACCATGCTATAAACACATTACATGATTTGGAACAGCAGAGGTCCTCAGGTACAGAGGCCTGTTACTTTCAACTCCTTTAAAGAAATGCAGGTACAGCTTTTGCAGGACATGTACCTGTATCAGACATGGTAAATAAGAAGTGTTCCCAAAAAAGAGTTGGGAAAACTTGCTCAATGTGGTTGTGAAATATATTTGCACAGCAGCTTTTATCATGTTCCTGTGACCTCTATTACTGAGCTTAGTTTCACAAAATAAAGGAACTGGGATACCAGAAAGCATCGTGGTAAGATGAAGGAGCAGCAATAACAGCTAAATGAGCAACTCTAGGATCATTTGTATCTGATTGAAATACTGTGTTAACAACTATTTAGAAACAGCTCTTTCTAAACCACTTTAGGAATAGCGTTTAAAATAGCTTTCTAAAACAGTATTCTTGAAATGCCAGACAAATTTTCCTCTTAACAATTTTAGCTATGTATCTTTGTCTTTAGGTTACACTGTCCCCAGGTTCTTTCAGCAGCACCCAGGCAGAAACTGAACAAGTCAAGATGTCTCTTTCAACCAGTGCTACGAATCTGTGACTCTTTGTGATGAGACTCAAGCATGTGGCTAGAACAGATGTCTCAGTGCATTCTGGCTACTTACACATAACCTTTCCATCCATCCTCAGCCTGCACCTCCACTAATATTGTGGGAAACTGCATGCAAATACTCACAGATATTAGAAAGCAGATCCCAGCACTCCATACAGGAGTGCAGAGTGATTCCTGGATGCATGACAGTTCTGCAATGGTTGGGAAAGATTCAAATACAACTCATATCTTCGCAGCCATTTGGGAAAGAGGCATTCCTTAGGGATGCCTCTGACGAAGCTAATGGTGTATGCTGTAATTCCAGCCCTTGAGACATGAGTAGGAAACCCTGTGAGATACCTTGGACTATATTCAATCATGAGTTATCTTGTCATCAGTGTGTTAATGTGGACTTCAGAAACTACCGGGCACTCTGCTTCAAGGCAGGGCTGAGCCTGATTTCTGAGACAGGTATCTTTCTAAAGCACTTACTCCCTCCACCCTCTAAGCTTTGATAAGTAATGACCAAAACATCTGTACAATTTTGCTCACCTATCTGGCCAAGGCGGTTTTGCTTCCAGGCTGTCATGGCTGTAGTAGTGAGAAAGGACTGTGAGCTTTCCAGCTGCTCCTGGATCTGCTTTGACTGAGCTCAGGAACCACCTCCTAATTCTAGCCACCATTTTTGTACCGTGGTGCCAACATTGGGGCCCAGAAGTTTCTTAAGGACGAATCTCGTGTCAGTATCCATAGATCCATTTAAATTTATTATTTGTGTGTGTATGTATTCTTGGAGGATCAAATACTTGTTCTTGGAAGCAACAAACATACTTTTAGACCTAGTGTCCCATTCAGTCATGAAACATCACTATTTAGCTCACTTCTGTGGCTAGATTCTGTTCCCTTGATTTCACCCTTTTCGGCTTTTACTCTTGGCTTACAAAAACACTCATGTTCTTGATCCCCAAGGGGGCTCTCTGACAGCAATTTCTGTTCTGTTGCTCCTCGACCCAATTCTTTCCCTCAATTCAAGCCCTTGATGTATGCCTTTGGTTCCTAAGTCTCCAAACAACCTGCCCTTCATTGAATTCATTAAGACTTTGGAATGTGCTCATGGCTATCCTTGCTTGGGTTAACAAGAATGCAACAGTTTCACAGTAAAGAAGTGTTGAGAGATGCAAAGAACCCTGAGTGTCTGTCTCCTTGGGTCTACCAGGTGGAAAAAGAAACTTGATTACATGTTTCTAATGGTAGTATACCTTTACCTTGCACTCAGCATTTTTAATTTCCAAGGAGGTTTGCATTGATGAAAACTCAGAAACTCTCCTGTAGAGTGAATGCTTAATCCTCTGTAAATAATTAAATACGTAGCTATCTAATCAATCTGCAATTTTGCTTGATTTTTTCCTTATCTTTATAAAGCTGAAATATCCATAGAAGACATTGGCCGTCATGAGGTGACATCAATGGCCAATTGAGTTCCATGAATAAAACAATAAATTACAGTCCAAGTGAAAAGTCCATGCATAGTGTGTATCCAACTGGACAACTAACAGTAAGAATTTTTTTAAGATCTTTGTGAAAAAATCAAACTTTATTCTCAAAACTATTAATGAAAAATGTAAATTTAAAACCTAAAGAGATAAAAATGTAAATGTAAATTTCCTTCTTCATCCCTCTTTATGCTTGTACTCAGTATTTCTCTAATGTGTTTCTTGGTTAAAAACAACAATTATATTTTCATATATATTCTGCTCAGCATGTGAAATTCCATGTACACACTGTTGTCAGATGAAAAACTATTTGCTCACATTGTGGGAAAACACAACGTTTATGCTGCAAAACCAGTAGCCAGTGGAACCACACAATGCAGATTCTGCTTATTCTGCAGAATCATGTAAACACTAACCAAGAAGAGGCGCAAAATAATGAAGTTATTTGATTATTTGGGAAGTAACACCAGTTTATCCAGCAGTCAGGTATAACTTCGGGGTTTACGACCATCAGAGGAAATCCCGGGACACAAGAACGCATGTGCAAAGGGGAGGGAATATTTAATAATAATAATTTCAGGGAAAAAATTATCACATGTATGTTTATTCCAGGAAAATAAATGAGTATTATGTAAAACACAGTATAAAAGCAGGAGCTTAACTATACTTAACTCAGTTGGTGGAGATATCCCCTGTGCATCCAGTGCCATAATAATGAATGCCTGCTATGGAGCATTATCTTAATAGAAGTGCCTACCTTCAGTGGAGGAGGATCAGGTTAGGGAACATTGAATGGTACTGGACACACAGGAGACCATTCCACCTGATGGATGCACTTGAGTGCTGAGGCAATGGGCCTCTTCTGATTGTCTTTGACATGTCAGCAGAACATGGGAGGTTCCTGAGGATTAGGAGAAAGCAAATGTCCCTCCTGTTTTCCAGCAGGACCACAAGTTACAACCTGAAAACTGAGGTTGATTAGGCTGATTAGCCTCACCTCAATCCCTGGGTGGGTGATGGATCAACTAGCCTAGAAACCATTTCTAAACAAACAAAGACAATAAAGTGATTGGGAGTAGTCAGCATGGACTTATGCAGAGGGAACCAACCTTCTATGGAGCCTTCTATGACCAGATGACTGGTTTGGTGAATAAGGGGTGGTAACTGGAAGTTGTCAATCTGAACTTCAGGAAGGCTTTTACCACCGTCTCCCATAACACCTTCATAGACAAAATGACAAGGAATAAACCAGGTAAGGGCGTGGTGAAGTAAACTGAAAGCTGGCTTGGGCAGCCAGGCTCCAAGCCTTGTGATCAGTGGGAAGAAGTCCAGCTGGAGGCCAGTCACTATTGGAATGCGTCATGTCAATAATGGGGCCAGTGCAGTTTGAACCCTCAGAAAGTTTGCAAATGATGCAAAACTGGGAGGTGTGGCTGATAACATACCTGGGTGAATTGCAATTCAGAGGGATTCTGACAGTCTGGAGAGATGGGCTGACAAAAACTATATGGAATTCAAGGAAGAACGTTCCAAGTCCCGCATCTGCGGAGGAACAACCCAAGGCAGCAGTACACACTGAGAGCAAACTGTCTGGAAGGCAGCTTTGCAGAGAAGGACCTGGGGGTGCTGGTGGACACCAAGTTTACCATAAGCAGCAATGTATCCTTTAGACAAAGAAGGCCAACATCATCCTGGCTTTCATTGGTATGTGCATTGCCACAAAGATGACGGAGACTGGAGCATCTGACAGATGAGGAGTGACAAAAGAGACGGGATTGTTCAACCTGCAGAAGACCCGGGGGAATGTTACCAATGCGCACAAATACCTCGTTGGGTGGAGTAATGAAGATGGAGACTGACTCCAAACTCAGCAAATTACGCTCAATGACCCTGCTCAAGCAGTAAGTTGGAATAAATGATCTCCAGAGGTCTATTCCAAACTCAACTACTCTGTGACTCTGAGAAATTATTTACCTTGGTTTTCTAAATGCAATTATTCTCCAAGTATTCCACAATTTAATGCTGAGTGCATAAGCACACTTATTTCCAAAGGCAATACTTGGGAGGCTTATAGGTTAATCAGCCTGGATCAATTTGTCAAGAAAAATACATGTACCTGAAACATTACTGTTTGAGATTTTTTGTAAAAACTGCTTTCATGTTCTATTACAAAATGATTTCTGAAGATCAAAAGTACTGAGGCTTTATTCCTTTCGGATTTGTACTTTGAGGTTTCACTGCAACCTGTAGCTTTAACTTTTTCAATGCTTGGGCATAAGAGCTCTGGTGTCTAATTTTTCTGGTGTTCAATTTTTTGAGATACAGTACAAGGCAAGAGAAAGACTGTGTTATGGCTAGCCTAGAATTACATTTGTTAAACCTCACTGGCCACTTCACACATGCTGATCAGATAGCTTGTTACTGCCAAATAAAGAGGACACTGGCAGAACTGTCTATTTTTGGTCTCTCTCTCTTGCCCCTCCTAGACAGACTTTTACATCTACAAGTGCTCTAGGCCTTAAATAAAGTTCTGAACTCACTTAGGCATGGAGGCTAACAAGCAGAGAGCAATTGCATAAATTTCTGTATCAAATCCAACTAATAACTGCATACTTTTTTCATAATCTAAACATTTAAACAAGGGAAAGATGCAAGACAGAATATTTATATAGTAACAAACATGCAGAGCTGTAATACACACATTTCTTCAATTTAATTAAAAGAAAAGGAACAAAACTGGATTTTTAATAAAAGACAGACATCTGAGTTTAAATTACTAAAACCAAGTTTCAAAGACACACAATCCTTACCAATGCATACTCCCTTTATAATAAGGTATTTTACAAAGCAGTTTCAGAGTGCAGATGCATTAATGGATCTAATCATTAAGCAAAGAGAAAACTTCCACTGTCTGTCCCCTTATTTTTATATTTTCATAAAGAAAATGACACATAAGCAAGAGAAAGCAAATTTATCCTTGTCTCCTATTTGCCCAGAACCTCAGTGATACCATTCTAAACAGAAACAGTAATAGTAAAGTGAACTGGAGAATGTATACTTGGAAACACTGATACAGATTCTGAAATAGCATTTCAGCAGATATTAAATACAATTTTAGCTGTAATCTGGGTGAGAAACTGTCTTGCCATCTGAGGATGGAGACTTAGATCAATTTTCTCTCTCCCAAGCTTATATAAGCAATGGTTTTCAACAGAAACTGATGGTTGAGAAGAAAACTGGGAGGTCTGTATAGGGTTAAAAGCTTTCACAGATATACCATTAAGAGAAACTTTAGTGGTTTTGGTTTCCACAGCCTTCTCAGCATTAATACCAGTATCACTACAGGTGATACTACACTATTGTTCCTTCATTAACCATCTAATTATATTTATCCCTTTTTATCAGTTCAAAATTACATGAGTGTTTCTATTGCATCATTTTTGTTGTTGGAACGAGTCTCCTATCTAGGCCACTTAGGACCTTTACGACAGAGATTTCTATTAAATTAATCTTTTTCAGTCTGCAACAAACTACACTCAAACACTGTTAAAATTAATCAATATTTTAGCAAAATGATGAATGAACCCAGAACAGCAGCTTTATAGCACATGGGAGGGCTAATTCTGTTTTTAATTTAAACACAGTACACATTTGCATTGAGTCCCAAGCCTTGATTAAAACACCAGGGTCTTTCATGCCCCAAGGCACAACAAGGCACCTTTGAGGAGGCAGATTTGCACTACTTGAAGAACACTGCTCTCTGTGAATTGTTACACTCCACACTAACAGAGGGGAGACCAAGTGTATGTCCCCTGCTACTGAACTGTCACAACTCCAGGCGGCCCCATGCTTCAGGCAACTTTTACTCTTTGCTCCCTCACTAACCTTAATATACTTGCTGAAAGAATCCATGTGGCAGTAGGTTTGACTAGAGAAGTTGCTCAGGTTGAAGGCCTTACCATACCTTATTTTCCTCCATTACAATCCTGAAAGTATATTGAAGCTTCTGGTTTTAAACCATACATCAATTTGAACATTGAGCGCTGCAGCTTTTTATCTTAAACACCTCATGAGTGAAATCTTTCTCCCCGTACAACCAGAGGGCAGAATGACATCCTAGATGGCAGAAAGGCGGATCCTTTTCTAGACAAAGTTATTTACACTAGCTTGGTGTTTTTCCATGGAACATTGCTTGACAACTGCTCATTCATCAGTATGGTTTGCTAAAGTATAGGAGTCAGTACCTTTATTAATTTTATTTATGAAGAAACCTCAGCAAAGTTTGTCTGCATGGAGCCATTAACCCTACCTGTTGCACAATAAGCAGACTCTCAATCTAATCTCCCAGGCAAACACCTTCTAGGACAAAGAATAAGCTTTACTGCTTCAGTTTAATAAACTGTGATTATTTCCTTTGCTGACTACTGGAGACAGGCCCTCAGTCTTCCTCAATTCCCTGTACTGCCATATTTTAAGCCAAGATACTCTTTTACATAGGCTGTTTCTGCCTTAGAAGAAAGGTGCAAGCCAACCAGGTAAGGGTTATACGAGCTATATTCCAACAATTCAAATGTATCAGCTCTGAATTCTCTGACTCAACTGGTCTAGTGACTGTGCCAACATTGAGCATGGCAATTCAAATCATGGCTAAAAAATGCCTATAAAGCTCATTGAGGCAATCTTAAATCAATATAAATGTGATAATTAGACTTTAAATACAGGAACAAATAGAAAAAAACTGCCACTTTCAGTTACAAATGACATACAAACACAATAGGGGAATTTGAAAATTAAGGTAATTTGTTTTACTTGAAAAGTTATTTTTAAGGAAGTTATAGTAAGAAATCACTGAAGCCAGTGAAAAGGCATGTTGCTGGCCCCATGATTTATTTATGTGGAAACTAACATTAACCAGGAACTAACAGACTACACAGGCTGTGTTGTCACTAGAACGGACTGATACCCCACCTGTTCTTACCAGTTATTAGTGGCTTTTATAAATTATAAAAGTATGATTTAAAACTTTTAGTTTTAAATTGTACTTTTAATTTGGTCAATTCCACACCAGGTGAGATCCCATCTTTCCTGACAGTAAGTTGCCTTTAAATTGCTATATCCTAACTTCTCATATAAAACTAGAGCTAACTTGAAACCCAATTCTTTCTACAGTTATTGTGGTGACTAGAGTACTTTTCAAAACCCCAATTGAGCTCTTAGAAGAAATTATGAACTCTCCTTTACCTACATTAATAAGAGAGACCTGTGGAGGAAAAAAAAACTATTAGAGAACATGCATACACTACAATGTTCAGCTTGTGTTATCGGTCAAGAGTCCTGAGAAAAAGTATACCTTCTTATGTACAGGTAAACATAGCCTCTTATGTATGGCTATGCTTCTTCTGGCAAGCTCAGTACACAGGCACAGCCGGTCAAGTCATTTTATCTTCCCACAGCATACCCCAGATTAATGGAGTTAAATTTAAAACAGTTAATGCAATGCATGTTTGCCTATTACACAATAAACAAAAAAAGCTAAATTGACATTTCTGACCCCAGATCAAAAATGCTGAACTGTAAAAGGGAGCAGAAGTGTTGGGAGGTTTCTGCATATGAGCCCCCTCAAAAATGGAGCCACATCACAGAAATAGGAATTACCATAAACACTGCAATGAAATAAAGGCAAGAATAGCTGGCTTAGAGGATTAGTAATGGGCAACTGACTCTTCCATTAACTGGGCACTAACCCAAACGTAGCCAAGGCTGGTAGTCACCACGTTGCTTTGGCACTGCCTGGGCTCCACAGATGGCAGTATGGCTGCTGGAATTGCCCGGGTAGCTGCTCTGACTCAGAGAGGTCAGCACCGACAGCAGCTCACAGGTGCACACCTATGCTAGAAATAGCGATACTGTCCTGCAGCATTCAACATCACCGAGAACGTGTTTGAATTTAAAAGCAATAAAGAAAAATAACAAAGGCCATGCAGCCCTTTATCAGCCCCTCCTGTATTAGATCTCAGAATCACAGAGCAGTTAGTGTTGGAAGAGACCTCTGGAGACCAACCCGTGCAACCCCCCTGCCAAGGCAGGGTCACCTAGAACAGGCGAACCAGGAACACATGCAGGTGGGTTTGGAATGTCTCGGGACAGGAAGACTCCATGACCTCCTTGCGTAGCCTGTTCCAGTGCTCTACCTGCATAAAGAAATTCTTTCTCACGTTGAGGAGAACTTCTTGGTGAAACTTCTTCCGATTTAGTTTATGGCCACTGCTCCCTGTCCTGTCGCTGGGCCTCGCCGGAAAGACTCTGGCACCCTGGTCTTGGCACCCACCTTTGAGATATTAATAGGCATTAATGAGGTCCCCTGTCAGTCTTCTCTTTTCCAGACTGCACAGGCCCAGCTCCCACAGTCTCTCCTCAGAGATGCTCGGCAACACCGGCAATATCCGGCTGCCCCCGACCCCTGCCTCGGTGGATGAGGGGTGCGGTCTCCTCAGCGGCAAACACCAAAGTTGGACGACACGGAGCCGGCGCCTCCGCCGCGCCCGCGCCCCTCCCCGGCGGCCGGACCGGGTGGGGCACCGCGGCCCGCCGCCC
>VZTG01000079.1:475781-676427 GCA_013397845.1 Melanocharis versteri
CGGGGCCCGTCCGCCGCGCCGCCTGCGCCCCGGGCCGGCGGCTCCCCTGCCCCCGGGTGTCAGCCCAGGGCCCGCCTGCCTCCCTCCGCTGCGGCTCCCGCAGACCGCGCCGAGAGACCCGCGGGTCGGGCTGGCCGTGCTCGGGGCACAGCTGTGTCCCTGCCGCCGGTCTTAGGGTAAAAACCGTCCTCTGGGTTTCTGCCTCCGGCTCTGCGCCGTGATCTTTGCTCCGTTGCGGTTAGTGCTGCTGGGGAAGGCTTGGTGTTTGCTGTGTGCCGGCATACACCTGTAAAGTGTGGCTTTCCCGGTGTTAGTGGGAGACCAGGGTGTTCAGGACGTACGAAATGTATGATGTTTGACTGTGCAACGGCTGTAGGGCAGAACAACTGAAAGCACAGCGCTCTGTGCCAGCCGTAAGCACACTTCCTTTTTGCATTGAGAAATAATGATAGTATTAGTGAAACAAGTATATATAGGGAGTTAGATCCTTCTTGGAAAAGTCCGAGTAAAAATGCCTTTAGAGTTTGTGAGCAGTGTTTGCATTTTAGTGACTGACAAAGCAGATAAAACCTGGCAGAGGATTTTCTGTGGGTATTGGGGGAAAGGATTAAGAATGCATCTCTTTGTAGGTAGTCATTTTGCTCTCTTAAGTAAAAGGCCACTCTTGCATCACAACTAGGATTAGAAAATACCTGAATTTCTGTTTGCTTTCCTTGTGCTTGTCTGTTTCCTTTCTTGCTGCTCTGCTGCATCTGATAGGTACCTCAGATAAACTTCAGCCCTTATTGAAAGCAAAGCTCACAGAATGGGTCAGGTTGGAAAGGACCACGGTGGATCATATGGTCCAGCCATCTCTGTCCAGCCATCCCTGTTCATCCTAAAGCACATGGCACAGGACTGTGTCCAGACGGTTCTTGAATATCTCCAGTGAGGGAGACTCCTCAACCTCTCTGGGTAACCTATTCTAGTGCTCAGTCACCTGCACAGTAAAGAAGTCCTTCCTCATACTCAGGTGGAACTTCCTGTGCATCAATTTCTGCCTTTTGTCCTATTGCCTGGCACCACTGAGAAGGGCCTGGCTCCATCCTCCTGACACCCTTCCTTCAGGTACTAATAGACCTTGATGGGTCCCCTCTCAGTCACCTCTTTTCAACATTGAACAGACCCAGCTCTCTCAGCCTTTCCTCGTATGAGAGGTGCTCCAGTCCCTAAATCACCTGCATAGTGCTCTGCTGGACAATCTCTTTTGTTCCTCTTGTACTGAGGAGCCCAGGACACAGCATTCCAGGTGAGGCCTCACCAGGACTGAGTAGAGGGGCAAGGTCACCTCCCTTGACCTGCTGTCAATGCTCTTCATAATGCAGCCCAGCATGCCATGGCCTTCTCGGCCACCAGGGCACTGCTGGCTCATGGAGAGCTTCCTGTCCACCAGGACCCCCAGCTCCTTCTCCACAGAGCTGCTTCCCAGCAGGTCACCCCCAGCCTGTGCTGGGGTCTGGGGTTGGTCCTGCCCAGGTGTAGCATCCTGCATTTGCCTTTGCTGAATTTCAGGAGGTTCCTCTCTGCCCATCTCTCCAGCCTGCTGAGGTCCTTCTGAAGGGCGGCACAGCCCTCTGGGGTATTGGCCACTCCTCCCAGCTTGGTGCTGTCAGTGAAATTGCTGAGGAGGCCTCTGCCCCTTCACCCAAGTCACTGATGGATAAGTTAAACAAGACTGGGCCCACTATTGAGCTGATTAAAACAGTCCATTGCATGCTTAAATGTCAGCCTATCAAGTGAGCATGTGAGGTGCTACTGCTCATAAATCTTTTAAGAATAAGTGACAACTCTAATGGGCAGACACAAATGGGGAAGACGTGCAAGAGGATGAGCAGGAGGCAGGAGGATGAGATATGCTAAGAGATACGAGGAGAAAGAACAGGGAAGAGCTAGAGGGAAGAGTACACTTTTGAGCAGTCGATGCCACAGGAGCTACCCCCTCAAAGGGACTGCCTCCCGTGGAGGCAACACTGGAGCAGGGACACTCCTGAGTGCACTCTGGGCTGCAGGTAAGGCACTCCTGAAGGGACTGTGGGCAACCCATGGTGGGGCAGAGCTGCTCTAAGGGGCTGCAGCCCCATGGTTGACTCTCCCCTGAGGAGAGTGCAGCCCATGGCAGGCCCATACTGGGGCACAGACTCTGCCAAAGGGATTGCAGCCTGTACATAAGTCACTCCTGAGCAGTTACACCTGCTAGAGCAGAGTAACAGTTGAAGATGCAACCAGCAGTGGAAAAAACTGAGTAAGAAGTAAGGCATGGCAGAAAAAACATTATGTGCTGACTCTTGCCTCCTGTGTCACCTTGCTGAAGGGCTGAGGAGGGACTGAGTGTAAGGAGCCATGCAAATAAGCGGTTCAGATAGGAGGGTGAGGGGGCAAATGTTTCTTAGTGAAGCAGAGCGTGGGGAAGGAGGACAAAAGGTACTTCCCTGAAAGTTAGGTTGTTTGTCTTTTTTTCCTCAATACCCAAATTGATTATTAGTTGCCTGATAATTGCCAGTAATTTAAATAAAATTGCTTGAGTTGAGGCAGTTTTGCCTGTGACAGTAATTGGTAGGGAATGCAGGCAGCAGCTGGACCTGGTTTAGCCTGCATCTAGAGTATCTGCAGTGGTGTGAAATCTGGAAGGAGTTGTATTTTTTATTAATGGGAATTTGTGTTACAAGTGCATATATAAATTGTGTGTTAACAGGTGGAAGACCTGCCGGTTGTGGAGGGGGTGGCTAAGAACTGGGGCGATCCAGTCTCAGCCTCTGAGGCCCCTGAAGAAAAGTCTGCTTCCAGCAGGGCTCTGGAATTGCCATCTCAGTAGGGCCAGAGTCAAGAGCTGTCTTTGCTAGCAGCAGGGGTATTTAGCGTTCGGTGCAAAACAGTGGCCCATGGTTGGAGGTGAGCAGCTGGTAGCATGGAGGTGACCAAATTGCAAACTGTTCTGGGTACACAGGCTGTTGTGGAGGAGCTGCCCTGGTTACAGCAATTTGGCAGATCTGAGGAAAAAGGACCACAGCTCCCCGTAGTGTGACCACACAGCTGCCCTTTGAAGTGAAAATAAAGAAATGGTGGACACTAAAGTAGCCATCCCAGATACACTGTCCTGGCAGCGACTGTGGTGGTGCTGGGAAACTGTAGCTGATGGAATGTAGCTGATGGCTAGAGAGGGCACTGTGCTGGTGAGTTGGGAGCCTGTGCCCCTTGTTAGCGTTGCCCTGTGCAAGGGAGGAGGGCTGGGGGGTTGTCTAATGGAGTTACACATGGAGGGATGGCCTGGTCCTGCAAGCAAGATAGCCCTGTGAAGGGAAGGTGAAGGAGGTGTATTTGCTTTGAATGCTGGAGCATGTTTTTGGGGAAAGGGCCCCAGTCAAAAGGTGATTGCTAGTGTTATGGCCTGAAAACTCTGGTGGCTGGACATGGTTACTAGTGCCCTTCATCTTACAGAGACTAGTTTTATCCTGGATGGCAGACACAGCACGCTGCACCCTTTCCTAGACCCCTGAGGTATGAAAGGGTCTTCACTTATGGACAGAAACTGCATTTTAAGTCAGTGGGAGGATGCAGTATTAGAACAGAATTAGGTGATACTTGGCATATACTGAATAACATATTATTCCTGTTACAGGAAGTAAAGAAGAAAGATGAAACTAATTAGTCTTCTTGTTTTCTCTTTACAGACAGTATTGTTGGTTTAATTTTTAAGTCATTGAGGTACTGCTTTGTACTCAACCTGCGCTGTGTCTAGCCATGCTGTATTGGTTAGTTGGAAGGTCTCATCTGTGCCACTGGAGTTCTAAGATAATGTTGTAACATGTCAGTAAATCTGTTGTGGACTAGAGGGTCATCCTTCTGTGGTGCTGCATTGGTATTTAAGAAGTTTGACTTAGCGAAAGACTTAGAACATGTGAATTAGGTAGGTCAATGGACTTATTCAAGCAAGTAAGCTTTTTTGTCTTGAAATGCATTCAGCAGTTGTTGAGAATAAAGTCAAGACAGTATTTCTTTTGTGTTGGCTTATGCTGCAATTGCTTTCAAAGTTGTAAGGTTTGGATATCTAAGGTACTGTTCTTCCAAACTGCATTTGCCAGATCTGGTTCTTGCCACCTGTTATCCTCTACTTTGAATGGATTTGAAATATGGAAACATTTAGGTTGGAAAAGACCTTTGAGATCATTGATTCCAACCTTTGACTGATCACCTCTCGTCAATTAAGCCTTAGCACTGAGTGCTATGTCCATTTCTTGAATATCCCTGGATAAGGTGACTCCACAACCTCCCTGGGCAGTCCATTCCAATGCTTGACAACCCTTTCCATGAAGAAGTTCTTTCTGATATCCAGCCTGAACTTCCCCTGACAGAGCTTGAAGCTGTCTCTGCTTGTCCTGTCAGTAGCTGCCTAGAAGAAGACACCAGCCCCCACCTGGCTCCACCCTCCTTTCAGAGAGTTGTAGAGAACAATGAGGTCTCCCCTGAGCCTCCTTTTCTCCAGGCTGAACAACCCCAGCTCCTTCAGCTGCTTCTCACATGATTTACTCTCCAGACCCTTCTTCAGCTTTGTTGCCCTTTTCTGGACATGCTCCAGCACCTCAATGTCTTTCTTGTTGTGAGCAGCCCAAAACTGAACATAGGATTCAAGGTGTGGCCTCACCAGTGCAAAGTACAGAGGGACAGTCACTGCCCTGGTCCTGCTGCCACACTATTGCTGATATAAGCCAGGATTGCATTGGCCTTCTTGGCCTCCTTGACGCATGGCTTGCTCATGTGCTGGCAGGTGTTGATCAGGACCTCCAGGTCCTTTTGTGCTGGACAGCTTTCCAGCTACTCTGCCCTCAGCCTGAAGCACTGCGTGGGGTTGTTTGACCCCAGAGCAGGACCCAGCAGTTCACCTTGTTGAGCCGCTGCCATGGCTTAAGCCCAGGTAGAAATTAAGCACCCACAGCAGCCCACTCACACCCCCCCACCACCTCCACCCAAGTGGAACACCACCTCACAGTTGGTCCTGGCCTGTGGATTCAGATCCCTCTCCAGAGTCTTCCTACCCTCCAGTAAATCTACACTCCTGGCCAATTTAGTGTCATTGTGAGCATACTGTGCACTTGATCCCGTTGTCTGGGTCCCCAGTAAAGACATTAAAGACATTAGATAATGTTTGGTAATTCTCTTAAGCTGTTTATTTGTCTTTCTGTCTTTATTTATTTGGTCAAAAAACCTGAACTCATGTGAAGTCATGTTCTGGCTTTGAGTCTTTATTGTTCTTGTCCCAGTTGTCAGTGGCAATTCTAATTATAGCACTTAATGGAAATCACTTTAGGGCAGCCACAGACAGTTGATATTGAGGTTGCTCATTGTCTCGGTTCCCAGGTGTAAGTAGGAAGGGTAGCGCATGTCACTTAGTTGATAAACATACCGCTGGTTTTAGACAAATTATTTTTAAAACCTTTTAGTTACAGCAGTCAATGAAGAAATAATGAATTCTGCATTTATGTGATATTTGGGTGTAACTGGGCCTTGTCTGCTGAGTGAAAATCAAGACTTTTCAGAAACATATACATGTAATAAAAAAACCAGATGTAACTAAAAGTAATTAATAGCCTTACTGTGTGTATGGACGCAAGGAGGAAATTCGGTTTGCACAGATGCATAAAACCTAAGTTTCCTGAGGTACTACTGCAGTGTTGAAAAACTTCTTAAACATGGCTTCCAAACCTAAATGAAAACCTCCACATAGCTGATGTTTTCCTTCGGCTTTTTTTTTATGTGATGTTATTTTGATACTTTGGATAATAATCTCTTATTGCATAGTAATTGTGACACTTAATTATTAAGAAAATAACAATTTTATTTCTCTTGGGCCTGTTTGTTTGTCTTGTCAACCCTTTTTTTCCTCTTTGACCATCTCTTGCTGCTCAGTCTGTAATTTGTGTCCAGATTTATCCTGCTCTAATCTCTCTGCTTCTCATTGTCATCTCATTTTCACCTTTTTGTGTGTTGGTGAGACTGTCTCCTCTTTTGGACTTTCTTATATTTTCCAGTGTCTGGCAATAGATTGGATAAGGAAGCTGGTAAAAGCAGCAGTAGTTATTCAATTAGCCATCATCAAATTGCATTTTCTTTGGTTTGTGGAACTGCTGCAGACCCATCTTGTTGCAGATAGGAGCCAGGTAGGTTGTAGTGTATATCTAATTTAAAAGGCAATGTTTAGAGAACTCTCCTGTTACTATCAAGTGTTACCAGGCATAAGTGAACAGATATTTTGGTTGACTCTGATGGAGATAATCCAAATACTCCTTTATGAGGTGAGAGGTACCCTTGCCTGCTGTTGATAACCAAACTCAGAGAACTGCAAAGTGTGGTTGTACTGGAACTTCCCCAGGAAGACATCGACCATGTCTGGTTTTGGGTATGTGACTTAAATGAACCTTAATTCAACTTGAACAATTTACATTTGAATGTTTTATGCAGGCTGTCTACCTCAAGGTAAATAGTTTCTCCAGTTAAGTAGCTGATGACAAGGATGATGTAAAGTGTTGGTAACTCTAACAACAGATCGTTGTCTGTGGTCTTGTCTGTGTGGAACAGGGAACAGAACAAATTCATGATCTGATTAGTAGGGTCTTTTTGCAAAAATTCTTCGAGTGTTAAAAGCAAGCAAAAGAAATACTTAGGTGTTTGAACATAAACTGGGACATTGGAGAGGCGTGAAAAGTTGGAAAGTTATCTGTCTGAGGCTTTTGTTTGATCTGAGGTGACGTTTTGTCTTCCTCCTTTTTCCTTCAGTAACCCTATCTCCTGTAATCGGTGCGTTGATGATGGGCCCTACTTTATGCACAAACCCCAAGGTGTTTGCTGCAAGTGTTACATCCATGAAACTTCGCGTTGTACGGGTTGTATGGGTTTTCAGCAAGTGGATAACAACACTGTAGCAGAGGCAAATCTGAAAGATAGCAGTGCAAACGTTAAAAGTCAAGTACAGTTATTGGGGAGGAATACAGGGAAATGATAGGGTGTGGGAATGCAGAAGTCAGAATAAACAGAATATTGTGGGGTGGAAGGGACCCACAAGGATCAAAGAAGTCCAGCTCCTGTCCCTGCACAGGACAGCCCCAGGAGTTCATACCATGTGCCTGAGAGTGTTGTGCAAACACTTCTTTAGCTCTGGCAGACTTGATGCTTTGTCTGCTTCCTTTTTTCTAGTATCCAGCCTAAACCTTCCTTGACTTTCAGGCTATTCACTCAGGTCCTGTCACTGTCACCACAGAGAGGAGATCAGTGCCTGCCCTTCCTTTTCCCTCACGAGGGAGCTGTAACTGCAGTGAGGTCTCCCCTCAGTCTCCTCTTCTCCAGGCTGAACAGACCAAGTGACCTCAGCCGCTCCCCATAAGGCTTCCCCTCCAGACCCTTCACCATCTTGGTTGCCTTCCTTTGGATGACCTCTGGTAGCTTTATATCTTTTTTCTATATTGTTGTGCCCAAAACTGCACACAGGACCTGAAGGGAGACTGCACCAGTGCAGAGCAGAGTGGGACGATCTCTTCTAACAACTTAGTGAGAGCTGGAAGCCATTTTTTTCAAAACAGTGAAGGAAATTGGAGTGCTTTAGGCTGGAAATGCCAGTTGAAAGTTAAGTTCTGTCCCCTGCTTGAAGCTGAAACAAATTTTCATGGTTTGCTGTATGCACAGTGCATTGGTAGGATAATAATAGCTTGTGATACAAAATGGAGACTATTGAAGGAATGCTAAGTTTGAGATGCACAAAATCATCAGATGTCAATGATTGCTGGGGCCAGTAGCGTTTGATGCCATCATTAATGATGTGGAGCATGTGATATTATCAGCAAGTTTGCTGATGGTACAGAACTGGAGAGAGGGGCTAATAGACCCGATGAGTTCAGAGAGACCCAGACAGGCTGGAGATATGGCCTGACAGGAAGCTTATGAAGCTCAGCCCAGGAAAATGCCATGTCCTGCACCTGGCAGAAATAACTCCATGCGTCAGCACAGGCTAGGGACTGACAGGCTTGAAAGCAGCTTGGCAGAAAAGGACCTGGGAGTGCTGATTGGTGCCAATCAGCCAATCAAACATCAGTTTGATTATGAGCTGCGACATGCTTTTGGCAGAGAAAGCCATTGCTGCACTGTTAGCAGGTTGAGGAAGCTGATCCTTCTGTTCCACACAGCAGCAGAGAGGCTATGTCTGGAGTGCAGAGCACGGTTTTGGTCTCTCCGGTATGAGTCATGGGTGTACTGGAGCAAGTCTGTCTTAGGGCTACAGAAATGATGGTGGGACTGCAGCATCTGACACACGAGGCGCTGAGAGCTGGAACTCTGCCTGGAGAAGGCTTGGGGAGATCCCATTCATGTGTGTGAATACTTGATTGTTTGGGGAACTTTATTGTGAGAGAACCAAGATTCATCTCAGTGGTTCCTGCTGACAGGATGAAAAGCAACTAGGACAAATTCAAGTGAAAGACTGTAATTTTAAAGCAAAGAAGACACTCATGGCTGAACATTGAAACAGGCTTTCTGGAGAGTTTGTGGAGGCTCCATCTTTGGAGACAGGAAAAACTGGCTGGTCTTTAGCAACCTAATCTAGTTACCCCACTTAAAGCCGGGCGTTTTGAGTAGCTGACCTCCAGAGGTGCCCTCCAGCCTCTGCTGTATGGTGATGCTTTTTGTGAAAGATGACACTGAGGCAGCTGTCTGGACTATTACAGAGCAATAGACTAAGAAGGAGGTTGTATGGAGGCTGTAAGTTTTGTGCGTTGCTTGTTTTAAGCAATTTGAAGTTTACCTGACACCATGTAATCATAAGGCTTAAATTTAGGTAATCCTTAGGGGAAGGCATCTGAAAAAAACAAGAGGTAATTTTTTATATACCAAGATTGTGGTTGAATGAGTTTCTGTATTACAAGCTTGATAAATGGGGAAAGCAAAACAGTGCAAGACCAGAAACCTGAGCATGGTAACAATGTGGGAGGAAACCAATAATGTTGAAGGCAGTTGGGGCAGGCCAGTTTTTTAATAGCGAGAGTCAGGAGGATGAAACACAGACTATAAACTTCAGACTGAACATTATGGTATTAGGGGCCCTGAATGATTTACCAGAATGCACGAAACCTAAGCCTAGATTAAAGGCTATCTAGTGTTCATTTAAAGGAGAGGAATCATGGCAGTCTGGATGGTGTACTTATGTTGAGAAGAGGGAAGATAGTACAGTAGACGTGTTTTGATTTTAAAGCCCACTTGTCACATCTCTTGGAGTGGCTTGTGTGGAAGGGGAAGATAGAAGGCTGTAAGATTTCGGAGTATGTAATATGGAAAGGAAATGGGTTGGGCTAGTGGAGCTCTTATAGGGCAAAAAAGCATCCAGCTTTGTATGTGAGCTGGAGTGGAAGAAGCTGAATAGTGGGATGAGGAAAAATATAATCTTTCTGTCAGCTTTTGTCAGGATACGAAGATTTCAAAGATGTTTAAAGAAGCTGATGCTTTACATGAACTGTTTCCATAAAAGCATGAATTTTGATAAAGGTGGATGAGTAGAATGGTAGATGATAAATGACTCTAAAAACTGGAATCTGAAATTTCTATCCTAGCTGCTCTAGAACATGCTGAGCATATGTGACTAGTTTTACTGGTTTACTAGAGCACCCTTCAGTATTTGTGTCCATCACTCCCTGAGAATTGTGTAATGCTAAATAGTGGTGTCAGAATTCACTAGGATTTTAAAATTGTATTTTAACTGAAATAAAGTACTGTAGTTTTGACACACTTAATATTAATTTTACATTTTACTGAAGACTACTGTTTAAAATAAATTATTACTTTATTGTGAGAGATGTTTTCCTATAGACTAAAAAAAGATTTTAATTTTGCTAGTTTGCGTTTTCTTAAATACATTGCTTTTAATAATAGGTGATGAGGACCTATGCAAGACTATTTCTTCTCATAAGTGGCCTGGATGAATTCATACCTTGAATCAAATTATTTCAGTTTCAGCATGTATGAAGAGAGTCTTACACTGTCCTTTGGACAACTGAGGTAGAAAACATTCTTACAAATGTAAACTTGTAAGATAGAAAGCTGGAGGGATGCATTGTACTAAGTGAAAGAGTAGAACTTCCTTGCCAGTGCTACTTGCAACACTTTGCTGAGAGATTGTTTATTTCTTATAGCATTTTTTTGAACACCTGATGGGTGCTTCTCCTGGGCTGCTCTGTTTTCATTAAAGCAGCAGGACAACTAACATCGTATCTTTGCCGGTTTGTGCTGGTAGCTGGTTTGGTCTGGTTTAGACCACTTGAGTTCCACTCTTTGTAAACCAAAAACTGTTTTGTTTTCTCCCCCCTCTATTGATAGGGCTCATCCTGGATTTGTTAACAATACAGTCCATGAGGAGGAATCTGTAAATAAAGTTAACCATTCATTTTTATGTTGTTTGCAGCTGTCCTGTTCTGATTAGGCGCTTGTCTTGATCTTGATTTAATCTGCCCATGTTGTAATGATATCCCAGATGACTGCTGCTTTGGTTTAATAACAGGTAGTATGCTACACCTTATTTTATGAAGCAGAAATATAATTTGTCTGGTCACACACACACATTGTTAAAATACTCAAGCTGATGAAAATCAGATATTGGTCAATGTACTGAGCAGTTATGGAGCAGGTACCCCAAGTGCTTTATGCTGAAATGCTTTGAGTTTAAAATTGAGTTAAAATTGAGTTCAAAATTGTTACTTCACACTTCCTTTTAAGCATTTTTTAAGAGAGATGATATATATATTTTATACCTGCATTTCCAAGAAGATTCTTTTGTGCAGATTGTGTAGTGGTGAGGGCAGTAAATTTTTTTGGCAGTATGAACCAAGTATTGTGTGTTTTTGTAGACATAAGACAGGTAAAATTTGCCAAGTTGGTTTTTCTGGTTCATATCTGCTGGAAATGTAAAAAACCAAAAAATTGCTCTTCTGAAATGCGGTCAAACATGATGTTGAGTGTAGAAGTGTCACTTTAACTTAACATTTTCTTTCCAAGCGTTTTTGTTTTTATATAATTGCTTCCTTCTGTTTCTGATGTTTCATACAGCAGACTTATTCAAGCTTTCCAAGGCATTTGCAGCACGAGGGCAGTGGCCCTCTCACTGACAGTTGTGTAGTCCAGACAAGGTTTACAGCTTTTTTATTACCCCAGCTGTGGGTAATATGGCCCCAGACTGTGTGTTCAAACATCTTTGTCAGCAGTATGCTGTTTTGTACTCTGGAAACACTTGTTGCTGAGTTACTGAAATAAAAATCAGACTGTCATACACTGATAATAAAAAAAAAATGTTGGCGTGGTACCTGCTGTATGGTTTGTTAATATAGTTTCTGATTAGCCATTAACATAATTTTGTTACTGGCAGTTAACTGTTTTGGAACTTCTGAAGGAGAAGAAACTGGAAAAAGCTGCACAAAAGGAGCAGCCTGGGTCTGTAGGATGCACATTATGTAATGTTTAGCAATTTATGTTGTCATTTAAACTTGTGCCTTATGAAATAATTGAGGCTGAGCTAGTTTAATCTTAGCGGATTTTCAAAATAAAAGTCAGAAAACCAAACTGAATAGTTTCACAATAAAATTGTTCTAAAGCTTTCTGTTTTAGAAGCTCCCAAGCACTGATGGGTTGGTCCTGTACTAAAAGCTGTCTGCTGTGGTTGGTTTATCTGGCCCAAAGTTACGGCCATCCCGTGGAGATGCTTTCATAAACCAAGCACAGATGTGCTGGATGCAGCAGTTCTCCAAACCTGCATGTTTGTTGCAAGGAGTACGAAAAATATTTCTGTTTCTATGCATTAGTGAATCTTGATTTGATGCTCGAGGGGATAATCCAAATCCCTTCCTACTGCTATACCTTTCTAGACATTTCTGCCGTTCTAATCGGCCTTTAGTAAGCATGTGGCTATGTGGTGACTCAGATCAGCAAGCGAGTTTTTTCTGTGGGGTAGTTCCCTGTTTGATCAGCAGGCTGATCCGATTTGTCTTGTGGTGCTGACTGGTTTATAGCCACAAGTGGGCTGAGGGTGTGGGAAAGCAGAAACAGGGAATAAATTGCTATTTTGATGGCAGACTGCAGATAGACTACAAGGAAAAACTGTGTGTTTATTTTAATGCTTAGCATGATGCAGTACTGGGTGTGTTGTAGGCAACTTGCTGTGTCTTTGTTAAGTCCACTTCATTTCAGCTTGCTGAATTGTAAACTATCAAAGATTTGGTCAGTAAAAGGGTTCCTATTGCTTCAGGTTTAGCCACAGCCTATTGTATGGGAGCCTATTTGTTTCTCCTTTTATCCTGCGGGAGTGGGAGGGGAGTAGGAGAGGAAATGTTTGCTGGCTTTAAGTTGAGGTCTCTTGTGTTTGCTCTTTCTTATTCCTGAAAGATAAAGTCGGCTTTTTTTCTACTTAAAACTGTAAAATGGATTTGAAAGCATTTTTAATTCCCCCAGTCTCCCCCCATTGCCTCCCTGTTTTAGAAAAGACTATCAGGTTATGGATTGCATGAACTGAATGTGACTTAATGGTAATACCTGGAAAATGCTGGTTAAAGAATTTCTATAGTGCATGGATGTTTAAAATTTGAAAGGGCAAATAGCAGTAGATAGTATTTTTACTGTTCTACATTATGTGATTTTTTGTCCTTATTCTTAGCCACTGATTGAACTACTCCTTTCCAAAACTGAAGAAGCAAATTGCTGTTTGGTTTGTGAGAACGCTCACCTTCTAAAAAATAACAGTGATCACAGTCCAGGTTCTTTCTTGATCAATTCCAGTTCAAGACCTTTAATCTGACTTTTTTTTCCTTTCTTTCTTTCTTTCTTTTTTTTTTTTTTTTTGATCCGTAGTGACTCTTGGTATTTTTGAGCTTCTTTTAGCTTTAATTTTTTTTAATCATTTCTCTTCCTCTCCACTACCCACTGTGATTTCAGTGCATTACATTGTAAGGTCCTTTTCATTTTGTCTGTGGAGGTTATGTGTAGTACAGGAGAAAATATGCATTGAAAGTGAATGAAATGTTTTATCTGCCTTGTACATTCAGCGCACATGTGATGAAGCACAACTGTAGCATGCTTTTCAACATAAAACCCTGGTATGCAAAAAGCAGGGTTGCATTTTTTGTTTTCAGCGGTTTTGCAGGCATGCACAAACCTATGACTGTTCTTCTGCTGGCAGACAGCCACAAGAAGTCTCTGCTACAAAGTGCACACCTGAATCATACCTGCCGTGTTCTTCTTTCAGACTCATCTACTCCTCCCTATCTCTGAATATTTTGTCAAGGCCCGGTGACACATTGTTTTTAATTACATTAGGGTTTCTCCTTAAGTCCTTTCCTGTTGTCCGTAGCTTTCTGTTTCTGCTCCTCCCTATTGTTGGATCTGATGGTTGTGTAACTGTTGGGCTGGTGGGTGGGTGGATTGACTTGCCATGTGTCCATATGGCTGTTGAATTGGATGTGAGCAGGTGACAAAAGTGGAGGATGGGAAAGAATGCCTCTCTGAGAGCAGTGACTGGCTGTGCAGTGGTTTGACCCAGGCCAGCAGCTAAGCAAGGGTGCCTGGCAGTAGCATATTTCTATAGGCTGATGTCTTCCTTTCAGTCAAGAAAGGTAGAAGAGTGGTATGCCTTAAGTATTACTTCAGGAGTTCACTTGTGAACACTGGCAGTGTTTTCTGTTACTAATTAACTCAAGCTGGCTGTTTCTGGCAGATAAGGAGCGACCTCTAAGGGAGTGAATGCTGTGAAGGAAAACTGTGATGTAGAGTTGGTTGTGGAATGGTTTTTAGGGGCCTGGCCCAAATCTGTGGTCAGCTCAACTCTTCTGGAATCCCACTGAAGCATGAGATGGAAGGAGACGCTATTCCTGCTCCTCTCCTGTGATCTTGGCAGCACGTTCAGAGCCTTCTTGAACATGCTCTGGAGCTTTGTGCAGCCTTCCGTAAGATGCCTGAGCTCTAATTTGGCAGAAGACAATCTGAAGTGGAAGAAAACAAAAGCCAGATTTAACTTTCAGTTGGGTGAGTGATTTGAAGCAGGATTGTATTGTTTGGCTGGTATTGATGGCAGCACAGGAGGATTACTGGGGGACCTTTGCTGCCTGTGAAGCTCCATGATCATCTTGCTGCATCCTTTCAAGCTTGCTAGGTTGAACTGATGAAATTCTAGCATTACATGTTGAGTAATAGTTATGTGGTGATTTATGAGTCTCAGCTAGTTCACTGTGGGATCAGACAAATGTCAGCACAGGACATCCCATAAAAAGAGGAGAAAGGAGGAAAGAGGGAGTGCCTCTGAGCAGTAGCCTGCAGTGAAACTGGTTCAGCTGCATAATAAAGCTCCTCTCAAGGGGAAGAAAGGTTTAAAACAAGACCAAGGTATTTAATTCTTGCTTTAAGAATAATTCTTTCAGTTTACTAGGAGACCTGTGGCCACAGGTGCTTCTGGTTTTTCTGTTTGATGTGTCTTTCAGTTTTCAAATCTCTCTGATGCCTATGAGGTCCCTAAAAAGGAATAATAGTGTAGTAGGCCTCTACAGTGATGCAACAGTAGTATTTCTGTGTGCTTAAATCTGGACAGAGAAGTATAAGAAATAAGTACTTGGTAATAGTATGTTATTCATTCTTACTTGTATCATTGCAGAGAGTCCTCTTGTGTTTCTCTGCCTCCGTGTTTTGCTTCCTGATGGGATCTGCTAGAGCTATGACAATGGTTACTTGTACACGCCCCATCCCTCCCACCTTCACATGCAAATGAAAACCTGCACATACATATTTATTACATAAAATGTAATTATATTTGTATATATTTATTATATAATATTATATATAGCAAAAAACTTTCCACATCGGAAACACAGGAAGATATAGAATCCTAGAATAGTTTAGGTTGGAAGTCTAGCCAAGATCAAGTCCGGCTGTTAACTGAACACTACCATGTCCACCACTAAACCATGTCCGTAGGTGCCATATCTACACATCTTTTAACTCTCTCCAGGTTTGGTGACTCTGCCACTTCCTCGGGCAGCCCATTTCAATGCTTGCTAAGCCTTTTGATGAAGAAATTTTTCCTAATATTCAACCTAAACTTCCCCTGGTGCTGCAACTTGAGGCCCTTCCTCTTGTCTTGTCACTTGTTACTGGGACCAGAGACTGACCCCCACCTCGCTGCAGCCTCCTTTCAGGGAGTGGTAGGGTGATGATAGGGTCGCCTCTAAGCCTCCTTTTCTCCAGGATGAACACCCTCAGCTCCCTCAGTCTCTCCTCACCAGGCCTGTTCTCCAGTCCCTTCCCCAGCTCCTTTGCCCTTCCCTGGACATGCTCCAGCACCTCAGTGCTCTTCTTGTAGTGAGGGGCCCAAAACTGAACACAGGACTCGAGGCACAGCCTCACCAGTGCCCAGTACAGGAGGATGGTCACTGTCCTGGTTCTGCTGGCCACACTGTTGCTGGTACAGGCCAGGATGCCATTGGCTTTGTTGGCCACCTTGGACACATGGCTGGCTCATGTTCAGGCACTGTCAGCCAGCACTGCCAGGTCCTTTACCTCTGGGCTCATTTCCAGCCACTCCTTCCCCAGCCTGCAGCTCTGCACGAGGTTGCTGTGACCCAGGTGCAGGACCTGGCACTTGGCCTTGTTTAATCTCCCACAATTGGCCTTGGCCCATGGATCCAGGCTGTCCAGATCCCTCTGCAGAGCCTTCCTGCCCTCCAGCAGATCAGCTTGGTGTCATCTGCAAACTGACTGACAGTGCACTCGATCCCCTCATCCTGATCATTGATAAAGATATTAAACAGGACTGGGCCCAGTACTGTTCTCTGGGGAACACCACTGCTGGCCAGACACTAATTGGACTTAATTCGATTCTCCACCATTCTCTGGCCTGGCCTTCCAGCCAGTTTTTAACCCAGCAGAGTGCACCTGTCCAAGACATGGGGAGCCAGTTTCTTCCAGGAGGATGCTGTGGGAAATGGTGTCAATGGCTTTACTGAAGTCGAGGTAGACAGCACCCATAGCCCTTCCCTCATCTACCAAGTGGATCACCTTGTCGTAGAAGGTGATCAGGTTGGTCAAGCGGGACCTGCCTTTCCTAAAACCATGCTGATTCCCAGGTTGTCCTGTACATGCCATAAGGTGACACTCAAGATGATCTGCATCAGGACCTTCCCCAGCACCGAAGTCAGATTGACAGGCCTGTAGTTAGCTCCCCAGATCCTCCTTCCAGCCCTTCTTGGAGATGGCTGTCGTGTTGGCTAGCCTTCAGTAAACTGGGACTTCCCTCATTAGCCAGGGCTGCTGGTAAGTGATTGAAAGAGATTTGGTGAGCACTTCTGTGAGCTTCCTCAGTAGCCTTACATGGCTGCATAGCACATCTAGCCCTAGACATTTGAATGTGTAAGTGGTGCAGCAGGTCACACATCATTTTGTCCCAGGCTATGGGGCCTTCATTCTGCTCCCTGTTCTTTTCTTCCCACTCAGGGGACTTGTTACCTGGAGAACAACTGGTCTCACTATTAGAAACTGAAACAGAGGCAGTATCTCAGCCTTTCCGTATAATTTCTCACTATGTTTCCCTCTGCATCCAGTAAAGGATGGAGGTTCTCCTTAGCTCTCCTCTTGTTACTAATGTGTTTATATATACATTTTTACTGTCTTCTATGGCAGTAGCAAGATCAAGCTCTAGTTGTGTTTTGTCCCATCTAGTTTTCTCCGTCCATAACTTAATGACACCAGAGCTGTCTGCATCTTCTTTCAAACATCATAAACTCTCCTTTTCATCCTGAGTTCCAGACAAAGCTCTTTCTTTAGCCATGTCACTCATCTTCCCTGCCTTGTCTTTTGGCACATGGGGATGGCCTGCTGGCTGTGCCTTTAGGATGTCCTTTTTCGAGAATGTCAGGATACCCTCCCAAGATACTCTGTCAAACAGTCTCCTAGACCGACCAAAGTCGGCCCTCTGGAAGTCGTAGGCGGCAGTTCTGCTGACCTTTCCTACTTCTCCAAGAGTCGGAAACTCCATAATTTTGTGATTGCTGAGTCCCAGACAGCCTCCAACCATCCTATCGCCCACCAGTCCTCAGATCATAAACAAGAGGTCCGGTGGGTGGCCCCCGTAATGGGCTCACTCAGCTTCCTAACACAGTCAGTATCTTCCACACACTCCAGGAACCGCCTAGACTGTTTCCTCGCTGCTGTATTGTATTTCCAGCAGACATCTGTTAAATCAAAATCCCCCTTGAGAAGAAGTACAAATGATTATGAGACTTCTCCTAGCTGCTTGCAGAATATTTCATCTGTGTCTTCTTCCTGGTTGGGTGGTCTATAACTAACTCCCACCAGGGTTTCTGCATTCTTGGCCTATTACTCTGACTCCTGCCCATAAACACTTAACCGTATCATCACCATCATTAAACTCTAGACAACCAAAACGGTCCCTGACATACTGGCTACCCCACCATCTCTCTTTCCTTGCTTATCCCTTTTGAAGAGTTTGTAGCCATCCTTGTAGCACTTGAGTTGTGCCAGTCATCCCACCATGCTTCCATGGTGATAGCTATGTCCTAGTTTTCCAGGTGCACAACAGCTTCCGGCACCTCCTGTTTGTGGCCTATGCTGCCTGCATTAGTGTCAATGCACTGCAGCTGTACAGTTAATCCTGGCACCTTTTTTTGGATTGAGGTTTTCCTATGTGAAAGTTTTCAAACACTTCCGTGGTTTCTAGGACATCAGTAACCCTTGTGTCTTTGCTGCAACATGGCTCTCAATCCCCTGCCTCCACTGAGATGGCAGACTGAAGGACCTCGCAAGCACACTGTCCCTTAAATACTGACAGACTGTGTCCAAGCTTATTTCTAGCATGCCTGATTTTTATCCCTTCCCCGTTCAAATATAGTTTAAAGCTCTTACAATGAGCCCTGCTAACACCTATGCAAAAATCCTTTCCCCCTCTTTGAGACAAGTGTACCCCATCTGCTGCCACCAGCATGTGTGGTGGCCATGGTGTTGTGTAAACCAACCATGGATCAAGAAACCCAGAATTCTGCTGGTGCCACCAGTTACAGAGCCAGGTATTACATTCCGCTTGATCTTCCTGTGTTGGTTCTTCTCTCATCCTTCTTTGCAACTGGAAGGGTAGAGGGGGAGCTATTCATGTTCTGATCCCGTAACCAGTCGTCCCAAGGACATTATTGTGCATACATTATTTTACATACAGAAGTGCTATCTCTGTATAAAAAGTGTTCTTGGTTACTTAATCTTAAAATGATAAGATGACTGTATAAAAATTTACTGCTGTGAGATACTGGAACTTACTTGTTAGCTATCTATGACTTCTTACGTGGAACTGTCTTTGTGCCGTTACATTAAGGGTGATAAGATTTTATATCTGCTAATATTAGTCTTGGTGAAGCAATGATGCTATTAACGCTTTAATGAATTTAGGGGTTGCCTGTGATACTTTCTGAAATCCTCCAGTCTTTTTCAATTGCATTTAATGCACTGACCAGTGTGGTATACCAGTAGCATATCACCAAATTTTAGTTCTTCTGTGGACAAAGGTGCCAAATTTTGGGAGTGTTTTAACTGCATATACATAGTTAAATATATAGTTGTATATATAGTCATATAGATAGATATATTTCATTATATATATAATATGTAAAGTAAAGAAGATAGGAGGAGCTCATCTTTTTTACCTTTCTGTTACCAAAAGGAGAATAATATTGCACTTTCTTAGTCCTGTTCAGGATGAGACTTTATGTCCTCTATTCCATAGCAGACCAATACTCCGCAGAGACCTGTGTGAGATGGTTCAGATCACTAAAAATTCAGAAGTAGAAGCACGAAAATAAGTCCCTTTCAGAAGTAATGATCTGCTACCTTATCTTGATGGCCTGTGGAACCACAGTGCTGAAGAATGTCATCAGTGCTTTCCACATTTTGTTTTGCCGTCTTGCAGTATTTAAGTATCTGTTAAAAATTTCTCATCAAGACTTACTTACCTCCCTCTAACAGGATAGTTCTTTAATTAAAGTAGCTGCTGAGGGAAGGTTGGCATGAGTGAATAAGGACTGTTGAGGTTTTTTTCAGCTGCATTTAAAAGGTGTATGTCTGAGAGACCCAGCAGGCTGTCTACTGTAGCAAGGTTTTTGGTTTTGCTAGAAGAGAGATGGAGAGGGACTTTTTACAAGGTCATGTAGTGATAAGAGGAGGGGAAGCGGCTTCAAACTGGTGGACTAGGTTAGGTTAGATATTGGGAAGAAATTCTTTACTGTGAGGGAGGTGAGGCACTGGAGCAGGTTGCCCAGAGAAGCTGTGGATGCCCCATCCCTGGAAATGTTCAAGGCCAGGTTGAACAGGGCTGTGGGCCACCTAATCTAGTGGAAGGTGTCCCTCCCCGTGACAGAGCATTGGAACTAGATGATCTCTAAGGTCCCTTCCAACCCAAATCATTCTGTGATTATACTCTTCTGCCCTTAATGAGCTGGGGAGAGGAAGTGTTGTCTTGGCCTTTTTTTTTTGTTGCATAATTTGGTACAGATTAGCGAGAATTCATCCTGGACAGTGATAACTTGTAGGGATTTTTTCATTGAAGACTTTGTTTTTCCTCTGCTGAGAGGAAATCTAGGGTACAGGTGCTTCTGTGGGTTAATTATTACTGTGATAAGCAACAAAGTTAGAGAAAATTTTGCAGGTGCTTTTTCAATGATGCTGGATTGTGGAACTACAGCTCTTAATACCATTACCATATGGCTGGTTTTTATTTTTTCTTTCCGCATCTGTGTGCCAGTACCAGACTGTATAAAAAAATTCAGTTTCACTACCTAGGGACTGCAGACTGATTAATTTAATAAATGTGGATGCAACAGTGCTTAAATACAACCTGGCTGCTTTCACACACGTTGTCTGAAAGTTCTTACAAACACTGCTCTGCCAGCATCTGTTTCGGAGTTCAAAGGTTGGTGGTGGTTTTGACTGCTTTGGACTAATTTCAATGCAAAATAACATATATTATCCTATACGTGATACAAACCTTTGAGAAAGGAATGCTTAGCTTTATAATTTTGAACTGTACATGTTACACATGCAGAGTAATGTAGAAATTAAGACCTTTGCGATCACAACGTATGTCTGAGAGAACCGAACCAGCATAAGCACAAGTTAGTGCTCAAAAACACCAGCTTCATCTTACCTCTCTTTGGAGACTTGGGTACATATACTGTAGCAGATTCACTTAGGATGTGCTTGCATCAACAGTGTTAATGTTGCTGAAATTTAGTCTATTATTTTGACTTCCATGTTAAATGTTGGCCTGAATTTCAATACTGTAACTTTTTTAGTGGTTGGCCTGTTTCTCTGGTAGGTTTTCAATTGTAACTTTAATTCTTTTTCAGAATATGCCACTTCACAAATATTCCTCAGTGTAAAATGGTCTTGTTTACTGTTAATTTGCTGTTTGGTGCGTGGACTCTAACAGAGCACCGCAATTACTTTAGTGTCACGATACCTCAGTGCTTTCAGAAGGGCAGGCTGCCACTTTTGTGCGGTGCTATGAATAGCACATGAACTGGAGTCTTACTTAAGATAGAATCTTAGGAACAGACTTGCCATTTGCTGTCAAAACTGTACAGTGCTGAGTAGATGGTGCTAATGCTGCCTGTCTTATTTGTGTGTTTTGCAGGGTTTGTCTCGCACATTCTGTAGGCTTCTCTTACTGTAATTCAATCACCTGCATAATACTGTGTCAGCATGGTTTGTAATATGATGCCTTGTAAGAGTCTGCAGTTTTATCAGTTTATGCTTATTTATCACAGTCCTGCCTCAGAGTTGTCTTCACAACTTACTACTCTGACACTTCCTTCTGGTATTTCCTGTTTGTTATGGCTTTTGTTGCTGTACAAAACTCTATTGCTGCACTATTTTTTTTTCTCCCTTGCATTATCTACTTTTTGACTCTCCTGGTCAAAGTTGCGTTCTTGAGACTCTCCCTTTTTATTGGCACTAAAGGCCTTGTTTCCTGTTATGTTTGTGAACATTGCTAAGAAAATTTCTGCCTGGGGTAGCTATCTGAATTACTGCTTTTTTTCCTTTGGTCCAACCATCCCTTGGTGGTTAAATGCTCAGCAAGTGTATTTCAATTTACCTCTGCAGAGCCCAGGCCGAGACTCAAAACCAGCTCTAGGGCATAATCTACTTTGTTCTTCTGTCTTTTTGGTCAACCCATTGTTTATTCCCTGTAACATGATGCCCATGATGTCTAGCCACTAACCTGCCTAGAAGGAAAACATGCTGGCAGGGGCTGATTAGGTATCAAGTGCCACTGTCTCACATCAGGGAAAAAAATTCTAGAGATCTGCTGGAATCTCTTCTCTTACTAGAGCTCCTTCATAGTTCAGTAACTTTACTTGGTGAAAGTTTAAGCTGAGAATTGATATCATTAGGTACACATTGCAAGAAAATAGTATTTCAGTCTGACTACTCTTCATGATAGAGAACTGCAGTATGTGGTATATACATTAATTTGCAAATTTAATGATTCTGCAGATACTTGTTGTTCAGTTACTTGTGCGTATGTATTTACTTGATACAAATTCGATTGTATACTGGCCCATTGTTACACTCTGGTTTAACACAGAAGACCGGAGGAAACTAGGCCTCTGTGAATAAAATGGATCAGACCCAGAAAGGTTCAAAATATACCCAAAAAACATGATTAAAACCAAACGAGGTTAGATGCTGGTGCCAAAAAATTGATACATTTTATTTAATAAAAGAGGCAAAGAGAAAGAAAGAGAAAAGAAAGAAATAGAGAAAGAGGTGTGCATGGGGCTTGGGGGGCAGGGAGGGAGAGGGTTAGGTGGAAGCATGTCACCCATCCGAGAGTCCCAATGACGTCTCGTTGCTCCCTTCCATTTGGTCTTCTTGGTGCTGAGGGTCCCCTGCTGCCGCTGCCACGCCAAGTATAGAATTAATATACGTTTGGGCCAGGTGGGAACGCGCACCTGCCTCCTGAGGGTGCCAGCTTGACACCGTCCCTTGCAACACTGAGGGTCTGCTGCATCGGCTGCAGCGCTCTGTGCAGGGTCTGGAGACCCTTTGGGGGGGCCCTGGATGGGCCGTGTCACCCCCTCTGCTGTGGATAAGCTTTTCCAGGGGGAAGGGCCCACAGCTGAGCTCTGCACAGCGGAGGATGGGCGGTCACGGTGCCTCTCACCAGAGGCTTTTTCGCTACAACCCAAAACCTCTCTACCCCTTTGGTGAGAGGGTCTGTGTGAGCCTGGCAGGTGACAGCCCTGGGGCTGTGGTCTCCACTCCGAAGGTGTTAAGCTTGATTCCTGTGTGAATGTATCCTTTTCTCCTTACGTGCCTTATCTCCATCAGCAAGAAGTTCAGGGCCTCAGTCAGAAGGCCTGTTCAGGGTGTGGTGCTCTTCTCTGCAGCTTTTGTAATACAGTTTTGCAATAATAGCCAAAAGTCCTTCATGGAGATGTTTTAGCCATAAATTATAACATTCAGTCTCTGACACCCATCAGTCTTTCAGAATTCAATTTTGTGTTCATTTATACAAGAGTGTAGGGTTAAACATTCATTTTAGTGAGTTGTGACATTATTGCCAACACGTTTTACATATTCAGTGTGGCAGTTAGGGACATGGTTTAATTGTGGACTTGGTAGTGCTGGATTAACAGGGTGACTTGATGATCTTAAATGTTGTTTCCAAAACCTAAACAATTCTGATTCATTGCTGAAATACCAGTTACTGTGTGAAATGGCGTGTAAAAGTTGATCTACGGTTCTGACCCAGCCTGTCAGGATTTTTGTAGTGCAGTTAATTGATCCTTAATCTTTTCNTCCTGTGTGAATGTATCCTTTTCTCCTTACGTGCCTTATCTCCATCAGCAAGAAGTTCAGGGCCTCAGTCAGAAGGCCTGTTCAGGGTGTGGTGCTCTTCTCTGCAGCTTTTGTAATACAGTTTTGCAATAATAGCCAAAAGTCCTTCATGGAGATGTTTTAGCCATAAATTATAACATTCAGTCTCTGACACCCATCAGTCTTTCAGAATTCAATTTTGTGTTCATTTATACAAGAGTGTAGGGTTAAACATTCATTTTAGTGAGTTGTGACATTATTGCCAACACGTTTTACATATTCAGTGTGGCAGTTAGGGACATGGTTTAATTGTGGACTTGGTAGTGCTGGATTAACAGGGTGACTTGATGATCTTAAATGTTGTTTCCAAAACCTAAACAATTCTGATTCATTGCTGAAATACCAGTTACTGTGTGAAATGGCGTGTAAAAGTTGATCTACGGTTCTGACCCAGCCTGTCAGGATTTTTGTAGTGCAGTTAATTGATCCTTAATCTTTTCTTGGAGTTGTTAACAAAGTGGTCAGTATGATCAGCTGTTTCACTTGTGCTTTCAGTTTGCTTTAAATTTTGCATGACTTGATGGAGGAAAAAGCACCTAAGCCTTTTGCTTTTTGCCTTGTTTACAGTAAATTTTTTTTTATTATTATTTTGTTATAATACTATGAGTTTTAATGCTGTGGAGGCAGGCAGAAAAATCTTGTCTCTCCTGCAGTTTGAAAACAGGTCATATTCTTCTTGTTCAAAATGCATAGTGCAAAATGCATTAATCTGAAATATCTAATAAGTTAAATAAAGCTGAATGTAAACTACACGTCATACTAAGGTTTTTTTAGGCATTGCCTTTGACATCAGCTGTTGATATAAACTTTGACATCAGCTATTGGATAGAAAGATAGCTGTTTTTTCAATAACTAGAATTAATTATTTTGCAGCAATTTTAACTCCCAGGCTTTCTTAGTTCTGACTGTATTTTAAATGGCTTTCTCTAGCATATTTTCTTAAGTGGTGTTATATGCTGTTTCTCATTACAGACGCCTCCACCTCAATAAGAAAGCCACAGACAAACAGCCATATAGCAAGCTTCCTGGTGTTTCACTTCTAAAGCCATTAAAAGGCGTGGATCCTAACCTGATCAACAACCTAGAAACCTTCTTTGAGCTGGATTATCCAAAAGTATGTATATTATTTAGTGTCTTTTTTTCCTCCTATGCCTCAAAAAGTCATATGAAAAGCTTGGATGGGAACTATGCTGCTTGATTGTCTTGCATTGTTCTTCCTTCTGCAGAAAATGTGTAATTAGATATTTTACATGTTGCAAACAAAACGTATTCCTTTTTAAAAAGCTGTCTATTGAGGAACACGTCCAAGGTTTAGGGATGAAACATCCTCTACACTCCACCAACATTTGCCTAGTCATTATTCCTGTATTGTGGTGTTTATAGATTTAAGTGTTTCATACTGCTGTAAAAGATCACTTGAGAGGCAAGAAATCCTCCTCAGTTGACTATTCCTTTGTAAGAGATCCTCCAAAAGAGAACACTTAACTGATAGCCTGAAACTTTTTGGTGGTTCTTACTGATGGCTCATCTAATGAAGGGTTGCTCAATCATGAGGTAGTGTACCTCACCAGTTGTTGGTAGGTAGAGTAGTCTCTAAGCCATGTACTGGTGTTGGGAAGCAAATAGTTAATAAAAGCTTACATTTGCTGTTAAACTGTTAGAATTTGTAGTACAAGTGATAAGCAATATAAATTGATATGTGTGTCAGATGCTCTCCTTGCTCTAAAGAGCTTAAAAGAAGTCTGCAAATGTTTGCTGTATTATTCAGTATTTGAAGTGTGCTCCTGTGGATGGGAAAAGGAATACATTTTTTACTGTGTTTGTGTCTGCTGAATTCTGAAACTTGAAATTTAGCTTTAATTAAAAAAATTAAATTTTTTAAAAATAAAAATCTTTTCTCAATTCTTCTTAAAACCTCATCTGACACTGCTGCTTCAATTGTACAAGATCAAAGGTTTGTGTAAGCTGTACAGCAAGTTTTGTTTGTGTATTCTAACTGAGAGCCTTAAACTTACACCTAAGTAGGCAGGGTAAAACAAATAAAAATCCCTAGTGTTTGGAACTAATCAGAAGTTGGAAATATTTTCTGTAATGAAGCTTTGTGCCTTTTGAAAAGCTTCACACATGAACATATGAATCCTTTCAACTCAACAAAGTGCAATAAAGTGTGGCCAAGCACATTTTAAAGCATGCTTGAGGCATGCTGTGTATGCCAATATTGCAAATAGTACAAAGAATCTTCAGCAGTATCTTAAGCTGTTATATGACCTGTAATGAGCATCAAAACATTAGGCAGCTGAAACATTTTTTGAATTAAAAAAAACCAGTTGTGCTGGATCTTGCTTTACAAGAGGTAGTCTTGATCCTTAGTTCTGAAAACACATGGGTAATAGTCTTAAAATGTTGCTACTCCACACAAATCTGAGTCTCAGATAATAGTGGATAATCTTAGTTTTCCCAAGGAGAGTGAAAATGCATGTGTGAATGCTTCAGTTTACTGCACCACAGACTAGACAGTACAAGCAAGGTCCCCAAACTGTCCGAAAAAAATTTTTATAGTTACTGTACAGAGCTACTTTAGGAAGTTGACTGCAGAAACCAACATTGCCTGGTATTCAAAGTTCAGCTGTGCGGTGAAAAATTATTATGAAAGATCATTCTGAAACTTTTTCCAGTGAAGCTGTATTCAACCTGCAGTAGTAATGATTCTGTTCTGTGATACTCCATGTGTGAAATACTCTTCTCTTGAATGGAATCCAGTTATGCCATCTCAAAACTGCAGGACTTACACATAATATTTTTATCAGTGAAGAGTTCTCACCTACTGTGCATATTGTAACTTTGCAAAAGTTTTTCTGTTCATGTTGAATTCAAATAAACCTGATGATAATGTTTGTCTAGATAAGCACCTTTGTATTTGTTCTGCTTTTATCACACATTTTCTAGTTTTTTACTTTGCTACTGCATACAAAGGGCATTTACTTTGAATTTTTCTCTTCTCAAATATTGGAGTCTGAAATTTCTGGTTTACTTCTGGTTGAATTTCTTGGAGAATATGGATATAGAAGTGTCATTGCTACTGTGGATTGAAGATTAATTATAGAATGACTGGGAAAACCAGTTTTATTTTACAAATTTAATGTGCAGTAAAAAACTAATTTCTTCAGTTGTTTATTTCTATGGTGTTCATACTGTCAAGATTCTGTTGTCATGAGAGGACCTGTCTACTTAATGAGATAACTCTTTTACCTTTTAAAATCCATTTTCCATGCTGTAAGATGGTAGAAATCAAACACTGCTTGCTCCTTTAGCCAAATTGACTTTGAGTTTGCATTCTGAGAGGTAGAGATATTTGCCTGATAGTTTGTAGTGCTAGAACAAATCTTAACTTCCGTTTAGCGGTTAATGGTTTTAAATTTCCTCAGTATGCAGTTAGAGTAGTTCAGGCTTTTGTGTATGACAATACAGTTTTTTTATTGGAAGTACATATATATTTAACTTAATATCTTCTGTTGTGTGTAATACCCTTGACTGAACAAGTACATCAGAAATTGTCATCTTAGAGCCAATAGGGACTTTCAGAATTCAGATTATTTTCACTAAACTACTTAAGCAAAAACTAAGTTCAGTGAGGTGATAAAATAGTATAAGGGAGTATAAGAACTGTTTTGATTGCTAGTTGGAATTCTTAATTTACAGCAGCTACTGGAAATGTGGTCCAAGAAAATTGCTTCTTGTTGTGATAGAATTTTTCAGTCTTGGACTGTAAAAATGGCTTCTTGGTGTCTTGATCAGAAATTTGCATTTTCTGTATTTTAGTCTTTGTATTGGAGCTTTAATAGCTCTTATTTTAACAGGGTAAAAAAAAGTTATATCAAGTAAGAAATATTTAAGAAATCTGCTGCTGTATATAAAAGCAGAAATACCTTTATCAAAGTTTGCGAAGCTGCCTCAGTGCTGTGTGATTTCCTCACCCACTATCACTAGCTTGTGTAAGCAGGTAGCAGCTACAGTTTTCACTTACCACTTGTTGTTTTTTCAACCATTACTCTGTTAATGGGGAAAATACAGATATGTTGCATATACATGTTCCTGAGCTTTGTTGTACAATTAAGTGTAGATATGAACATATGCTGGTCTCTGTGGGTTGTCTTCCAACTCTGTTCTGCATATGTATCTGCAAAGTAAAGGAATGGAAGATGTGGTTCAGAGGTATGCAATCACAGTGTATCATAACCTCATTCTTTAATATTTCAGGTGCTGTCATTTCATTGAATATAATATTGGATTTAGGATTCGTATGCAAACAAAAACGGAAATGGAAAAAGAAATTTTACCTTGTACACCAGAACATCTTATTTCATGACTAATAGAAACCCTTCAATAACTGCAGAAGTCATGTTCATCAGTAAAAGAGTTCATTGAGATACAGCCTTAGTTCTTTTTTTACAAGTACTTGGCTGTGCATTAAAAAGCTAGACTAATTTAGCTGTAAAACAACCCCTTTGTTTTTAATTCTATAACAGCACTCTTTATTTTTTTAGCTTACTGCACTATTAAGCTTTATTTTGTAGAGCATATAGATATTAGCTGTATGTATGTAAATAAATATGTTTGTGTATACATTTTTGTTTTTACTAGTATGAAGTACTACTCTGTGTACAAGATCATGATGATCCAGCTATTGATGTGTGCAAAAAGCTCCTTGGCAAATACCCCAATGTTGATGCTAGACTGTTTATAGGTAAGCAGTGCAGCTTGGAGGTGGGACTCTTACTTGTAAAATGATAGGTCTTCAACTCCATATAGAATACTCTATGTGGAGTTGAAGACTCCATATGTATATCGACTTAAAGAAATAGTTGTCTTGTTCAGCCCGTGTTACGTCTGTAGTTTAATCACCAGTTTGCAGTAAAAAGTAAGTTTGTAGTCACAGTCTGTACCATCAGTCCAAGAAAACTTCAGGAAGAATGATTTGGGTAACCCCCTGCAATTTTTCCTCCTAATTTTTAAACAACGATTTAAATACTGTCTTTGCACTGAGCTAAATGTGCAGGAAGTGACTCAGAGTCATGGCTGTATTTGAGCTTGAGGTCCTGCAACAATCCTTTTCCATCTGCTTAGGCTGTATGGCTCTTTCTTCACTTTATATTTGAATTTGTGGAGGAAAGGGGTATTAGAACAAGGTAGTTAAATGTAGGGGTTTTTTTCTCTGATAGGAAACAAACTTGACCATATCTGTCAGCTGGATGTAAAGGAGTAAAGGAGTGTGTCTCACTTTATTCTGCTCCTTTTTTATTTTTCCGTTGAAATTACTGTAGAATATAATCTTCATAATCATAGTCTTAAGAAATAAGAGATAGATAATGTTTACCTTACAAGAATGTAATAATAAGCTTTATAGTTCTGCTGCTCCTTTAATTACATTAATTTTGCCACCCTGCCATTTTAAGGAAGCATTTGAATATTTTTCCTTTTATTTTTCCAATTATAAAATAAAGAATTGAAGGTATGCTTAAAATGTAAATATTTTATATGAAAGTGGACTTTGGGAATTGGTGGGTAAATGTTTACTCTTCTTCAGTTCATATATTTAAATATTTTGGGTATTGAATCTGAATTCCAAAAACCCCTCATACATTAATGGTGTATGATGTTTTTATTTTTCAGGTGGCAAGAAGGTTGGCATCAACCCCAAGATTAATAACTTAATGCCTGGCTATGAAGTTGCCAAATATGATCTCATATGGATTTGTGATAGTGGAATCAGAGGTAGGTGTGTATGTGCTGACTGTTAAACTGTGCTTATTCACCATAAGCAAGCAGATTTTGGAGGCTATTTTAGCTGAGAATATAGGAAGAAATGAAAGTTAAAAGTCTGAAAAAAATGTTTTCGTGGAATAAAAGTTTAACCTCTAATTAAAGGAGAAAATACCTTTAAAAATACTATTCAGACTGTTTCCATTTTGTTTGTTGTTGATGATAATAATTGTTAATCACTAATACTATTTTTCTGAAACTGTTCTTTTAAGATACTATGCATCAAATAGTATGTAGTCTTGATACTGGTAATAAAATGAGAATTAGTGTCTCACTGCCATAGGGTGCTAATGACAGAATTGCTCCATCAAGTGTTGTTTTTTCATTTGTCCCTTAGTAACACCAGACACACTGACAGATATGGCCAATCAAATGACTGAAAAAGTGGGCTTGGTCCATGGGCTTCCCTATGTTGCAGACAGACAGGGTTTTGCTGCTACCCTTGAACAGGTGAGTGCAATGTTGTGGGGGGGATTTTTTTCTTTTTTTTTTTTTTTTTTTTTTTTTTTTTTTTTTTTTTTTTTTTTTGCTTGGAGAGCCTTGCCAAGTGAAAGCTGTATTGTGCCTCTTGTACTTTGTGTGTGAGGAAATGTTTATTTTCAGCTGCAGTCACACTTCAAACTCAGGGTAACTAGGACAACTTCTAAATGCTCCAAAATTCCTCTGTGATGCTTTATTGATTCAATATTTAAGTTTACAATATGAACAATAAAGATTACAAGATAGACATTTTCAATTTTATATTTTAAATTATTAAAAAACTGAAGAATTGAACTGAAGAATGCTTTCTAGTGTTTCGTCAGAAAGGACTAATTAACCTGAAAGGGCACACAGAAATGGCCACGACAAGTCAAATATATGTCCAGCTCACGCAGTATCTTATTTCCAGCAGGATTTACGAGCAGCGCCTTTGAGGAAAGTAGAGTAAGAGCAAGGCTTATATCCTGTTTTTCTGTGATACTGCCTCAGTGTTCTGTAATTTTCAGCTGAGAGAGTTCCTGAGCAGGAAGCAGACTTGTTTATTTATTAATCCTTAATAGAATAGTATTTTAGTAAAAGCAGATTTGTTAAATGAACTTCTGCATTCTTTTTTTGAGTCCATATAATTTTTTAACACCTATAATTTTCTTTACCAGAAAGTTGCATAGATCTGTCTGTTACAGGATCTATATCTGGTTTACTCTGACCCTTGTGCTTCTGTAGTGCTGTTTCGTGTTTCATGATAATTGTAGTGAAAGAGAAAGTGAAAAGTTGATTCCTATCCACCATCTTCATATCACTCATTCTTTCCTATTCTCCCCTCTCTTCTTTCTGAGTAAGTTCTCTTTGGTAGAATGAACAGGTCGAGTTTGCTTTTTTTGTTTCTTGTGTCTCAAGGCATGTAATTTAATCAATTTTTACTTGGAGCTGGCATGTAAAAGCATTTTGGCCCCAAGGCTAACTGATAGGGATGAAAGACAGAAATGTGACAGATGAAAACGCAGTGAAATTCAGTACTCCATCATTGCTCTAAATGAGGGATGCTTTTATGATAATTTTTTTCTTTCTTTTTTTTCCTTTTTTTCATGATACAAAGTCTGAATTTCCTCTTACAAGAGAGTAGGAGAGACCTATAGCACAAATTTCCTAGTACTGCTATTTGTTAAAGCAAGAATTACAACTCCTACTTCTGTATGCCTGGAAGAGCTTTTTGCCTGCTGATCCAGTATACTGCAAATTGAGCATGCGTTTTCTTGAATGAGTTATTGTACCTGTGTGAAGCAGTCTACACTAAATAATAGTGAGAGGCACTGGCACTCATTCCCTCTGTTGTTTTGTAAGTCATTCCTAGTTTTAAGTTACTGAATCTTGTAAAAAGGTTTGCTCACAATTTGAATTTTTTCTTCACTGTTTTTGTCTGCAAGTGTGCTAAGTAAACAAATTTCCCATGCTTCTGTAGAGCCATATAGTAAGTTTCTAAGAACATGTATGCAGGCATGCAGTTAATTTTCACAGGAGGAAGGAGAGAGCATGTCTGTCAGTTATCACCACATAATATATTAATCCTAGTGATTAGTCTGTTACTTAATGGGTTTTTAATACACATATTCCCTGAGAAAAACCTCAGTAAATTAGAAATGAAGTGAAGTAGTTCACTATGTGTATTTAAAACCTGCTTATAGATTTGCAAAAACACACCCAATATTACCAATAGATTTCTCAGATTTGGTGATACACTAGGTTTCTTAGAATGGTACTACAGGTCTTTCTAAATACACCATCATAACTGGCCACATCTAATGTTTTTTACCCTCCATATGTTTTCAGACGAAAAAGTTGTCAGTGTAGTACTTACATACAGAGTTTTAAATTAATTTTCTTCTTTTGACAGGTCTATTTTGGAACTTCACATCCAAGGTCCTATATTTCAGCTAACTTAACTGGCTTTAAGTGCGTAACAGGAATGTCATGCTTGATGAGGAAGGATGTCTTGGACCAAGCTGGAGGACTGATAGCTTTTGCACAGTATATTGCTGAAGATTACTTTATGGCCAAAGCTATAGCTGACCGGTAAGATGACTCTGAAGTAAGCTTACTGCTTTAAGTTTGAATCTTTCTTTTTGTTTGCTTTTTGTTTTTTTTTTTTTAAACACATGGCACTTACTGTAAGTATAGGTGTTCATGTCAGCTTCACATATATATAGCAAACATGTTTTTGACATGTGCTTTGTCCTATCAGTATAGTCTTTTAGAAATAATTAAGCCATATCGTTGTCAATTCCTTTAGAGAAAAGTTTCAGAACTTGGTTTAAGTATTTGGTTTTTCCCAAAGAAGAGTCTTGATGAAATACACTTTTTTTTGCCTATACCCATTGTAATAATATGGCACATATGCCAGAGAAACTTCTCAAGCCTAATAAAATTCTCATGTGTGTGTTATCTAGTTGGTTTTTGCATCTCTTATTTGTACATTTTTATAATAACAACTCCCTTTTTCAGGGGCTGGAAATTTGCAATGGCCACACAAGTTGCAATGCAGAACTCTGGTTCATATTCTATTTCTCAGTTTCAGTCCAGAATGATCAGGTAAGATTTTGATCTTTACTTCCTCTCCCACCCATCCCTGCCCCCTCTTCTGATGGGGACGATCTGATAATAAGAGGGAATGCATTTTCTGAGCTAATTTGATCTAATGCCCAGTGTGATAAAGTTCAGTGCACAGCTTGGTGCACGCTTCTTTGTTAGTCCTGGGAGAGAGGCACTGACTTTCCACAGAAGCATGACTGATACAAGTATTAAAAAAAAAAATTAAAACGCCCCTGCCTCTAGTGCCTTTTAAATGCTATCCACAGCATCTTTGAAAGGGAGGTTTTTTGCAGTATTGTATTTGGAGGTGTTAATTAAATGAGATTAACATTTTAGAAAATTCATGATGGCTCATTTGGTGAGGTGGGGGAGGAGGAGGAAATGAATAATGCAAAGTCAAAACTGATTTGTTTGTCTCTTCTAGGTGGGCCAAACTACGAATTAATATGTTGCCTGCCACAATAATTTGTGAGCCAATCTCAGAGTGCTTTGTTGCTAGTCTAGTTATTGGATGGGCAGCTCATCATGTGTTTAGATGGGATATAATGGTATTTTTCATGTGTCACTGCTTGGCGTGGTTTATATTTGACTACATTCAACTAAAAGGTGTTCAGGTATGTAACTTTATTTTCCAGGAGGTTACTAGAGTTACTATTACTATCGACTTCAGCAAAAAGCTACGCTTAATTACAACCGTAAAATAATTCTCTTGACATGCAGGAAATAACAGGTCCAATCCTGTTTCTTCTCAGTCTTCCAGCTTCAGTTATAGTATTATGAAAAGGAGTAAGTGGTTTTGGTTGTAATTTTGTATTCTACATGCTCTTGCCTGTGACTAGGCTCTGGAAGTTTATCTGTCCCTTTAATTAATATTCATGTTTCAAATCTGCTCTACATGGGCATATGCAGAAATTTTAAGCTCTTTTGACAGTACAAGAACAGAAGCTTTGTGGGATTTTACTTTGGGGGGTGGGGTTTATTTTATTTTAGTTGTCACTTTGTCGTAAATTTATTGAGGTGTATGTGTACTCATACGTACATTTTTTCACTTAATTTTTTTAATAGTGGGCAAGGAGAACAGCTGTAACCTACTTCCAAGGCCTCAAAAAACTTAAGAAAGGTGCTACAAATGAGAATAGCATTTGTTCTCCTAATGTTGTAGAAAATATTTAATAGGGGTGATTGTATCTTGAACAAGAAAATATTCTTGGGTTTTAATGAAGGATGCTATTGATAGGTAAATCTGCATAGTTAGCTTTATGAGACATTTATCTGTAAGAAAGGTTTTAAATTACTTTAAAATTGCTCTTGAATTATCAGTATGATTAAATACCTTGCTTTTTATTATTTCTAGGGTGGTGCCCTGTGTTTTTCGAAACTTGATTACGCAGTGGCTTGGTTCATCAGAGAATCCATGACAATTTATATTTTCCTATCTGCTTTGTGGGACCCCACTATTAGCTGGAGGACAGGACGCTACAGATTACGTTGTGGAGGCACTGCAGAAGAAATTATTGACGTATAGCCACACATTTGTAACTGTGAATGTCAAAAAGAAAAGGGGGAAAGAAAAGTATTACAAGTTGTTTATATACTTTCAAGAAAATCTACCTTCCGTAGTTTTATTACTTGTATGTTTGGTATCTGTTCTTTAATTTATTTTTGCATGGCACTTGCATCTGTGAAAATACATCTGTAGTCTTGGCCAAATGGTACCTTCCTCCTGTGTACAACTAAAAATAGGGAGCATTGGTCCTGTCATCTACTTTCTATTTAAATGCTCTGCAGTAGACTTTTTTTAAAAAATGTCCTCCGGGATAGGAACAGCTTCTTACTCGTTGGTGTGCTAGGCTAGCGAACCTAGAGTTCACATAGCTATTTTCCAGCTGGATTGCACAAGGCTGTACCTAGTGAAATCACAGAGGTACAGCTGATTTTTGTTTTATCCCACTAAATTGAGCTCATAACGGGACCTTGGGAAAGAAGCTCTGAAATGTTTTATGCCTACCTCTTGTAGTTGCTGCAGAACAATATGAATAGAAAGCATAAACCGCTTTGCAAAAACAAACTAAAGTAAACCTGTAGTCTTGTGTTTATATGTATATGGGGAATATTTTAATCATTGCAGTAACCAAAAGTGGACCGAGTTTGATAAGAATGAGCTGGAAGGATTTACTGGTCAGGCATGTGTTGTGGGCATCTTTTGGCCAAGTCTGATCTGGTTCTGTCTTGAACCTTGTTAAGCACTGTGCTGTAACTAGCCAAGGTGATTCCCTCAGTACTTCCATCCTTTTTAAAGGGGTGTTTGTTTTTCCCTGTGAGTGAATGCTTTCATGGTGGGGGGTAGGGGTGGGTGGTGTTGGGGGTTTGTGTGGGAAATAGGGAGTAGAAGGGAGCAGAAATACATTTCAGAAACATTTCACACATGAGCTATTTTCTTACACAATGTCTTAAGAATGTAATTTCATGATGCAGGTATTTAATATCTTTGTAAAGTGAACATACGTACCTATACTAGTCATAATTAAGTATTCAATTGCAGTAGATATTGTGAAGATATTAAAGGGCCGGGTGAGTTTGCTGTTACTGATTCAAACCGTAGTCTTAATTTAGATATCAAACTAAGTTTACTCTTGGCTGTTTGCCTGTTAGTCTAGCCTTTAAATTGGACTTCTGTATTCCAGTGGTATGACTAAAAGGACTAGATTATAATGCATGCCATGGTTTTCCCCTTTCTGTTCCCTGTAGCTTGGTTTTCAACCTCATTGTGAAACTTCCTAATTTGTGGTGAACTGGACTTGTTTTCTTTGAACACTTTTTAAATTAAAAAAAAACCACAGCAAAGCTGGAGAAGACTGTTGCATAAGCCTTTTGTTTTCATAATTATACTTATGCTGCTTTACTTTTCTTCATATGGAATAGCATATTGCCACCATGAACATAAACTGCTAATTACAAGGTTGTGCCCACAAAGCAGCTTTAAAAGTTGGATGATGATGTGTAGCATATTAGCAATAATGACATGTATTTATAAAAATGGACTTTCTACCTTACTGAGCCAATCCCTTACCCATCATATGCTACACAAGTGTAATGTGTTATGTATTTGTCATAAAACATATTCTGGGCCAAGATGCTTCATCCACCTTAATATCTCTATTGCCTTATGGTAACATGGAACTTTTTAAATGGGCATTTCTGTATGGACAAAGGCTTGTGATGAATGCTTCATTCTTTTCATGTGAATCAGGAAGAAGCACTTTTCCTGAGGAAAGTTTTACACTGAAACCTAGTCTAGTTGTGACCCACAAAAACATTTTTGTTTTAATATTGTTTTTGACATAGTTGAATTTTACTGACAATGTTTGTATCTTCGTTTGTTTCATGAAGTTTGATGCCATTCATTGCACTGCTAAAGTGAAGCTTAGCTTGCTACTTAGCTTTATGCGGATTTCTATGCAGGCAATGGAACAGAACCAAAAAAAAAAGGCTGAGCAGACTTCCATTTAAAAAACTTGGTGGGGATAATTGTTTAACAGGTGCTTTGGTATTAGTAGAGCCATCTTTGGCTATGAAAAATAAAGCTTCACTTAAGCAAAGGGTTTCATTTGGGTATTGTTTGGTTGATGATGAAATGGAAACCAACAGTGTCAAATGTTGTAGACAATGCTGCAACAGATCTTTTAAAAGTTATAAACAGCTAATGTAAAGTTATGTTGATCTACAGCTATGTAGAATACACCGTGTTTATTTAAAATAATTGTCTTGTTCTTTATTTAAAAATAAATTTTGAATACAATCTGTTTGGAGTGCTCTTTTCCTTTGTTCAGTGATGCTGTGATGTGACAGCTGTAAGTGTTTATGGCAGTTTTGTTAGATTAAATTTCTAATTCATCTTCACAGCAGTAAAGGGGATGTGCTTTTCTTCTGAGTTTTTTTACAACTACGCCATCTCTTTTGGATTTTATATTTGACTGAATTAACTCACATGTGCTAAATTGATTTTGAGTTACCCTTAATTTTTTAGAATAACTTCAATGTACAAAAATTTTACAAGTGAACAGCATAGTTCCAAAGCTAATGTAACTAGCCTAAATTCAGATTTTAGAGATGATACCTTTGCCACAAAACATACTGACATTGAGAAGTAATGTTGATCTTTTGCTTTCAGGTGCACTAACTCAAAAGCACTCTGAACTTGCTCTGCCATCTAACTTGCCTTTTTTCGTCTCTTCCCTACGATTTATGAAGATCATGTGAAACTTAGTAAGAGACTGTGTTTATGAAAGAGTTGTTGGAATCCTGGATGCATGGCATAGACAAACACTGCAGGAATCACTTGAAAACTATTTATAGAAACTTAAATGTTCCTGAGCTTATTTTGTGCTCAGTACATTTGCAGCCACACAGCACAATACTTAAGTCCTCTTTCTTCAGTAATTTCATTACTTTCCTGCCTACTGTTAAATAATGTTATCATTTTATTCTGAACTTTCAGTTCAAGTCTTTCTTACTTGAATTCCTTTTGCCACTCTTGTTTCCTGCTGAGTGCTGGCTACCTGCATTTCTTTCAAGTCTGTTTTGACAGCTGGAAAAGCTTGTCTCTAACCACCTGTTCTCACAAATCACTTCTGGAAGCTGTTTCATTTGTCTCAAAAGCTTTTAAGCCTCACACCTGATTTTTGATCATCTAATTTTAAGGTGTGTTTGAGCTCCAGCTGTTCTTGGATTGAACTAGTTCCCCAACAGCTCTGATACTGATGATGGCTCTTGAGGCTAAGGAACGCTAACATTTTATATGGCAATAGATATACTTTTAATAGTTATACAAAAAGATTTCAGCTTATATAGTGTTTATGCTTGTATAAATAACACTTAGAAGACAGAATGGCACTGTATAGTACAGCAATAATTTCAAACTTAATCAATTTTTTGGATCTGAGAATGTGTTAATTTTGAACTAATGGTCAGATAATATTGAATGGTTTACTACTTGGATATTCAGAGTGAATGCCTAGGTTTACGTAAGGTTTTTTCTTATCTCTTGAACTAAAATCTGTGTCATAGGCAGTACTTAGTGTTACAGTGCAGTTTTCTGGACAGATGAGAATTTCCCTCCACGAAGTCATCTCTGCTTGTATGTGGCTTTGGAGAATATATGCAAGAGTCTTATGTTAGTGTTGTAAAACTGCACTGTAGTTGAAATCAGGGTCATGGAATGTGCTTTTAACAAAAATACCAAAACATAGAAGCAAACCGACCCAAAACATGACAAACAAACAAGAAACCCCCACCCAACAAACAAATAAACAAAAAAAAAACCACCCCAAAAAAACCACCACAACCAAAGAAACCACCAACCGTAGAGCCAAGCCCTGCTGGATTTGTGCATCCTGTAGATTCTGAGCCTTTAGAGCTGGACTGCTTGAAAGGTTGTATAACCTCTTCTTCACTGCACAAACCTGAAATTTCAGTTGCCTCCTATCACATGACTGAGAATAAGTGATAATTCTTATGGTTAAATTCACCACATTCTGCTTGTGCTTATTTGGCAGGTCCCTAGAGCTTGAACCTTTCAATAAGCAGTTTAATGAAGTGCTTCAAACCAGTTTAGCCACTGCCAGGTTGTGTTTAAGACTAGTTACTTGTTTCATGTGGAAATTTGCTGCTGACTGTGTTGCAAACCTTTGCTGAAAATGCTTCTTTGTAGCAGTTTGTAATGACATGTGGCTGTGTTTTCAATTTCAAGTCCTACCTAGAATCAGCGTCCAGTTCTCCCTACAAATCCAGCACTGAGTGTAGGCGTACCAGCCAGTCTTGTGGACCCTAAGGCTTTGCTGGTGTTCAGCCATAACCTTGAAAGGTTGTGACCAGTGAGTTTCCTCTTCAAAGGCGGTTCTAGGTTAGTGTTCGGCAAATGTTGTAACTATGCTGAAGCCCTGCAGAGTGTATCTGAAAGGACAAGTGTCTAACAACCCTTTTAAGTGGAAGATGTTTGTGCTGCCCGTCTCTACACTTAGCTGAGGTTAAAATAACTAGCCAGCTTAATCCTGTAACCTAAGAGACTGTGAAAAGTAAAGTATTTCCACTGCTTTCCAACGCAGCTTTTGGAATGCTTTATTTCTGGAATTCTCATCAGATCAAGAGTGGACTGCTGCTTATGGGTGGTTTGTGCTTCTGGGAGAATATGCCTCTTCTTGGTCTGAATGAGATCTAATGATTTTTGCCTAATCGTTGGTGTGACTGCAGATGCTCAACTAAGAAGTGCAGACCAGGGAGCCCTGTACTGGAAGTTTATGGATTGCTGCTTCTTTCTGTCTCATCCCTCCACACATTTCCCCAACACTTTTTCCCAGTTTCAGACAGGAAGGAAGGGCCCCAGCCACACCGCTGTGCCAGCTGGAATTAGTGGCCGTTTTATATGTAGCCAATTTGTGGGTGAATGGGAGAGGTCAGGCTCATATCCCTGTGGAGGAAGCCAGTAAGCTCACTGGGAGTGCAAAGCAGGAGCTGTCAAAAGAAATCTCTTCACTGGGCTTTGACATGAAGTGAATTATTATTCTTGACTTTGTCTTTGCATCCTCTGGGCCTGTGTTAAACTTAGATCTGCCCACGGGGTGGAAGTTAGCTCAAGCCAATTTAAAGCTCTGCTAGCCCTCCCCCCTGCCTTTACTGTATGATGAATAGCTTTTCTTCTTTTAAGGCTTGCCTGGTTCCTGGAAGTGTGTATTTTTATATGTTGAACAGTAACTTAGTTTTGGTGGCAATAACTTCACCCTTTCTCTGATACCAAAACGCTGGGCGAGGTGCTGAGACAACAGAAGGCCTGTAGAGTACACATGTAAAATGCAGTAACACATTCAAAAGTGACTCCCTAACCCTACAAAAATGAGAAAATAGAAAGAAACTGTGAAACCTTTGAGGAAATCTGTACATATAATTTTTGGTTTTCTATTACCTATACACGCACTACATAGGAAAAGGTATATGAACATACATTTTTATGTATGAACTTTTATATATTGATATATATGTACTAATGCCAAAATAAAAATTTGTAAGAAGCCCTGAATTTCACAAACCTATTCTTTCTGTAAGTGGACCATACAGATAAATTAATGATTTGCTAGTATAAAAGGCCAGCAGCAGAAAGTTAAATAAATCATGAGCCACTGGATCTAGTATTCAGTTCCATTTCATGTATCAGTAAGCAGATAGAAGAAAGCTCAAAACCTGTAATTGTCTTACTGGACTTTTTACATATAAGCTTGAACAATGTTTTATTCATCTAGGCTTTTGCATCTTCCACTAAGAATTCAGAAACTCTGCTTCCTTAGCAGGCAGCCCCTCAAATCTGAGCAAGGCAAGGCACATACTTTCATCACTTGCCTCCTTTCTGTTCAGTTTCATTGGCTTCTGCTCTTCCCTTTTGGGGCAACCGTTTTGTTCCTGAGGGTCTTTATAGAGGAGTTTTCCCAAGGAGAGAAACATGTGGGAAGGAGAAATAACAGCAATGAGAGTTAGAACTAGTGAATGTATTGTTAAATTTGGCTGTGACTAATGCTCCAAAATGAAGTATGGGCAAATCTGGCCACTTTTGCAACATACTGGGTAACAAGGAAGAATAAAAGAGGTGAAACTTTAAAGAGATTCCTCAAGTTTTTAAGAGTCCTTGCTCAGAGAGAGGCTGGAGACCTCTGAGTTACTCCTGAAGGCTAGATCTCTAGAATAAGCCTGTTTCCATGAATTTTATGGGGCTTTCAGCATGATCTGTTTGAGGGTTATGTTTTATGGCTGGAAAAGGAGGAAAGCATTTCAGCAGGGATTGCAGCCCACTCTGCAAGACACGCCAACTTGCACCTGTTGTCTCCAGATTACAGACCACCCAAAGGCCGCCTTATTTTGGCTTCCCATGTCTTGAGGCATTCGGCTTGCCCTCCTGCAGAGGATTTGTATGATAAAGTCGACTTGTCACTGTTGGGCCATTGGATGAGCAGGGAGGGAGCTCCAGCTGGAGCAGGCAGGTTCGGACTTTACCCATGTTTGGGAATGTCTGTAGCCACAGCCTTTATTTGAGATGAGAAAGTTAACTCTTAGATGGTATGGCATGGCATGGCATGGCATGGCATGGCATGGCATGGCATGGCATGGCATGGCATGGCACAGTACGTGGATGACTACCATGAAGGGTCTCTGCTGGTGCTGTGGGACTGGGGTGTCTAAAAGCAGACAGCGTGTCAAGCGGGGAGAAGGCAGATGTTAGAAAGCGTGTTGCTCTGTAAGTACTACACTGGTGGTATGAACTAGGAACCCTCTTACTAGAGCTTAAAATCTCGGGCTTAAAGTGTTGGTGTGTTTCAGGCATCCTGCTGCAGTGATGAATGCGTGTGAATGGAAAGTGTATCTCGTCTGTATGCAGACTGACACAAACAATGATCTCATCACAGTGCGTCAGCAATGTGCTAGCCCTGCTGGGAGTCAACAGTCATATTTGACATTCATATCTTTATGTGTGTACATAAAAACAATCTCTCTGCAGCCAGAATACAACTGCATAATATTTTCATGCTTTGCCTGTCAAACAGATTGCTTTTGTATGCAACAGGTGATGACTAAAGAGATTATTTCATTTAGTTTAAAAAACATAGCTGAAATGAACATCAGAAGTAAAATTTGGCATTTCCAGCCCTTTGTCTGGTGATTAACAGAGAAGCTGGTGCATTTCTGCCTCAGGAAGTCCGTTGCTGTTGAACAGTGGACCCATTCTTAATGAACATAAAAAATTAATAAACGAAGTCTATACAGCAGGAAGGACTGCGCTTGTCCATACAGTCTCTGTCAAGGCTGGCTTTTGTGGGGTCACAGCAAAGTAGCCTATGGACAGCAGTAGACTTATGCCAAGAGGCCATGCACCCATTGGGTTTTCAGTGTCAAAATGCTACAGGTATCCAGAGGAAATTGCCCTTCAAGCCCTTCAGTGGCTGGCATGGTTGGTGATAGCTGTTTTGCAGGATCACAGAAGCCAGTTTTCTGGCCACAAAATTATGCTATTTTGCATCGCGTTAGTAGGTAGCATTTTCCGCTGTTTTTTCAAGCCTAGACACAGATTATATCCTAAAGGAAAGTATCTTAGAGAATAAAGGAGCCCTTTTTACTGAACTTTGTTTCCTCCTCCAAAATTCAGTAGATTTCCCTCTAAAAAAGCTTCATGGACTTTGTCTAATTTATAACTCCCAACACCATGAGGTATTTTTCCCCGTCTAGGCTGTGAAATGTTTTGAGCTTCTCAGTCCTCAGGATGCTGATGTTGTCATAAATAGGCTGAACACAGTTGTTTTGGTTTTCCAGGTGGTAGATAGCAAGTGTCTGAAGGGACTGAAGCCCTACCATTTCAGTGCTCTGCTGCCTTCATTTGGTTTGCATTGCAGCCACTTCTGATGTCCGCTGCACCTGTGAGAGCCCCTTGCTCCCATTGCAATACTGCGATCAGTGAATAAATGTGTTTCTTCTTGTCAAGGGAAATTTACCATCTCCTCCCTGCTGTTGGCAATGGATGAAAATCAGAGGGCACTAAAGGGCACACTCAGTTCCAGGTTGGAGAACCTTATCTCCATGTACCACAGTGTGCAGATGGTGTAAGTCTGATACACTGATGCTTGGCAGTCGCTTTTTGGGAACTGGTTCCTGCCAAGGTGGTAATAAAAGGGGGGAAAAAAAGGTATTTGCTTAGCATCTATTTAGAGATAAAGACATTGAAAAGTCTTGCTGTAGTATTCCTGTTAAAACACAGTCCTTGCTACACATCCCCTAAAAAATGTTTCCAGTTTCTGGGTTCTTCTCCATACTTAGCTGAAACCTATTGTTTTGCAGGGAGAATGGTGCATCACTACCCACTTGAGTTTGATCAGATCAAGTAAATCACAGATGTCCACTTTCCTTTGTGTGCCCAGCTGATAGATCCTTAAGGCTTTTTTGCTGTATAGTCTGCCTAAGTCCTTTCATGATGAGCTCACTTTGTTTAGTTACTATCTCTGTGTTCTTTAGAAGTACTCTACAGATATCCACAAGTCCACAGGCAATGAATCAGAAGACACTAGTCTAAAAAAGCTTCGTGTAACAAAGAAATTTCTACTTCCCATCACAGAGGCTCTGTGCTACCACAAGGATCTCCCCAGTAAAAATGGGTATATATAAGCATTCTTGCAGCACAGGAACTTCTTGCCCCCCAGCCCATTCAAGACTGGATGTGTGAGCTGGTTGCTCAGGCCTGGGTCCAGGTGGATTTTGAGCATGCAGACAAAAAACTCTCAGGCCATCCTGTGCATCCACTCTCATAGCAAAAGTATTTCAGAAAGTTCAAAAGCAATCTCCTGTGTTTCATTTTGTGTCCATTGTCTCTAATCCTGGCACTGTGCACCACTAAGAAAAGTCTGTCTCCATCTCCTTTACCCTCATCAGGTATTCATACACGCAGCTAAGATGCTCTTGAGCTTTCTCTTCTCCACACTGAGCAGTCACAGCTCTCTCAGCTTCTCCTCAAATGTCAGATTCTTCAGCTCGTTCATTGTGCTTGTGGCATTCTCACGGACTAGCTCGAGTTGTGACCTCACCAGTGCTGAGTAGTGGGGAGGGACCCCGCTTCTCAACTGGCTGTCATCACTCCTTTCTGTGCAGCCCAGGACACCATTTGCCTTCTCTGTGGCAAGGGCACACTGCTGGCTGAAGTTCAACTTGGTGTCCACCAGGACCTTCAAATCCTTTTCTACCAAGCTGCTTTCCAGAATGTCAGCCCTCAGGCTCCAGTTGTTCCTTTCCGGGTTCAGGATTTTAAACTCCTTGCTGAACTTCACGGAGTTCCTGTTGGGCCATTTCTCCAGCCAGACCAGGTCTCTCTGGATGGCGGCATGACCTCCTGGCTGTCATATGTACTTNAATGTCAGATTCTTCAGCTCGTTCATTGTGCTTGTGGCATTCTCACGGACTAGCTCGAGTTGTGACCTCACCAGTGCTGAGTAGTGGGGAGGGACCCCGCTTCTCAACTGGCTGTCATCACTCCTTTCTGTGCAGCCCAGGACACCATTTGCCTTCTCTGTGGCAAGGGCACACTGCTGGCTGAAGTTCAACTTGGTGTCCACCAGGACCTTCAAATCCTTTTCTACCAAGCTGCTTTCCAGAATGTCAGCCCTCAGGCTCCAGTTGTTCCTTTCCGGGTTCAGGATTTTAAACTCCTTGCTGAACTTCACGGAGTTCCTGTTGGGCCATTTCTCCAGCCAGACCAGGTCTCTCTGGATGGCGGCATGACCTCCTGGCTGTCATATGTACTTCAGCATGGTGTAAAAGGGGAGCATGAATCTGAAGTTATTTTACTTCAGTATAAATAGGGAAAAAAATTCTATTAGTCTAAACCAAAAGCAAAATATATCCTTCTCAGTCTGAAATGGAAACAATGCAAATAGATTACTGATGGTAGTCATTGGCTGTGACTACTGGCTGCATCACTAATTCCTGAAATAACTGGGTAAAAAAAGAAAATAAATGAGTTTTGTTAATCCTTGATATATCTGGGCACAGACTCTGAGTGCCTTCATTGTGTATTGGATAGGAGTCATTTTGTCTGGGTGAGGGAATCAACAACATTTTCTTCACAATAACCACTCCTCTTTGCCCAGTGCCTCCACTCTCTCTGCTAGGTTTCCACCTTAACCTGCCCAATCTTTCCAGTGCCAATATCTTACTTCTAGATTTCCCATTGCTGTTGTCTTACCTCTAGGTTTGCTCTCTCTGCTCTTCCTTCCCTTTTCTTCCCTCCCAGCCAAGTACAGATACAGGCTGCTACTCCCTGTCCAACAGCACATCCATGGGAGTGAGGTGTATTTCCTCTTCTCTGTGCTTGGTGCAGGGACTGACATGGCTCTCTCCAGCTTCGCTCTTCTCCTTTTCTAGGAGGCACCAATTCACACAGAAGCCAACCGTGGGTGTGTTGCTGGTGCACACCCTCCCGGAGCACTTGCGTGCGGAACAAACCTGCTCCTCGCTGGAGGACAAATGCAGAGGCAGCCGTGGTGCCTTGATGGCCACCCTCCTGCTGACCAGCAGCCCATCTGTCCCACTGCTCCCATGCCTGGGGGGGATGGTGAGCGGTGGGAACGGGCAGCATGTGTGGTGGGTGTAGCATGGCTTTCAGCTGAGCTTGGAGTGCCTCCAGCCTCTGTGCCAGAACCCATTGCTTAAAATCTAGTAAGTGTAGTCAGGAACTGCTGGAATGGGGTCCTGGATGCTCCAGAGATGCTCTGAAGCAGTGACAAAAGCAAGCTCAAAGATAAAACAAAGGATTCAGCTGTTGTCTTCTGTGTTGTGTTTTTGCCTGGCTATCCTGGCACCCAGAAAGATGGCGCAAGGAGATGCAGTGTGTCCAGAACCTAATATGTGTTCCTGAGAAGTGCAACTCTCCTGGCTTAGACAAACAAACATGCTGGTCTTCCAGTGGCCATGGGCTCCTGAGCTTGACAAGGCACTGCAAACTGTAAGCCTTGAAACACATCCTTCACAGCAGAAATTTGAGCAGCTGACACAGTCCAGGCACAGGTGCAGCTGAGCACAGGCCATCATAGTCAGACGGTCCCTGAATGCCCCTCCACTGTGCTGGCTGCAGGGATTGAAAAACCCTTTGCAAATCTGTTTCAGCAAACTAAATCCAGTTGCAAAGGAGTGGAAGGAGTCAGGTTTGGGTGTGGGGGAGTTTTGGGGTGGACTTTTTCATTTGTGTATTTGTTTGTTTCTTTAGAGTTGGAAGACCTCAGTGATGGGTCTGGTGGCTGGCAGAGGGAAGCGCCTGCAGCAATCAACACCAGTATAAGCTGCAGCAGGCTCACACCTTCAGACAGCAATGCCTTTAATGGCTTAGCACAGATTTCAGTGCACATGCTGGGTTTTGCATGTTGTGTTCAGTGATTTAGATTTTATGACTGGCCATTAAAGCAGCAGCTTAGTCATAAAATGTATTAAGCTGTGGGAATTTGAGTTGTGTAGTGGATTAGTTTTAGCTTTAAGCTAGCTAAGCAACATTAACCCTGTGCATATTTTGTCTATATGCAATATATACACTTTCAAACTAAATATATTTACTTTCAAAATAATAACTAATTTGTATTCTTTAACAGGATATATTTTAAATAAGTTTAAATAAATATAAGTTGTGATTGCTTGATCATAGGTTTTGCACAAAAATAGAAAAATAAAGACAATGTGGTCTTGATTAATTTCCTCCCCTTCATTTTATATTAAATATATGACATTTTTATTTTAGTAAATAAAAAAATTGTTGATTTCCATGCTTACCTGTGTGCTGCCTGGGTGCGTTTGCATTCCTACTTGCTAAAAAGACCTTTTGTTCAGACACAGTATTCTTTCCGCAGGGTACCAGATATTACAGAAATATAAACAAACCAGTTTTTAGATTTGATATTTCCCAGCAGGTGGTACATCCTATTCCTAAGAAGCTTTATTATTTATCTAGCAGCTACAGGATTGGATTCCTCATTGTCTTCATTTGTTCCAGCGTGAAAGAGAGGGAAAGAGTATAAAATGCTGCTATTTTGAAACCTAGTGCCTTCCACCCTCTTTATTCTGGTTTGACTGACATACTGTTGCATAAGGCAGTGGATGTGTACTCTTTGTGTTGCTTGACTCACTGTAGTGGTATTTGCCAGCTGTGTTATTTGGAATTAGTCTTTTTTAGCTATTATTGTTGTTTCCTAAGCAATATCTTATTGAGACTAGCCTTTCTGAGGTCTCTTCTTTTGCAAATGTCTCCTCCAGATTTACATCATTAGTCTAAGGTGTGTACCTTAGACTTGCTCTTTCAAGCCGTGTTCCCCGCTCAGGAAGGAGCACGAAGTGTTGTGTCTGTCCCAATGAAGTAATGCGTAGAAAGTAACGTATGCCGATGAAGTCAGACAAAGCCTCTGAACATCGCCACAGGAGGAGATGAACATTTTTTATTTGGAAAGGCATATGGCAAAATCCTACATACCTACCACGGCACTGCATTCATGCCTGGGACAAGGGGTAGTGAGAAAAGCCTGCTGTGGTATTTGCTGTGTGCCCATGGAGGTGGCTGCACCCTGCAAGAGCAGGGACCAGGCTCAGGACCTTGAGGCTTCATTGATGCGTCAGTAAATGCTGTGAAGACCCAGAGCCTCCACTGTGCATCGTCACAACCTATGAGGTGTAACTTCTTCCTAATCTCCAATCTCAGAACCATAACCTGAGCCAATGCAGACTGAAGGTGAGTGCTTTTAACCCATGCCATGTCCTATGCTGTTTTTCCTCTAGGCTGTTTCTAGTATTATTTTTATTCTGAGTATTTACTTGTGATCCCCATGAAAGGATTTAGAATTAGCTTTTGGACTTAGACATACTTTGCAGACAGCGCTGTTCTCTTGCCTATTTATTGCATTGTTTCTTTGGTGGCTGAACAGCTCTGTGATGCGGTAAGGTTTTTGGAAAGCTGCTCCATTATCACTGCATGTTGTTTTTCTCATTAGCAGCCCTTTGCACATTCAGCCAAGAGCACAGCCCTAATGCTGTTTATGTGCTTTTGCTGAAGAGCCAATCTTGGGAAGTGGAGCTTGTGACATGTGGTGCTGTGGCCACTGTGGTTTTGGGGACATGGGAATTGCTGAGCGGGTTATAGAGTGTGTATTTTGGGCAGCCTACGACAAACAGCCATTCCTCAGGTGTGCTGCTTCCACGTTAACTAACTGTATGTAAACCTTGAGCAATCTAAAAACAAGAAATCATGGCTACAGGTTGTGGAAACCTGTAATAAGTGCCAGTTATACTGAGCCAGAGGCAGGTCTGAGGATGCCTTCTGATGGTTTTGAGTTATTCATCCTTCCCAACTTCCTTCTACAGATGGCTGTCCCAGAGTGTGGCTCCTTCTGCTCCCAACAGGCAGACTTGGCACCAGGATCAGGCCTCTGCTGGGTAAATAACTCCTTCACTTAGAGGGGATGCAACTATCTGGACCACTTCTGTCCAAGCCAGGATGGATGAAACAACATCATACACAGTTAGCTGCAAACTTCCTGCTGTGGCAGCCAGGAGGCTCCTGTGGGCAGAAGCCGGGGAAACAGCTTTTAAGGCAAATTCAGAGAAAGACAAGGAGGGCAGATGGAGATGTGAGGGCCCTTTTCTAACTCCTAAAAGCATGTGTTCCTCTTCCCCTAGCTGGGGATGGGAGGAAGCCATTTGGAAGGATATCCTTACGAGTCCTCATTCAACCTTGCTGGAGTTATCACTGCACAGGGAAGCAGAGTTTAGTGGCCCCCTCAAGTATCCCTCTTCATCAGTGATGCCACTGGAAACAAGTAGCCAGCATAATCCATTTTCCCTTGTGGCACCTCTGCAGTGGCCCATGGAATAGGTTTCACCGCTGTGCTCTCTTGCTGGAAGAGTGAGTACAAAGAGGCAGAAGTGGCAGAGTTGGCACAGTCGCTATGTGCAGCTGGTGCTGCCAGTGCAAGAGGTGCTTCCAGGCCTGCTGTGTCCTTGGGAATCTGTGTCAAGGTTGTATAATCAGGTTTCCATTTCTCCAAGGAGCTGACGCTGCTGAAGTCTCTTTGCTACCCAAGAGGTGCCAATTCAGCACCAGGTCCCCACAGCCTGTGCAGCACCAACCTTCTGAGATGTGTCAGGGGGTCCTTCATGTCCCTGCAGGGTCCGGGCTTCTCCTTCAGGATATGTTGGGCAGCCTGCAGGAGGTGTGGGCAGCACTTGTGAGATGAGCCGTTGGTGAAAATTCTGCTGAATCCGGAGTGCAGACAGAGCCAGCTGTCTTGTATTGGTGCAGAGGGCAGGACCCTGGGGGTACAGGTGGGGAGTAACTTGTATCCTCGCATCAGAGAGTACCCTGTTCCTTATTCTGTGTGCACAGCTGCCCTATGGCCAGCTCTGATCACCCGTGGACATGAAACACGGACCTCTGCGGCCTTCATAGCTACCAGCGGTGCTGTGCTGCCCAGGGCCCCATCTGTGGTGCAGCACACTCCCAAAACCAGGTAGCCACTCTCCAGAGGTCTCAGTGAACGGGCCTCTCCTACCGAGGGGAGTAAATCTGTTAGTCACCCTCATGAAAACGCTCTTCACTTTTTCGTGCTCTTGGAAGTCTCTGCTGTGAGGTCAGGGGGGAAAAGCCAGCAACCTCCCCTCACAGCAAATGGTGCTGTGGCATTGCACAGCAGTGCTGGTTATTCAATTGGCACATGCTGAATACCACAGAGGCCTGTTTTTCTCATTCTTTTTTTTTTTTGTTTTTCCACAAAGGAAGAAGGTAATGCAGTTTCCAGAACATGAGGCTTTCTGAGGCATACTGAAGAGAGTTATGCTTGTAGCAGTAATCCAAGATTTGTCAGTGCTGCCACTTAGGAGAAGCACATGAACAACATCCCCTGCCCAGCTGCTCTTGTTATATACACATTACTCATCCCCTCCTTGCCCTCTGGATAGGAAATAGCAATACTCAGCACCTTAATCCAACCCACTGCCAGATAACACATCTGTTTTGTGCAAGTCCAGCTCCTCTAAAGCTCAGCATGTCTCCAGAGAAGTGACAAGATCTTGTAGTCCCTGATGCTGGAGAGAAGGTTCATGCATCTCTGGAGCTGCTGATCAGCTTGCAGGTTTTCTCAGACATCTTAGACTTGCATTTTGGAGCATGAAAACTGTTTGCAAATGCCAGAAGAAATAGCAAATTATTAGTACCAGGAGAGACAGTGTTTGACCACAGACTGGATCTCAGGTGTAGCTGTGTGAAGCAAATATTTTCCATGTGTGTTCTCCCAAGATATCAATTGGACTGGCACCTGGAGGGCAACACCTCACATCACAGGAAACTGCTGATTTTCAGAAGAGGGTTAAAGACCAGTAAACTCATGCGCATGTGAGCAGTGTCCCAGAGCCACCTGCACTCACAGGTAGCAATGCTGTGAGACAGACCTCCTGTCAGTGGGCAAATGTGTTGCTGGCCCATCCCCGATTTACCTTCTGAACACTAGCCAAAGGTTCTAGCAATTAGTTTTACAACCCCCATAACAGTCAGCCAGGACAAACACGCCAATATTCGCTCAATATCAGAGCTTTCTACTGTCACAGTAAATGGTTTCAGCTGCACAGCAAGGCAAAATGGCTAAGCTCGGGTCCCCTCCATTTTAAAGGCCTGATAAAGGAGTGAGAGGTCAGATCTGAGGCTCCAGTACAAAGTAAAATAGCTCTCTAGGCAGTGAGCCTGACTGATGTAAATTGGTGCAAGTCTGTGGTTGGTCATCACCGTTGCGTGCTGGATTTTTGTTTCACCAGAAGCACTGATTGATTTCACCTTGCTGAATAGAGCAGAAGGGAAAAGAAGAGAGAAAATCAACAACATAGTCTTTCTGAGAAAGTAAGCAGCCTGCACAGGCAGATCGCTAGTGCCGTTTGTCTTGAAACACTCCTTGGCCTCTTTCTACCACAGTTTTACAGTGTGGTGAGTCATAAATCAATTGTGCAAGGAATAAAAGTAGTAAGTGTGTGGAATAGGCAGGCATGGAAGCTACCTGCAGTGTGATTCTTCAAGCTGAGATAATTTTAGAAGAAAATTGTTTCAAAGAAATGTTTCTATTTATGCACTGAAAAAAAAAAAGGCAGAAAGGAAAGAGAATTTTAAAAAAAGGGCTTCTAAATCCTGGAACTCCTGCATGAAATCAGATCTGCATTAAATCAGCCAAAAAACTTCGGATTGCAGCCGGAAGGAAACTCTTGCATACTTGTGCATAGCGATGACCTGGGACAGGCCTGTGGAGCAAGGCTTAACAATTCTCTGTGATAGAGGAGCCTTTCATTAAAAAATTTCCTGAGGTCACATGCCAGGCGAAAATATCTCTGGCTGTGGTTGCATTGTGGATTTTGTTCAGCATTTGCTATCAGAAAAACCTGGGCACGTTGCAATCACATCTTGGGAATTCTTGCTCTTATCTCTTCTGCGCTGTAAATAGTCGCACTGTTGACAGTTTTAGCTGTCACCATGTGGAAACTGGCCCTTTGGTTTCTGCTGCAAATGGTGATGGAGGGTTGTCTTCTCTTGACGCCGCACCCTGGAGAAGACCACTTCAGGCAGACACAGCTAGGCTCCACCAAACAGCCTAGTTTTTGTTTACAGAAAGGCCTCTGTGGCACCAAATGGGCTGCGTGGGGACAGGCAGAGAGCCTGTCTTTTACTGCACCAGCACATCTTTGCAAACTGCTCTCATATGCCATAGCTTGCTTGTGGGAAATGGCTACAGAAGAAATTGTAGGTGGTACAGTTTTCTAATGGTGCAATCATCGTAACATGACCTGAGATGCCTTAGTACGGAAATGGAATATTAGTATTTTTATCTGTGTGTCAAAGCGCAGTTGTGGTTTTGCCGGTTTGTAAGAGAGGAAATACTTTTGCCTCCTTGCAGTTTTTCTTCCCAAGATTTCTTCCTGTGAAGTAATGAGCATGCATAAAAATCAATGCAGGAAGTAATTTAACAAATGGTTTCACTTTAAAAGAGAAACAAAAGCATATCTATTTTGGAAAGGAGTTGGTAAAGCTGCTATTTTATAGAAGTCCTGAAATTTCCTATTTTTCTCATCTCCCTCCAAAGGTCCAAGTAAAGATAAAGCACCAAAGGAAAACTTTCTGGCCCTGAGGAGTTAAAAAACTATATCTGGAAGGGTCTAGATAGACTTTTGACTTAACAAAGTGCAGAAAATTGCAGTTCTGGAAACATCTTGGAGGTCTGCTGGCCAGTGGCTGAGGCTGACCCACGTGAGGGGTAGGAGTAATACGCAGAGGGTGGACCTTGCAGAATGGGCAAAACCAATGGGAGAAAGCACACGCATGGGAAGGACTTCCCACAGCGCAGCTGGTACCGTGCTTTCCCAAGAGGAGGAAGAAGTTGGCTACAGCCCTCAAACCCAGGTTGCCAACACCATTGATCCCTTTGGCTACCAGCTTCCAGACCTCCTGCCTTAGAGTCATTGTGCTTTTCTGGCTAATGCTGAAAAAAGTAATTTTTTTTTCTCTATAAGGTTTTCCAAGGCTGTTCAAAGGCCTTTGTGCTGTGGGGCTGGGTGGTCAGGATGGCTGGAAGTCACTGCTCAGTGGGACCAGGGCCCAGTCTCTGCCCCAAGGCACTAGCGGCACCATGCACAGCAGGTACTGACCCTCCTACATAGAGAGAGGAAGGACTGACAGCTTTGGCAGCTTCGGCTCATTGCCAGTCTCATACCGAGGTCCAGAGTGTGTGACACTGCATGTTGTCACATGTCATCCTGTGGAATGTGCTAGAGGAATGTAATTAGAGCATGAACATTTGTCTTCTTGAACTCCTTAATAGTTTGGATCTACTGGGAGTTTATACTGGTTTCACAGCTCTAATTGAATAAAAACACCAGGGCTTGGGCAAATTACAAATTATGTGGTGTTTAGTGATGGCAAATGGCATGAGCTAGTTGTCCCTGGGCTTGGCCTTCAGAGGGTGGTCCTTACATATGTCCAGCATGCTCTCAAAGTTCCTGATTCATCTGCAGAGGGGTGCCAGATGTGCTTGGAAATGCAACAGGACTTCAGAGCACTCAGTGCAGCCATCTGTTACTGAAAGCTTGACCCTGGTGTAACAGCCTCAGAGACATGTTCTTGTTTCTGCCAGGACCAACCTATCCTCGCACTGGATTTAACACTTTTCTCTGACTTTTAGATTGTCTTTCTGTTTCTTCTTGCTGTGTTATAATGTTTCTTCTGAATTTTAAGACTATTTCAGATCTTCTAACATCTTAGAATTCTGGAGGCAATATACTTCCTAACTTTATATAAAGCCAAATGCATATGTATACCCATATTTAAGATTTAAATTTTGGGTATTTTAAGCACAGATAAAGCACTATTCATGCAAAATATGTCTTTAAAAAGAGTTTCATCTCTTCTTAGTGGTCCAAATTATGTGACAAAGAAGTACCATTAGTCTGTAATAAATTTTTCCTGTCAAAAGGTTAGCATCAAGCTCAAGTAGAGGTTCAGTAGCTGTGAGTGGTGTTTATGACAGTGGACAGTAGGAAGGTGAGTATTTGTTCTTGCCAATGTGCGTGTGTGTGCAGGACCTGGACGACTGCAAATGGAAATACCCGGTACAGGGTATTCCGAGCCAGATGTGCTCATGGTTCCCTCCCTCCCCTCATCTCCCTCACACAAAGCACTGGTGGGGGGGCTGCTGCTCGCTGGTGCTCCCTCACATTCAGCAGAGGAAACAGGAAAGCCTCGATAGGTTCCTCTTCTTGCGGTGATTTGAGGAGAAAGGGTAGTTGGGGCATCGGTGCCCCGTAGGCAGCTGCGCAGGGCCCCTGCCACACCAGTCTCTATTATCCCACCATTATAAGCCACCCTGGGGAGACTGCTCAAAGGCAGCTTGCAGGACACTGCTTAATAGTTATTCTGTCACCTACTTAAGAAAAGGTAATTCTCCAGGTCTCTGCTGGGGCTCCCAGGAGAATCTCGGCTGTCCTGCAGCTCAGGCTGTAGTGCTGGCTGTGACAAACAGCAGAAGAGAGGGGACAAAATACAAGTTGAAAGCTGACTCTGGGAAGCTACCTTAGGGTAGCTTCCACAGTTCCTGGGCCTTTCTTTGAATACATCACTGAACACTGACTTTCCCGTCTTTTTCCTTCTCTCTCCTCTTCCTCTTTCTATTTTCCTTGATCTTCACAGATGTCCTTCTGCTTCCACAGGTATGGGAACAGTTCAGAAGTAGTTTATTCCTCATAAAGCACTGCACAACACCAGAAAAGAGAGGGAGCTTTGTTTATTTTTGTATATTTTGGTGGGTTTTTTCAAATTTTTATTTTCTCATTGTCCAAGAAGCATTTGGATGATGCTTTCAGGCACACAGTGCAATTCCTGAGGATAGTCCGGTGCAGGGCCAGGAGTTGGGCTCGATGCCAAGGACCATGTCCAGATGGCTTTTGTATATCTCCAAGGATGGAGACTCCACCACCTATCTGGGCAGCCTGCACAGGCATTCAGTCACTCTCACAGTGAAAAGTCTCTCCTGATGTTCAGGCTGAATCTCCTGTGTTTCACTCTGAGCTCACTGCCTCCAGTTCTGTCATTAGGCACTGATGGAATAAGCCAGGCTCTATCCTCTTTGCACCCCTCTGTAGGTATTTGTACACATTGCTAAGACGCCTCCTGAGCCTGCTCTTCTCCATAATGCAGTCTCTGCTCTCTCAGCCTTACCTTACAGATGAAATGCTTCAGGCCCTTCGTCACCTTTCTGGACTTACTCCAGTATATCCATGTCTCTTACACAGGAAGCCGCGAAAGAAATTGCAAAGAAACCTTCATGGGAAACCATCAAAAACATGAACCAACTGAGAGAGCAGCTGGGACTTTGTCTTTTCTCCTTTCGATGCAGTGAGAGGGATTCAGCTATGTGAGTTTTTCATTTTCATTTCAGCCTGTCTTTCTGCTGAACTCAGTTAAACATTGCATGTTTGGGGAGTTTCATTCTCAGTGCACTTTTACCATTCTGTTTCCCATTAAATGTCAGGTTGTGGTTTCTGTGCCACTCTGCTCTGCGCTGGTGGTTTTCTGCCTACCAGGCCAGCAGAAAATAAATCAGTGAGAGAAACCTATTGCTCAAGGGCTTGGCTTGTCAGACATAGGTCTCTGCCTCTATCAGAAAACCTGGAAGCTTTGGAAACCAAACGCAAATTGAAAACCACTATTGTGATGTTGCTCCTTTAATTCCAAATGAATGAATGCTACCAGATCCAAGCACCAGCAATCATCATCAAATGCAAAACAAAATATCCCTTCACTTGGCTATATCCTGAGCAGAACGCTATGGGGGGGCACCAGCAGCATTCCATAGCTGGGACAGGGTCTGTGCCCTGGTCTTTCTTCATTAGCAATAAGAATAAGACTGAAGAAAAGATGTAGGTGCATGTTTGTTTGGCTGTCCAATGTACTGAAACATACCTGAAATACAGAAGTTTTTTGGGCTGGAGGAAGTAGCTTAGTATGCAAAAGGAATAATTTGACTTATGGTTTGTTGTATTATCTCACTCACAGTGGAGAGCCCTATTCATGGATCAGGCCTTCCAAGTGCCTGGCACAGAGCAAACCCAGAGCAAGACAGTGTCTGAAGCAAACCCAGGTGTTTGCCTTTGCCTGCACACCCTGCTCAAACGCAGGCTCTCACTTTTGCGGAGCACCTGTAAAACGTTCAGGTGAAATAGAATACTATTTTGCAATTAGCTGTTGCAGCTGCATTGACACAGCTAACAGCCTGGCTGCAGGTGTAAACCTCTTGTGAAGGCTATCATAGCACACCTAACAGGGGACACACCTGAGCAGTTGTAGCCAAGTTTATACTTCGAGGGATCAGTTTCAAGTCACTTTATTTAAACCACTTTTTCCCTTTTTAAGTGTCACCTGTCTTGCAGAACAGGGCTGCCCAGAGCAGCAAGGCTGCCTGTCAGTACAGCAGCTGACCTATCTTACTGAAATGCACACGAAATTTACTCCTGTTGAAAGCTGAATCGCATGCTTTCAGGCTTGGACCTGGCCTGCTCAGGCTAGTTCTAATGTATTTGACAGTGTTTGAGAACTGGAATGTTTTGAATTCAATGTAAACTAAGGTTTCAACTGATTTTGATTTTGTGGTTTTAGGGAAGTTTTATGTCTGTTTCATAAGGTCAGCGTGTGAGTTCTGTACTGATTTACTTACATGATTTTTTTAAATCACACCTTTTTTTAATCTGTAGTGACTTGGAATAGAAGAAGGGCTTAGATCTTCTGAGAACGGAAGCCAAAAGAGAAGTTGAAAATGCCACATCTGATCTCTGAAAACATGGAACTCGTACGGCTGTAGACATAATCTCCTTGGGGGCAAAATAAAAGCCTCAGGAAAAATCTGTCTTTTGCCGCTGATGTCTCAATTTAAAATTCTGTCTCTGGGCATAATGTCTAACATGTGGTTCACAAAATTGATTGCGTGGTAGATAATTCACTCATGTTGTGACCACAGATGTCATTTGTTTCCTTTCAGGAAAGTGCTTGCCCTCAGTGCTGCACATTTTGCCTTTACATGGTCAGGAATGCATTTGCAGGCAGCTGTAACAATGGTTTAAGTGACTGCCCTTTGTCTAATTCAAGAACAACTGTTTTTGTCTAAGCAGACTTTAAACATATTCATTATGTTCCTTTAGAAAAGGATATATGCTGGATTAGATGTCTCACACACACACACAAACACAAGAACAGACAAACCCTCCCCCCCAGTATAAACAAACAAACCAAAAAACAGAGGTTGACAATGAAGCCAGCTTGGGCTGCATGCTGAATGCCTTTTGCTTGTCTGCATGTACTTGCTGGAGGTGGATGGTCTGCTTTGTGTACTCAGGAGTGGCAGTGCTTCAGTGCTATTTACAACAGGACAATCCAGGGTAGCTGTTTTTAAAACAAAAAAACCACATGCTTAAAGCATAGTTTTAAACTTCAGGTTTAAAACAATGTCATTTGACGCTTCAAAAATAATCTTCAGATCTTGGACTTGCATCAGCATAGAGATGCATACCTAATCCTTATATGCAATAAAAATGTGTGTGGTTTTTAACTCAGCAGGCATAGTAATTCCATTAATTCCTTCTCTCAGCTAAAGTCTCTCATCTGAAGGGTTTACCTGAGTCTTGGCCAGAGCAAGACAACAGCATTCAGAATTCGCTTTCCTTAGTGAGTGTTGTGGGAGGTAGTTCAAAGGAGGAGAAAACAAGAACTGTCTCATAAGAGCATAAAAGGAGGTTTGGTGGTTCTTTTTATTTTTCTCAAGTTCTCTGATATTTTCATAGTACTGGGTTTAGTCCTGATGTACACTGCGCCAATGATGCAGCCCACTGGTATTCTGGATGACCGTGCTGTGGTACTGTTGAGTTTATTATTCAGTGTACTGATTTCCTTAATTTTTTTTTTGTATATATTAAGAGTCTAAAGATGGTTTATCCTGTAGTTGCAAGAAAAAATGTGACAGCTGTGTCTGATGGAAGGAATTAACTGGAGAGTAAGGTGAAGTGGGTTACAAAGTGGATCATAAAGCGCAAAGTGGAGAGAAGTTGGTATGTAAGGGGGAAAACGGAAAAGAAGTTTGAATAATGCCACAGGATGTAAGGTTCAGTGAAAATGTTCAACATCCTGAAGCTGTGGTGCTGTGATGTGACTTGAAGTGGTGTGATGGTCGGTGTGGCTGAGCCTCATTGGCTGAATAGCCAGAGAACGTGGGTGGATGGGGCAGGATGGAGGTATATATGTGTGTTTGGTACAAGAACTTACACTGGGGATGACTTTGCTGCAGATGCACTGGCTCGCTGATCTTAAGACTCAAACTGCATGTTGCACTCATTATGTGCTTGGGACAGAAATGTCATAACATGTTTGCACAGGCTGCAGTTTTCCTCATTGCCGCAGCTGGATTGCACAACTATTCGGATTCATTCACTTTGCAGTTTCATCAAACCTTATCTTCACCTTTAAGGCTGTGGTTGAAAAATGACTGCTGCTGCTCTAAAGTAATTATTCTCTAACCTTTGACATGATCCAGGCGGTGATTGCCACCAGAGCCTTGTGCAGCATGCTGGATGTTCATGGCTCTGTAGGTTTTCTTCTGTGATAGCAGAGACTTTGGTCTCCCCTGTTCTGGGGTCTCCCTGCCATCCATGTACTCCCTCGTTTTCTGCTGGTTTTACTCTGTAGCACCCCAAAATATCATTGCCTGCTGCTCCTCTGACGAAACCTCCAGAACAGAGGTGTTGTCTTGGTCACCTTAAGACTCAAACTAAGTGTTCTACTCATTATGATAGAAATCTAGTATCTTCTGTCGAAAGCCATTTTTATCTCAACAAGATACTTTCCGTATAAGTCAACCTGTTCCCTTTTTTCCTGGAAGTGTTTTTAACATTGTCACCTATTGCTGTTGTGTGTGCAGCTTCTTTCCGTACAGCTAGAGAGGGTTAATATGATTCATGTACAGCTGGCAAAGGTTAAAGCCATTCACACGAAGTTGCAAGACTTAGGCCTTATCTGCCTTGCCTGCTCAGTAAGTATTGCCACAGTTCAGAGGAGAATCACAGGGGTTTTTTTCGCTGGCTATCAATGGAAAGTTTGGGTCTAATTTCCGCCAACTAATCTAAGTCTTTCCAAGATGAGTCACCACTGAAGCCACAGACTTTTGAACCTCCGTCTCAGTCCCATATAATTTTTTCTGCAATGACTGATGAGTCACTATCAGTTAATGGAAACCTAGGCATGCTGGCCAGGCTTACAGGGGAAATTAGGCCCTGGGTTTTCTGGGCAGAGGATCCTTCAGTATCTTGTGGTTGTTGCAGGAGGCAAGTGTGTGCTGAAGAAGAAGCAGGAGAGGCTGAAAGATGCACAGAGCAATATTAGGGGTATGTCCATTGTTGGAGAGCAGTCTACTAGAGAGGCCAGTTGATGGTGATGTTTTACAGTTTTAACAGCATGTGCAAAGGAGTTGGGATTCTGTCATGTTTTAAACCCAGGCAGCAACTAAGGACCATACAGCTGATCACTCACTCTCCCCTGCCCCCTAGTTGGGGAGGAGAATTGGAAAGAGAAGTTAAATTCCAATCTAAACCTCACCTCACACAGCTTCAGGCCATTCCCTCGGGTCCTGTCACTGTCCCCACAGAGAAGAGATCAGTGCCTGCCCCTCCTCTTCCCCTCACAAGGAAGTTGTAACTGCAGTGAGGTCTCCCCTCAGTCTCCTCTTCTCCAGGCTGAACAGACCAAGTGCCCTCAGCCACTCCTCACACGGCTTCACCTCAAGGCCCTTCACCATCCTCGTGGCCTCCTCTGGACACTCTCTAACAGCTCAGTGTCTTTTTTGTATTGTGGCACCCAGAGCTGCCCCCAGCACTCGAGGTGAGGCCGCCCCAGTGCAGAGCAGAGCAGGACAATCCCCTCCCTTGCCCGGCTGGTGATGCTGGGCCTGATGCCCCCAGGACACGGGTGGCCCTCCTGGCTGCCAGGGCACTGCTGGCTCATATTCAACTTCAACCAGGACCCCCAGGCCCCTTTCCTGCACTCGTTTCTGCTTTCCAGCCTGTCATTCTTTAGTCTGCCTGTACACCCAGGGTTTCCCCATCCCAGGTGCAGAATCTGGCACTTTCCCTTGTTGAATTTCATACAGTTGGTGCCTGCCCATTTCTCTTATTTGTCAAGGTCTCTCTGCAAGGCCTCCCTAACCTCGAGGAGTCAACAGCTACTCTCAGTTTTGTATTGTCTGTGAGCTTGCTCAGCATCCCTTCCAGTCCTGTGTCCAGGTCATTTATGAAGACGTTGAAGAGCACAGGGCTGAGGATGGAGCCCTGTGAAACCCCCTAGTGACAGGTCACTGGTCTGATGTCACCCCATTCACTGTAACCCTTTGTGCCTGACCCGTGAGCCAGTTGCTCACCCATCACATGATTTGTTTATCCAGCTGCGTGCCAGACAGTTTGTCCAGAAGGATCCTGTCAGAGACAGTATTAAAAGCTTTACTGAAATCTGGAAAGATTACATCAACTGGCTTCCCTGGATCAGCTAGGTGGGTTACCTTGTCATGAAAGGAAACCAGGTTTGACAAGCAGAGCTTTCCCCTCATGAAGCTGTGCTGGCTGAGACCAGTGACTGCGTTGTTCTTCTGGTGTTTTTCAATACCTCCCAAAATAATCTTTCTATAATTTTACTGAACACTGAAGTGGGACTGACAGGGCTATAGTTTCCAGGGTCATCCTTCTTGCCCTTCTTGAAAATTTGGACAATGTTCACCAGATTCCAACCAGCTGGGACCTCTCTGGGTTTCCAAAGCTGTTCAAAATCACTGAGAGAGGCCTCGCAATGACATCAGCCAGTACTATTGGATAAATCCCATCAGGCACCACAGAATTACAGGGATCCAGCTGGAGCAGCAGATCCCACACCAGTTTAGGGCTGGCTAGGAGTTCATCATTCTTTCAGCCATGGTGGTCCAGCTTAGGCCACTGCAGTTCCCAGAGTCTGTCACTGGTGTTGAAGACGAAAGCAAAGAAATCATTAAACTGCCTTGTCTGTGTCCAGGTTTATGAGGTGACCATCCTCATCCTGTAACGGGCTGATGTAATTTCTGCACTGCCTTTTCCCATTAATATATTTTAAAAAGCTCTTTTTGTTTTTCCCCCCAGTACTGGCTAGCTTTAACTTCAATTGAGCTTTGGTTTCATGAACTTTCTTCTTACAGTAGGAAAACCCATCTCTGTATTCCTCCCACGTCACCTGACCTTGCTTCCACTGGCCATACACCTGCTGGTTTTGCCATAGCTTCACAAAGAGATCCCTGTTCAGGCAAGCCAGCCTTTTGCCTTGCCTGCTTGACTTCCAACATTTGGGAATTACCTACTCCCATGCCCTTAGGTGGTGATGTTTGAAAAGTGACCAGTGCTGATGGACCTGGGCACCAGCAAAAGTGTTTTCCCAGGGGATTTTACTCACTAGTACCCTGAGCAGCCTGAAGTTTGTTCTCCACATGTCCAGAGCTGAAGCTCTGCTGGCACTTTTCCTTCTGACAACAACTCGATCGCTCCGTGATCACTGTGGCCAAGACGGCCGCTCATCTCCACTTTGCTCACAAGATTCTCTCTGTTAATAAGCAACAAATCTGCTACCTGCATCTTAAGGTTATAATCTGGGTGTTTTAGGAATCTTCTTGATCTGATTGTGCCAGCTGTGTGGTATTACCAGTTAACATCTGGCAAGTTGAAGTCCCCCATAAGGAAAGGGCAGATGACTTGGAGGTGTCCCTTAGTTTCTCAAAGAATAATTCATCAGTGTCATTGTCCTGGCTGCATGGCCTATAACAGGCTCCCACGATGACATCTGCATTATTTATGTGTCTCCTAATCTTTACCCAGAGGCTCTCAACTATGCCAATGCCAACTGCAAACTCCATACACATTCCAGGCCCTCCATTACACACAGTGCCACACCACCTCCACCTCACCTGCCCAGCCTGTTCCTGTTGAAGAGTCTGTAACTATCCATCCTGGCACACCAGTCACAGGACTCATCCCACCAGGTTTTGTTTATCTCAGTGGTGGCATGTCTCTGAGATTGGGCCAAAGCTTCTATTTCCTCTTCCTTGTTCCTCCTGCTGTGTGTGTTGGTATAGAAGTGTTTCAGGTGTGGCTCATTGCAGCTGTCACCTTGTGGAGCTGATTGAAGCATCTCACTCGCACTCTGTCCCTCAAATTTTGGCACACCGTCCCACTGCATATCACCAGCAAGACTGATTTTTTCCCATTCCCTCTTCCAATCTAGTTTAAAGGTTTAACAATCAGCACTGCTAATGTGTGCAAAAAAGCCTTTTTGCCTTCTGAGAAAGGTGCATCCTATCAACTGTCAGTAGATCCGCTGTCGTAGATCACTCCATGATCAAAACACTGAACAGTCCTTCATTTAGGATAAGCTTAGCAACAGACAAGGCATCAGTGTGTTTTCAAGATTATTTTCACTCTGAATCCAAAATAGAGCACTGCACCAGCTATTAAGAAGAAAATGAACTCTATCCCTGCTCAGACCAGGACAGACGCTCAGGGAGGAAGCTTTGGCTTTGCAAGTTACCTTATTCCACGCCTCTGTTTCCTCCAGAAGCTTCTGTCCCACAGCGTGGAGCCTACTTTGAGAGACTGAGCTTGCTGCATGTCACAGCACAGACTGCATCCTCCTCTACAGCAGTGGAGGGCTGCTCACATTCAAGCAGCAGTGAGAACAGTCCTGCAGGAGGACTTGTCATGGACAGGCAGTTGTAAGTGTGTGCTTCTGGATCTCTCCTCGCATGGCTGAGGTTTTGCTATCATTACTGAACCATTTAGCCAATCCTGCCATCATATCCCTACAAACATCCCATTCAGCACCCATTCTCCTGCACTCTGGGGCTTGCCAGTTCCTCCAGTCATGACAAAAGACCAACACCTGATGTGTTAACAACTGAGGTTTGCAGCCTTTTTTTCAGGCAAGTTAGTGTTAGCTACAGGTACCTTTACCCTCCTCTATTTATGGTGAGCTGAGAGAGTCTTTATCTTCACCCCACCCTGCCAGCTGCTGACACCTGCCTTTTGCAAGACTGCTTTCTGCTCTCACTGCTCACCTGTGCAGGGAGCAGAAAAGCAGGGTGATGCTTTCATCACACACAAGAAGAATCCTCAGAACTTGCAGAAGTGGACACCTGCATTTATTATTTACCTAACACTGGCCTTGGAAACGAAGAGGTCCCAGCAGATCAGGTGGCACAGTGTTTCTCTGTGTGTTTCTTCCAGCATGCAGGGCTCACAGTCTGGTCAAAACACCGAGGGACAGAAGTGTTTGGTTACAGTTAACAGGCAAAAACATGAGACACATTAGAGCACACAAGAAGAAACAATGCAGGTGGGATGAATTTTGCATGAGCGTATTTGCTCTTTGCCCATGACCTTCTTCAGTTTCAGGAGGGAGGAATTTTTAGTTCAGGACAAAATGCAAAGCGAAAAAAAATCCCTATGCATCTAATGCAAATAAGTATCATGAATCCAAATTACATAAAGCTGAAGAAATATCTTTTGAAGTGAGACTAAAATAGCTAATATTTATAAAGCTTGCAGGAATAAATTCTTGGTGAAATTATAAGAGACCATGATCAGCCTGAACAGGGCAGAATTCTACCTTGCCTGTTGTGATATCAAACTATCACAAAGTGAAATTATTGTCATATCAGACCAACACCATGTTGGTCTGAGCATCTTCTGCAGCTAGGAACACATAGCCCCTCTTTTGGACTATTGGAAGTCTTCCTCCAAAACCCACATTTGCTCAGACAACATATTTGCACAACTATTCTTCCACTTCTCAACTTCCAACCACACTTGATCCAAGGCAGTCCCTGAGATGAACGTGATCCATCCCTTGGCTATTTTTATAAAATCTTGAATATTAAATGGAAGCCATTGTGAAAATGCAGACAAATCTGAAGCTGAGGTAACTCTGGACAAGGGTGCGTGGACCACATGTAGAAGGCAGAAAGACAGATGACTTCAATGGCTGTGTATGGTGTACGGCTGTCTTCTCAGGGTACTCTGGACCTCTGGGATCTCCTACAGGCTTTATTTGAGACCCCTCTTCCTTGTGCAATAACCCCTGTTTTTTTCCCCAGCTGGACAGACTTTACTGTATTAGCATCAGGCACAACCTTGTGTTACCCTGGAGAAATACTTATTTCCTCCTCTGCCTCTCTAGCTTTCAGTTTTTCTTGATTTATTTTTCCCACTTCTGGACAAGAAGCAGCATACCTGATTCTGCTGATATCCTCTTCCACTACTATATTTGCATGCTAACTTTTTTGTGTGATGCTGTTTGAAGGCAGCACACATCTGTTTCTTCATGGCTGTATCACCAGGAGCACACTTAAGAGCTTTTGGCTCTCTTTTTAACGGTATTTTCCTTGCTAAAGTAATGCTATTTTTAACAAGAAAAGCCATACCAGGAGCCTGAGTATTATGAACCTAGACCCTGCGCAAGTCATCAACAGCTGATTAGGACCTCTTGCTGTTTCTGACATTAAGCACAAGAATGAAAGATATTAATTGCCAACATTTGTGTGAAATCACTGAATATAAGCCAGACTGCTGTGAATGTGAGAGAACACACTCTACCTGTGACAAGAACAACGTTGTGTAATGCCCTTTTATTACTGGCCAAGACAATAACACATTATCTCATGTTTCCTTCAGCTAAATGCATGCACACAGACCCTTACCTTCCATCTGCTGGTCTCCATACAAATTAGGACACTGCTGTGGATCACTGCTCCCCCTGCTCTTCTTGAATTCCATATCTCTTTTCACCTTTCTTACCTCACAAAGAACCCCCTCATTCATCCACTCCCCTTAATGTCACCTCCTCCCCCTAATGTCACCTCCTTTTTCTCCTCAACCTGATTCTGCATCTTGTTTGGGAAACAGGGCTGGGGGGCTGCAAGAGACTGCAAGACATCCAAGTGATATTTGTACCAGCATTTGTGCTTGGTAGTACCAGGCTTCTGGGGGCACAGGCGTGTCTGACCCCAGACATATCTCTCAGACATACCTCTCAGACAAGGCCCAGCCTCTGCACCAGCCCTGGACACCTCAGAGGACTGAGCGACTTCTGTTGATTTTGCCCTGTCCCTCCCCTTGATGGATGCCACACTCTCAGTTTTCCAGCTGGCTGCACACCCTGCAGCAGGGCTGTGGGGAGATGAAACAGGGACCTTGGAACTTGTGTGGATTTCCTTTGAGTGGATGCTGTGGAACCCTAATGCTGCCGTCATACTTGTATGAGCATCTGCTCATCCTTCCACTAGTTCTTGGACCCCTGTTCACCCATATCTGAGGGTCAGAAGATGAGAAGGAATGTGAAAAATAAGTGTTTTGGGGTTTTTATGGCTCAGCTGTCTCTCTCTAAGTATTACTCCAACATGTCATGAAACAGGAAATCTGGCAAAACACTGCTTTGCTCTTTATTTTTCCTTTCCTATGGGGGCTTTCAGCATCTGACTTGGTTGTGAGAAAAAAATCCTTCTTTAAGGCAAACCTAGATGATGGCAAGTCCACATACAGAGAGCTGCAACACTTTGCACACACCAAAATGTTGAAAACAGGAAATTCAGCATCTTTTTAAGCAGGTGAAACATTTTAAAACAGTCTGAAAAGATGTGAAAAACCTATTTCTTCTTTTCTCCAGATGCTTAACTTCTCACCATGGATAATGAGTTTGCCTACAACTCCTGGCAGAGATGCCTTTTTCCATTATTTTATTAGCACCCTTTGTGGATACCCATTTTCCCTTTGCTTGAATGATGCAACTCAGTGGATGTGCAATTACTTCTTGGCACAGTGCAGGAAAGATCCACTTGGAAGAGGATTTACCTGACTCAGTCTAATTGACTTAATGGAAAAAGGAATTGCTGCACTTTGATGACATCTCTTCCTCCTCGCTCTACTTTTTTCTCAGCACCAGAATTTTGCACACACCTCTGGACACCTCTTTACTGGCTTGACACCTCCCTGGAATGACTCAATGTGTGGCTAAGTACCATGGGTGTGGGATGATGCAGCCTGGCAGAATTAGGGAAGGTGTTGTCACACATTTTCAGTTCTTGGTGTGTCTGCAACTCAGGAAATACTCTGTTTTGCTTCCAAGAGCAAGTTACCAAAGAAAGACCGGCAGCTTGAAGATCTCTCCAAGAAAAGCAGCAAAAATTAATCCTTTTTGATCTCTGAGTTAGCCATAACGTGTTGCTCAAATTTCCAGGTGGGCCCTGGTGTATCTCTTGGATGAGGAAAACTGGAGGTCAGCAGTCTCTCTCAGTATCAAGAGATCAGGACTGTTACTGGTGGCACAGCTCAGGCAGCATCACCCATCTGAAACAGCCCACAATAATGTAGAGGCCCCAGGCTGACCTAATTTCTTCCGGGAGACCACTAGCACTTAGATGACTTCCTTTGGTTATTGGACTGCAGGAGACTAAGCAGCAGGAAACATCCATGTCATGCTTCAAGGGGACACAGCACTCAGCTGTAGGACACATCAGTGCTTTCATATCTGACCCTGGATGTCAGCAACCATTTTTAGCGCGTTTTGGGTTTGTGCCCTGTGTGAGAACAAATTCGGCCAGCTGACCTGTCCACACATGGGCAGCTCATGTCACTGCAGTGGTGTGGAGGCAGAGAAGCAGGATGGTAAGGGAGAAAAGCAGCAGGGTGCAAAGGGGGTTTTGGCTGTTTGCAGGGGTGCAGCTGACCATGGCAAGGGTGGGTGCAGACTGGCTTTTTGCAGCCTCCTGTGCCCATCCCTGCAGCTCCTCTGCAGCAAGGTGTGAAGCCATTGTGTGTCTGGTCTGTGTAACAGCATTTCTTCTGGGGACAACACCCATGCATCCTTCCCCGTACATCCTTTCCCATCCTTACCAGTACACCAGCCATTTGAGAAGCAGTAACATGAGCAAGCTTCCCCGTGAAAGCGTGATATCTCAGTGCTTGTCCTTCAGCCCTGAATCTCCTGGGAGTCACCCACCTGTTTCCCTTGGGTCTGCTTATTGGAGGGCTCCCTGCCTCAAGCAAACTGCAAGCTCCCATTCTGTCCCGTGCCAGGACAGAAACCTCTCACTTGCACAAGGACAGTATCCTGAGCTTGTACAGGCAGTTCTTATGAAGAAGTGTGGCAGACCCAGGATCAGAGGCCTGAGTAGGGATGTCAGTAAAATCGCTTGATTAAAAATGCTGCCTAAACCAATCCTGAAGGCCTCACCGTGCTTTAGTTTAGTTCTTTTGTCTGGCAAGTATTTCTTAACATGTACTGGGAAACGCTGAAGTTCACATGGTAGACTTTTTGCCAACTTTTTGCGTTTTGGTTAGACTTTCCCTTTTGTGGTTTTATGTACTGGCGGCTTACGAGCAGTGTGGCACAGGAAGGAAGTGCGTGGAAGTGTTTTCAAGCAGCAAGGCAGGGATTTGCTGGTGTTGCAGTGTATCTCCAGGGACACCATTATGTGTTGTCTGCCACTTCTCCCTGACCATCCTCCTGTTTGTGTCCCAGGGCCAGACAGAGCTGTGTGCTCCAGCAGTGCAGTGGCTTTTCAGTGGGATGCCTTCACCAGTGCAAGCTTGAGTGACCATAGGGCTGCTCTGGCTTGTGCTTTGTGCTGGTGTGGCCCTTGTGGTCTGCAAACGGATGAAGGTCATGGAACAGTTTTGGCCGGCTACCAGCTAAAGGCCTCATGATTAAAATCATCTCAAAGGCAGCAGCTGAAGTCAGTCAGTAGTAGTTCTGCTGAAGCAGGAAGATCATATGTCAGAGGGAGGGAAGGAGAGGAAAAAAAAAAGAAAGAAGAAAGAATAGTTACCCTGAAACAGTTGTCCAAGTAAGGGAGTTTAACTGGCTGTCTCTGTTTCACTCTTTCTCCACCTTTCCTGTTGCAAAAATATTGTACTTTTGTCCCCTCCTTAAAGTGGACTTCAGTGGTTTTTCCAGCAAAGCTACCAAGATTATTACAATGTGATTACCTTGTAGGTCATTCATCCCAAGTCATCTTCCCTACTGGCAGGTGTTTTGAAGCAGTTTTCTATAGAAACTTTGGGCTATAGGTAAAGTGTCTTTTTCCAAGTAATCCTAAAACATCAGCACCCCAGCAGGCATCATGTCAGGGTCGTGCAATGACTGCCACACTGGAACAATGTCAGGAGAGCACTGGCATTTCATCACTTACATGTCTATTTCCATGCCAGTAAGAAGACCCCTGGCCTGCTCCCTTACTGCTGTAAAGCACAGCCTCCGAACACATCTCAGTTGGTAATCAGGTTGGGAGGAGTCAGGGCTTGGGGTTCATTTAGTCTCTGTACATTATAGGAGAGAGGCAAAATGCATTAGACTTTGAAAAGTCAGGTGGAGGTTTGATTCTGCTTCCATTAGTCAGTTCTTAAGTGTTGTTCTTCTTTCCCAACCGAGATACCAGAAGGTTTGGATGCATGAGTAGGGCTTGCTTCCAAAAAACACATCCTAGAAAAGGAGGTACACTACTTCCTGCATGCCTGTGCCTCCTCTCACACCCTGCTTCTTTGCTAGCACGAGGGCACCAAGGGTTTACCCGGTGGCCTCCACTTGTCTTTGTTCAAATACTTTTTATGGAAGCGCTTTTTAACCCCCCAAGTGCCTTCTGCACAAATGACAGAATCCTATTGCTGGGCTCCCTACTCAGTGCTGTGATACTGATGAACTAAAACCACAGTTGGAGACAGAAGCTTTGGCCAATAGGAGTTTCGGGGTTGACTTCACGCATGAAGCAATGCCAGGAACATAGTACGTCTCAGCAGCTACCATTTGGAATAAGTACTAGAGCATGTGATCCTATTATGGGAACACTTTGTGTTACTGTAGCTTAAGAACCAGAAGATTGGAACAAAACAGAAGACAAATTTCTGCAGAGAAGTCAAGCCTGTCTTTGATTCAGAGTGCTTAGGAGTGGTGGGGGTAGAAAGATGGGTAGGAAGACAGGAGGAAGAAAAGAAAAGAAAAGAAAAGAAAAGAAAAGAAAAGAAAAGAAAAGAAAAGAAAAGAAAAGAAAAGAAAAGAAAAGAAAAGAAAAGAAAAGAAAAAAGAAAAAGAAAAGAAAAAGAAAAGAGAAAAGAGCTGCTCTCTAATTGTGGTGGAGGTTTGAGCTGGAAGCCATCCCAGCCTGACATTCCAGCTGCAATTACTTCTTCTGTCAATTCTTTGAATAATCACTGAGGATATTTTTCAGCTCTTTGATATCTGCAGTGGCAGTAAGAGAGACTGGGAGAAGTTTCTCTGTCAGCAGTGTTTAAGATTTTGGTTGTTTTCACCTAACAGGTTCCTGCAAGTTGAGAACAATGGAGGGAGGGAAAGAGAGGAAGGAAAACAGCTCAGTAATATTTGTCATTTCTAAAACCTTTGAACAACAGCATTGTATCCTTCTCCTCTGATGTCAGTAGTAAGGAGAGGTTTAGATTCAGGGACAGGCTGCTCACTGACAGCTCACTGTAAATACTGTTATTTGGAGAATCCTTATGGGTGTGTTCAGAAAATAATTACTTGTAAAGCTTTTTTTATTCTTATTGTTCAATGACTTTTTAGAAATACACAAATGTCACATACATAAGAGATGTCAAATGGATAGCTAAATTTTAGGAGAACAATCAGGCTTTTTGATAAACAGCTCAAGGTCTGCCCTTTTAATCTTCCGTGGCATTTCACAGAAACACCAACTTTTAGCTGTTTCCACAGAGCACCAACCCTTTTCAGAGCTGCTTTCTGTATGAACACAATACATATGAGAATGTTTAAAACTTGTCTTAAAGAACCAGTTAAAATAAAAATGCCTGCCCAGCCAACCTGAAATAGCAATGTTTGCCAACATAACATCAGAGCGTGCAGCACTTGCATGCCTGGCAATTGCACAGTGTTAACTACGTTGAACTTGAGACCCACAGTTTGTCCTCACACGTTTAGTGACACTGGAGAAAAGAAACATAGGAGACCAGTTACCCCTCTTCCCCCTCTGCTGTAGGGGCTGCCTGTCTTGGGGTAGCATGTCTGAGATGAACAGGCAGATGTCCAGAGGAAAAGCTCAATCACTTGCTCCTTGACACTGTCTCTGAAAGATCAAAGCTTTCAGGGGGAGAGAGGAAGGGTGATCTTTCGCAGCTGGCTCAAAGCCACCTGACGTGGACCTGACTAGCCGAGGATGAGAATGGAACAGATCCCTGGGGAGCACAGTGAAATTATCCTCCTGGCTTGACGGCAGCAGCAGGGAGTTATACGGGGTTATTTATGCAGATGCATATTCACAGCACTGCAGCATCATCTGCTTCACCTGGTCCACTCTTGAGGCTGCCACAAACCTGGGGACTTCACACCAAGGAGCACAGCCTTGGGCCCTGCCACTCCAGATTTGCAGTGTGTACTGGGCACATCAGTGATATTCATCATTTCCAGGTACTGAATTCCTAGGGTGCCTCAACTGTGTGCATCAGCTTTCCAAAGTGAGGCATGGGACTTATCTGACAGATGGCTGCTGAAAAATGGTTTCTAACACCATCTGTCTCCCAGATAGGTTGGTTGGGTGGTACCAAGTTGTCCATGTCTTTGCTAAAAAATATCCATAGAGGGGGTGGGGGTGGGAAATAGGCATTAATAGTTGGTAATCAATTCTATACCTATATATAATGGCAAATCTTATGAAATTAAACTATTTGATTTTCGAACACACAAGGAGGCTTGCTTAAATAATTCTGATGTGGTATATAGACACCACCTCAGGGCGGGAAATTAGGAATTTAGAAAATTAGATGTGTTCCCATGTGTGGAGACCCCTGTGGGTTGAACCTCCATGGGGTGGTTATTAGGTAGCCTTTGCCAGTGCCGAACAGCAAGGTAGCAGTTTCACAAACGCACAGGAGCAATGCTACATCCCCACAAGGTTTTTACATGACACAGTCTGCCAGATAAGTATTTGGGCTGTAGAAGGACAGTGGTTAGTGTTTTGAAAGGCAAGCCCCAGAAGGATAGTATTTTGGGGTTGGGAGCCAGCAAGCAGTGAGTTCTGGGCGAGCTGGCAGGGCGCACCCACGATGCTGCTGGTTGTGCCTGTCTGCTGCCAACCCCATCCCCTCAGCCCCGCCGTGCGCAGTGCGTGGCAGGTACAGCCAAATGAACAGGCACTTCTTGCAGAGGGCTCAAACAGTTCTGGTGTTTCTACAGGGATTTTAAAGGCCTCTGCTAGGTTGCCCTTAGAAGACCAGACAATTTTCCATTATGAACTTGGTGGACTTGCTCTGTCGGAAATTCTTCTTCTTGGTTATTTATTTTTATTGCTGTGATTCACAAGCAGGTAGATGTATCATGTGACTTGTGGGCATGACTCAAAGGAAACATAAATGGTGACAAAAGAGGGAGCGGCTTACAAGCTTAGCAACAATGCCATTTTCCAGACTTGTTTGGTCAGAGGTCAGCTTACATCAGGTTTCTGATTGCCACAGAAAATCTTTGGGGTAGCTAATGTCCTCTCATCTTTCAAGACACACATGTTTTATAGCAACCAGTCTAAACAGGGCTAAAAATTCAGAAGTCAATAACCCAGGCAAGCAAACATTTCTGCCTGTAATATTTCTGGTTTTCCTACCTGTATGGTTTTTCTCAGTATTGTTATGTGCCAGGTTTTAACTTCCTCTTTATAGGGCATGCAGTACAAAACAGATTATAAGGCCAAAACTTGAGATTTTGCTAACCCGAGAAATGTGAATTATTTTGTTGTCAGGAAAGATCTGATCTTTCTAAAATGGCCTACTGGTTTTTACAAGGCCTGTTTTCTTGACTGAGCCCCAATTCATTATTGTGAAGAGATATTTGAAATTATAAGGGGCAGAAAAAGAAAAAAGAAAGAGACCGTGTGTGAATAAAACAAAAACACTACAGAGTTTAGCACACATTTCCCTGTCCCCTCCTCTTTCTCCTTTTGTACTTATTTGCTTTGCTTGCTTCCCACACACCTCCTTTCACAAACATGAGTCCCAGGATAAGTACAAGAGATTATTTTTTTATTATGTTGCGCTTGAATAGTGGGTTGGGAGGGAAAGATCAGGCTTTTTCTTCATAAATACAAGCACAAAACACCTGATTTATCCTGGTGAGGGAGGGAAGTTGAAAGAACAACAAGGCTTGGGAGAAACTGGGAAGTAACCCTTCAGGATTACTTGAGCTATTTAATGTATGTATTTGTGTGGTTTTTTGAGCTCCCTGGCTTCTTCCCCATCACTGCCCTTCTTTGTGCATCACTTCCCGGATGGACACAGCAGGAAGCTGGGTCTGGGTAGGGTGGAAGGCTGGAATTGCTAACCTGGGAAGGAAGAAAAAGGGGGAAGTTGTGGCAGGAGCAATGCCAGGTGCCTGGGGTCCGTTTGTGCTGCCACTGAGCAGACAGCACTCCTTGTCACCCCTGCCTTGCCCCCCAGTGATGCTCCTGGGACCAAGGCAATAAAGAGGACAGTTTTCAGGTGACAGAGGTGGAAGAGGAGATGCAGCATCTCAGAGCACACAGGTCTCCCTGTCATCAGTGAGGTGGGGTACCCTCTCTGCCACAGGGCATGGACTAGCCCACAGATTTTAATTTTCCTTGTGAGGACACCAGTCCAGGCTCTGTTGTGTGAAACAGTGGTGGTAAGTCTTCAGGGTGCAACACAGTTATCCCTTTCAAATGTGTAGTGGCTACCAAAGCAGGACAGCAAACATGACACAGGCAAAACTATGCCAGTCTGAACCCAGAGGCTCTCTGCAGCACACAGCCAGAGCCCCCAGGGCTGCCAGGAGAGAGAAGGCCTCTGTCTCTCCAGCATCTGTTCAGCTCAAGCATTTATGCAGCACAGCTGCTTTCCCTCTCTCAGGCAGAGACGTGGTACACATCCTTATTGCTCTTTCTTGCTGGTAAGCAAAGGGTTGTAGGGGACCAAAAGAGCAAATACAGCTGAAAACCTCATCCCATGGCTGTGTCCTTGAGGAGGTGCCCAGCAAGCATGGATACACGTGGTGGGGGCACATGCACCCACCCGGTTCAGCCCCCGGACATGCTTGCTCCAAATGGCCCCTTCGCCTGCCTGACACATCCCTGGTGGCCATGCCTGCTCGCAGCAAAGCAGCCATCCTTCGTCTGCCTTCTCTGCACACATTTCTCACAGAGCACTCCTTTTCCCTGTCCCTGCAAGCCATCAGGGTATCCTTCTGCAAAGGAGTCAGTCAAAGACCAAGATCTGTCAAGGGCAATGACTTTGCAATTGGGTAGACCCACTTCAGGTGGGTCAGTTTCAGGTGGATCCCAGCTCTGTGAGAAAACCCCGTGGATTTCCACAGAGCTTGCATTTTGCCTGAGACAGTACAGTATTCTGTGTGTCACTTTCAGAACAGCTTTAACAACAGCTGTATAAATCCAGTCCCTGAAAATAATAGGGAAAATTTTCATCATAAGTTCTGAAAAATAAAACAAAACAAAACAAATATTAATCTTTCCCTTATGATTGAACCATTTTAATCAGCAGGTTTTCGGCAGGACTCACTTCTTCTTTCGTCTGTTGCATGCAAATTCAGGGGAATTCCAGATCCTGCCCTTTCTAAACTTTGCCTATGTAAACAGGTTACCTTACACGGTTTTTGAAATATTTTATGCCAAATTATGTTGAGCTGAGAAAAGCAGAGGGGTGACTGAGAGTATTTATGGTCCTTGATTCATTTTGAGTGTTCTTCCACACTTACAGCAGCTAGTGAACGTCACATCTGTGTTATCCCTTGTTGTAGCTGCTGGCCCAGCAGAGAAAAGTCCACACTTCAGCCACAAAATTAATATGAATAACAGGAAGGGATAAAACAGTCATCTCTAAATTGGCTACACTGCTATGGCTGAGACCTCATTAGGAGAAACAACTATCTCTGTGCAGAGAGAGAGGTTAGGACTGTTTTCAGTTCAGCAAAACAGCTAACCACAGGCTCAACGTTGTTCCCATAAATTGCTCTACTAAGCCAGCTGCTATTACCATGAGCTCTCTTTAATTTAAATGTGCCAATAAACACATCTTTCATTTTGCAGTTGAAAGCCAACATTTGCAACAGACACACTGGCCTGCCTAGGACGTTGAGAACACCAGCGTGTCTGGCCGCAGTTTTCCAGTCACTGCTTTGCTTCTGTTTCCTCCCCAACGACTTTTCTCACTTGGCTCCTTCTTTTAGTTGCTTTGTTACTGCTTTGCTGTTTCTCCAAAGGCTTTCTGCACAGTGATCACAACTGGGAGGCGTCCTGACTGCTTCCTCTACCAACCCACTGGTGCCCAGGGACACAGACACGTTTCACTCAGATATTTGCAGGTAGAGCAGGTACCTTCCACCAGCAGAGAAAAGTGGTTCAGCACCCAGGGGTTTGTTTGCAATCTTTTTCTGCCTAATTACCCTGGAAAGCTGCTGCTTCTAGGATCATGTGCTTGTAATTTTGAAGCTTGGGATGGTGGGTAATAACAGTGCCCCACCAAATACAGCAAGTGTTTGTGAAAGTATCAGGAATGCAACCTTGTGGGCTCAATTCATCTTGCCAGCTAGCAAGCCTGAGCAGTTTAAACAAGCAGAGGACACACTGGCCCTCAGACCTTATGGTTGCAATTAATTTTCTCTTTCTTATAATACTTATATATTTAAGGTTTTGAAGCCTACAAAGGACAATAGAGTTTATGAGAGCTGTATTAATGTGCAAGTAACTTACTGATCCTCTTGAACGCAAACTATTAAAAAATTCAGAAATAAACCCAAATGTGATGGAAGAAAAAGTTTTGGGTTTTTTTTCCCCATCATGTCTGCAGCTGGCTGATTGCTGAAAGACAGCAACAATGCAGGAAAGCAAGTGCAAAGTTCTCCAAGAACATAGGCCTGTTACTGCCACGGGCTGTACTGCAAGGAGGCACTTCACAGCTGGGTGCTTATGGGACTGGAAGGGACACACGGCGCAGAGAACTGGGAATGGCCCTGTCATCTCCAGATCAGTGATTCCCATCCAGCCCAGATCAAGCCAGGTCTCAGCACTGAGGTGCTCTCTGCTGGGCTGCGAAACTCATTTTTGGATGTGGCTAGTGCCACAGGCAGCTGCAACAAGGCAGCGATTACAAGCAACCCAAGGAGACTAGCAAGCCTAATTTTCCTGGAAACAACAGACCCAGCTGGGGAAGGGGCTCTGCAAACTTTTGAACTGCCTTGAAGAGGTTCCTCTTTACTTTTGGATAGTTTCAAATGCGCATTTTATTTCTTGTGTTTCCTGTAGCACTTGCAAAAGTACTTGTAAGAGCCTAAGGGACAGACCGTGGACAGGTCTGGAAGTCCACCCAGATCATTCATCTGCTCCTAAAATTTTTAGCAGGGAAAAAGCAAGTAAATAGCAACAATTAAACTCATTATCCTGACTGCTGCTCAGTGAGCACAGGCCTGACATGGGCACAGTTCCTGACATCCTTTTGCTGTGTCACTACTTTAAGCATGGTATGAAACTCATGAGGTGATGTCTGAAAGTGGACAGGGCTTTGGAAAATCATGATCCACTCTGACAGCATGACCAAGAGCAGTTGTTAGCAAGTCTCTGGGGAGCAAGGGCATCCCTGTGAAAGCAGGGAACCTCGTGCAGTGAGGAATGCCTGTGTGCAGTCCAGCTCTGGTTTCGCACAGACTACACAAAAAATGTTTGTGTGACACTGGGTTGCGGTGCTCCTGGGAACAAGACACCACCAGGGTCACACCAAAAACTGTTTATGCTCAGGTATCAAGGAGAGGAGGGACAGTATAGCTATGCTAGGAAGATCTCCCAACCTGAATTGCCTGTGATGCTTTCATCTGCCTCTTTCAAAGAAACCTGTGAGCTGAAACATATGATGTAACATACATTCACTTTGTGCAGTGGTGTGTGCAGCATACCAACTGGAGAGGTGATGGAGCAAAGGCTGAAACATGACAGGGGCCTTAAGGTTCAGGTTTGGCTTGCTCACCTGTTTTCCGGGAATTGGTCCACCACAGGATAAACCTTTAGTTTACAGAGAAAACACAAGATCCTTTCCTCCAAATCTGACCATCCTGCTGACTCAAGTCATTTATTTCCACTGGATTGATGGGGCAATGCTGATTTGCGTTGGCTAAGTCATCGTTTGGCCAAACATGACAAGTGGTGTCAGACCCCATGGGACACTTTGCAACGGCCAGAGAACTCCAGATGACCCTATTACCCTCATCAGAGGTGTTACTAACAAACCCTGTTCTGAGTATGGACTACCGTTTCAAGTTTGCTGCTCTCACACCATTTGAACTTTCCACCTGTGCAGGTCATACGACACACAGCACTTTGACTGGGATTTGTTGTGATATTGAGAGATTGAAAATGCTTCCTTCAACCCAAGGTTTGCCTGGATTGCCTGCATTACCTGGATTACCACAGGCCACGAATCCTGTTGAAACCATTAGCACCTTCCCACCTGGACCAAGATAAGAGGTTGTCTTGCACTGCTTTTGGGAAGGGAGAGCCAAAGCATGGGCTTGGGTTCCACTTGCACTACATGCACTCAGGCAGTCTGTAAAAGTGCTGTGTTTTCTGCAGCTCTAACGAGCATCAGAAATTACCTATTTGGCTTTATACCGTATATACACTCTCTGCAGACAGTGGCTAAAGGAGACTTGGGCAGGTCTTAGAGGGAAATGCAGGTGGGCTGTGCAGAGATTCCCTACCTGGAAGGGTGGCTTGCAGCTCTGCAAACCCACCCAGAAGCTAAACACCCATCCCCAAGGACAGGAAGAACCACTGAGTTCAAGAATTGGACAGGGTCTGTTTTCCATGCCCCAGCTGATCTCAGCGAGGATATTTTGTGCTCTGTGACCTATCTCCACATTATTCATCAGAGGTAAAACAGATAAAAAACACAACAAAATTTGGATGGGATACAAACATGGTCAGGATGATGCCCAAGCTGTGTACTTCAGAGCTATCACCACTCTGTTTTTCCTGTTTGAAGGAAGGATTATGACAGCAGCCGTGCTGCAGTTGCAGTGTTCAGCAGTTTCATGTTTCCATTTACAGGCAGCAGATTCGATCTGATCTGGCCAGAGGAGGAGTCAGGTTAACATCTGACTGCAGAGCCTCCATGACCCTTGCCACAGGGCTGCTGCTCTGCCAAGGTAACTTGATCTCAGGTGTGCGTCGGCCAAAATCAGAGCACAGCAATCAAAAACATTGAAACACATGGAAGGAGCCCAAACCCACAAAACACCTAAGCAGCCTCTGGTGCCCAGAAATCATAGCAAACCAATGCGTAAGACCCTCCATCTGAAAGATATTTTTTTTGGGTTGAGAAAAAGGAAGTAAGTGAAAAAAACAAAGAAGGTAGAGAGCACCTCTCTGGGGAAAGCCTAGAATACACTTATTTCCAGTTTTTGTCAGCTAATCTTCCTTTACAAACAGCTACATTTATCAGCCCCTTGCAACAGTGTTGTGCAGAGACAGTAAACCCTAAGCAGTTCCCTAGCTGCTACACCACAGAACAAAAGCAAAAGAAACAGCATGGTGGAACCTGACTGTGTACGTGCCTTTGTACATTTCTTTCGCACAAACCACTGATTTAATGTGATCAATAGATCAATTGATCAATATTTATGTGCTTGTACATCAAGTTTTCTGACTATCTTTTTGTTCTTGAGAACATTTGCAATTCAGCACCTTTTGGTTGTGTCTTGGACCAGCTTTTTTCTTCAAAAGGAGACCATTTTCCAAATTGCATTAAAGAAACACTTTGACTATTTAAGGAATTAACTACTGTCAGTGTCCGATGTAGGTTCTTGCCATTCTTGATGTATGTTAGAAAGACCTTTACAGCTGGAACAATTTTTTTAGCAAAAAGAAACTTTCAAGTAGTGATGTGGAGATGGAAGGAAGTGGTTGAGAATCATAATGAAGATAGACTGATTCAGATCTTCTTAGGCTGTATCAACAGTAAGTGAAGTCAGGACTAATTAATGAACTAATTCTATCCTTTCCTCTCTGGAAGCCAGAACACCTTGATGATCTCTACCTCAAGGCAAAACTGGGTATCTTTTTCTGATGAAGATCTGAAGTCTGGGTCCTCAGGCTAGGTAGCTCAGCAACTCCTCGCAGTTTCCTTAAGTGGACTAGGAAAAAGTCCAGCCCAGAGGAGAATATCATCATCATATATGTTGTTTAATTACAGTCAGATGTTAAGCAAAACCGGATTTTCTTAAAATGTAAATGGGGAGTGGGGTGGGGTATGTGCGTTGCTAATGGCTCTAGGCACAGCAGGAGGTTCACACCAACATGTAAACCTGCAAATAAGAGCATGAAAAGCAAAACAATTATGTTAGTGTCTCATGAGGAGAAAGGGAAAGAAAAAGAGGAGAGTTTTAATTTTGCTGTCCAATATTGAATGAACACAATGGCAAAGATCCATTGACGACTCTGTTATTTTGAACATATTTTGACAGTGTTGACTGCATTTGACCAAGGGGCTATGGCCCCAAGTAGCGTCAGCTCTTACCTTTTCCATTGAAACCTACACTTTAGTAGTGCCCTTCTTCCTCAGGCGTTCTCCACTGGACAATGTGTTTAGCCTGTATTAGTCATCACAGCATTCACAGAGTAGGTCACTCACTAGGCAGATTAGTGAGGGAAAACAGGCTTCACTCATTCAACTTGCTAATTATTATGAAACCATTATCTGTCCTGCTGCCACCTGGGCTCTGTTACTTGAGCCTTTCAGAAATCAAGAACTGAAAGGAGGGAGAAATTACAACTTAAGTAAGAATTGTCCCAGGCTGTTAATTAAGTGATAGCAGGGCTGTCCAAACACCATGCATGCTGTGTCAGCAGCAAAGATGACAGGTTTAGGGATAGTTACAGCAGAAGTCAATGGCCATTTTTCAGTATCTGTCATTGGCACAAACTGACACTGAGACTCCTAGTAAAGGATGATAGGTGAAAGATGCCAGGGAGCACTGGTAGTGCATGTTGGCACTCTAGTTTGCTACCATCACATCGAGCTCATTTCCAGGGCTTTTCTTCAACTTGCATTTCTTTGCCCTTTCTTGTCCCAGAGAGAAGTCCATGCAGGTGCATGCATCCCTCTTGTGACTGACGTGCAAAAAGATTGTCCCCAAACCATATATCATTCTGTGGCTCTTGGGTTTCAAAATGTCCAATATGGCAGAAGTCCCAGACCATCCCATACTCCCTGAAATCACTGGATCTTTAATGCATGTCATCTGTCAGGTTCGGCAGCTCCCAAAACAGAGAGACTGAAAGAGCGTATAATTCCTGTGACTCAAAATGCTTTATTTGAAAAGCAGGGGAATAGTTAAGACTACCAGAACAAAAGTGAGAAGGTGATTGTCTAAACATATAAAAGTTTGGGGGGGTTTCCCCCACTCAAGGAAAAGCAAGCTACTGAATGTTTCTAAAAAGGCATTCCTCCCCCAGAGCTGGTCTTGTCAGAGAAGCTGTTTGATTTCTTCTAGTTAAGTATCCCTGGAGGACACTAAGTTACAGGTGGGTAGTTTTCTGCAGTGTAGCACAGCACGCGGGCTCTGGCCTCCGGAGGCAGCTGGGGAGGTAGCAGGACCTGCGGGCAAGAAGTGTGGAGGGGAGGTGTCTCCCCAAAGCCCCTGCATTCAGCTGCAGCTTGGGATCAACTAAGGGCTGTCAAGCAGATGAATCCAGGCACAAGGGACAGCTTGGCTTTTACTTATTCTGTGTGGAAATGCACCTGACCCAGTGCCCGTGTACAGGCACAACACGTCTGAGGTCTCCTGCGGTTCATCCCTAGGGACTGGCTCACTCCCTGGGTGAGAAGGAGCAAACAGCCTTCCAGCAGGTCCAGGGATCGGCTGCAAGGGAAGGGCGGTTGTGTGTAATGACTTTCAAAATCTGAGCTTTGGGGGTTGCCCCCAGTGCATATCTTTCAGCTCAGCAGCAATTACCAGAGTCAGAGGCATCTGTGTGTGCCACAGGAGCTGGACGATCTGAGCAGCCTGTGGTTGCCCTGGTGGGGACAGGCAGAAAGGAGCACAGAGCTGGTGAGAAAGGAACCCTTGAACAGCTAGCAGTTCCCCAGGAGTTTCCCCCTAAAATTTGTCAGGTGAAAAAAGCAAACATGCACACTCCCTCAAAAATAAGAAAGAACTGCTCTTCTGCATAGGGGTTTTAATGCAATTTACAAGCACAAATCTCTGTGAAATGGGAGAAGAATTATGGCATGGGACGAAGTTAATACTTCGTGATTAACTTTTTGTGTGGTGATTTGGGACTGCAGCTAGGGACATAAAGCAGGAACGAGCGGCAATATCATGATGCAGACAACACCATTTCACTTCAGAAGTGTCCATGCGACTTTGAACTTTCCCGGTCTATGGCATCCTTTTGCTCCAAGATTCCTTTACAGTTCACATAAGGACATAGCTGCACAGCTGAACCTCAGTATCAGTGTCACTTCCATTAAGTCAGTGGTGCAGTATGATCTGGTACTCTGGGCGAGGAAAAACAAGTTTCTGAGACTGATTAAACTAGGGAAATGGAGTCGCTCATAGCCTTTTGCTCTTACAGAATAACTGTGCAAGGGAGGAGAGAAAAAAACCTGATGACTGTGAAGAAGGAAGGGGGGAAGGGGCTAGCAACCACCATTTGGGTAGTGGTATTGCTTTAATACACCAAGTAGAAGTCTGTTTATTCTCTTACTAGCCACCAAAAAGGGGAAAAAAGAAAGAAAGAAAGAAAGAAAGAAAGAAAAAGAAAGAAAGAAAGAAAGAAAGAAAGAAAGAAAGAGAAAGAAAGAAAGAAAGAAAGAAAGAAAGAAAGAAAGAAAGAAAGAAAAAGAAAGAAAGGTTTTTATGATTTTGACCTACTTAGCAAGAACAATGTGGAAGCTAGTAAAAAGCTCTGATCAACAAGCAAGGCTTGGCTGAGTAAAACTCTAGTAGTAGCTTTACTCTAGAGTAAAAGTAGTAGTAGTAGTAGTAGTAGTAGTTAGTAAAAGTGGAAAATATTTAGAACATAACCACTTCCTTTTTGCCACGGAGTCCAAAACAGGGTTTTGATCCTACCATGCCAGTGAAAGCAGAACGAGTGGCAGATGCAATTTTGGTGCTCATCTGCCTGCTTTTAAGAGTCACTGATCCTACTTACACCTATAACAAAGGCAGAACCTGCCTTAGCTTTGAGAAGAGCTGGTTTTCATGGCTTTTTCTGACTGCCTGCTATCACATCTTTTATTATCGTTTTTATATACATATGTGTATGTAATGTGGTTCCTGGGGCATGTGCAAAGGCACAGAGCCTCTCTGCCTGCATCACTTCCCGTGTTTTCACAGTGCAAGCTAACAGTCTCCACATGCTCTGTCTCCAAATTGCTGTTTCAAGAGATGTTCAAGTCCTTCACAAGCCTCCAATGTGGTCTATGTACATGAAAACAGTCTGCCCCACTGCACCAAGGCGGAAGGGCCAAGCCTCATGTGCCTGCCAGAGAAGCAAAGTCTTTGACCACACTTAGACTGGAGGGACTGGTCTTTCTCTTGTTACAGTCTCCCCTGAGATGCCTGCCAGTCTCTGAGAACACCAAGATCTAAATGCTAAGGTCTAAAACGAAAACAATTCCTTCCAGATGCTCTCCCAGAAAAGAAAATATCTGAGACGGAAAAGAAATGCAGAGAAGAGATCTGACACAGAGAAGGGGAGATAAATAGAAAGAAATGGTCTGAAAAGAATTTTCCTTTAATTATTTTTATGTGAAAAGGGAGTAATAGCATAGAGTGGAGAAAAGTTTGCAGTTGCATTAGGTGCAGAAGTCTAAGCCAGCTCATCATTTGAACATGCTTGAGCATCATCTTCACTTGCAGCAACAACCTCCAGCACTGCAGCAGAAAGGCTCACCCCAGGGAAAGTGAACAAATGAAACAATCAAGTGAAAGTGGAAAAAAAAGGGTAGGAAAACTTGATGAAGAGCCATTTAAGAGAGAACAGAAGCAGTCTGAGAGCCCCTCAAAACTTGAGAGGCTCTGTTCATGTTATAGAGCTATATATCTGTTATCTGCTAACAGAACCCATTTGGTGGCTGGCAAAGTTTGCTTGGGCAGATATTGGGGAAGTGCAAAGGTTGCATAGGAGCTGAGGTGTGACAAGTGGCAGCTGGAATTTATAAGAAAAGAAGAGAAACAGGTCGCTCTGCTGTATCCAACCAGCACCAGGAGGCCTTGATACCCAGCATGAGTTTTACAGCCTGAAAATGTGCGAAGGTTACATTGAGAGGGTGAAAGTCTTCCAGTGGCCATCCCAGAGGAAGAAGGATTTAGATTTCTTTTTATAGTTTGTATTGAAATAGTTGGATTAAGCAAATTTTCCTGTTTTAGTCATGTTTGAAATTGGGAAAACTGTCTCTGCAAACATCAGAAAATTCAGATTAAGCATCACAGATTATTGACAGAGGTGTTCAAGTTCAAGCTTCTTGCAGTGAGCCCTGTGTACACCAAGGCTGTCAGTGAATCCACATGGTCATTTCGACATCAGTGAAAAACAGAAGGAGATGGCAAATAAGGATAGAGAGGGAAAAACCATGACTCAGTTCTCCAAAGAAATAGCAAATATTTTTTCCAGTTTACCATTATCTACAGAAACCTTTCTGAATCTGTTTCAATCATGTCAACTCATCTTGCCATTCTTCGGTAGTCAAGTCAGGAAATCAGGTATCTGATATTGCAGTGCAAAGCATCAACATTGCCTAAAATAAAACCCCACCAAAACAAAACAAAAAAAAACAATAGCAATGCCCAGTAAATACAAAGTTTTTGTCTGGGGCTCTGAAATGTTTGAAAAACAATAAAACCATCAATTGCATAAGAAATGTATCTTCAGGAGCATCGTTCCCTGATCTCCACTTTTACCTTGGCTGCAGTGGAAAGATGCAAATAATTAGTCAGCCTCAGGTCAGCGTGAGAGTTATAATATATCTAATTTTTTATCACAAATGGAGGAGTTCAATGAATTATAACCATGCCTAGTGGCTTCATGTTCTTTCAGCATGACCAAACACATTCAGAGGTTGTCTGCATCCTGAAAACAAAAACACAAACTTGCTGTTTTCATTGTTTCCTCTTTTAGAGTTCAAGCTTCTTCTTTCCCAAGGTTGTTCCTACCAAGTTACTATGAATGGCACCAGGCTTGACTTCATACTGCCACACTACCACCCACTTCAGGAGCAGACGTGTCCCTTCCCATGGATGCCAGTAAGGAACGCATCCAAGCCTCTTGGTTCTCTTCGGAGTTGTCAGCTGGATATGAAGACCTTTTCAAGCAATAGGGGCTTTTCAAGACCTACTAGGAATATGTGCTCATGGGCTTTTTAAAACAGATTGTATTTCCTGTTGGTATTTGTCTGCCTGATCACAGTGACTTTAGGAAGGAACAACTCAGTTACTATTAGTTGGGCTATTGCAGGCAGTGTGGGGCACCCCTTCTACCCAAATTTATTGGTCCTTAAATTACAGGCAGTGGAGAACAGTGCCTAAATTGGCACTGTACAACCTGCTTGGCCTAACTTCTGTATGCAGCTATGTAGGTTGCACTTTTAAATAACAACATCAAAAAAACAAAGCCCAAGGGTGTGGTGTTGCATGTGGAGAGGTAAAACACCTTTGTTTTCCTTTTCCAAATTGGTTTGGATAAGAGTGACTGCAAACTGAAACTTAAGAATGACTATTGCAAGCTCCGACAAATCACAGCTTCTTCTGTCTTGTTTCAAGTGAATCAATAATTGCTTACTTTTTGGTCCCTCCATTTTTACAAATTTATAAAGTTAATTTCTGCCAGCATGACAGTATGGCAGCATAAAGGCAAGCTTGTTATTTTCTATTTCCTGTAAAGCTTTCAAGAAATTATTCTCTAATCTGTAAAGCAAAATAAAGTCCCTTTTGGAACGTCTGATACAAACCATGTGATCAGTCCAGCAATAATCTTATCAGGCTGCCATTGTACTTTACACAAGCACCAGCAAAGAGGGACAGCTGGCATTTATTTTTAAACTTAGACATGATCATGAGAGCTGGAAGTGCTTGGGGTGGAATTAGTCATGGTTCACAATGATAATCTTTGTTAATGAAGCTCCAAGCAGGCCTCTATCCAGAAGCAGCAAGTAATGAGGTGCAGAAATGTTTACAAGTCCATAGAGAATTCATTAACCAAGCTCCTGCAGCAAAAGAGCTGAAGGAGTCTGTGGGATTTGAAAGGTGACATTTTTACTAGGGAAAAAGTTAAAATACCAGGCTGGCAGTACACATGTAGGCAGGAGCCGGACTCGTTAGCAGATTGCTGACTATGCTTGTAAAAATCTTGCATTCAGCTGCCCCCCTTTCCTACCTGTTGAGGGACCAAAAAGATGGATGTCACGCTTGTGTTGAAAGTTATCTGCGATTTGGAAATCTCTTCAATTACCTTGGTGACAATATAGAAATTCCAATGCCACGTTTCTCCACGAGAGCTGCCTCCTCCCACCCCCACTGGTCAGTGATCCAGAAATCAAGCCCTCTGAGACACACCCCAGCAACTAGTTATGGAGAAGGACCATCTACAAGTGGATCACCACTTGTATGTGTGAGCTGTCATTTTTGAATAGGAGATGGCCTTACCCAGACATCAGAGAGGCTGAGTGGATGTTCACACCTGGAAGGTTAAAGCTATAAAAAAGCTATTTGATTCCATGCCTGGGGTTAACAGTGACAGATGGGAGATCTTCCCAGGGGTTCGTGGCACAGGAGGATAGAACATCGCAGAAGCAAGACATCTGAGGTCCTGGACGTTCAGTTGCTGATAAATTAAAGCAGATAGATACTGACTCCTAAGCCTGCCATAAATATGAGGGATCATGAAGACAAAGGTCTCTAGATGTCACCTCTGCTTGAGACTTCGAGGAAAACACAAAAGCTGTGTAAAATGCACACGAATGTGTGAATTTCTGCCCTTCTTGCTACTCAAAAATCAGAATCACTGAGCCTTGTTTGGCTAACACAGACATACAGCACTAACAAATGCCACGTGCTGCAATCCTGGCTCAGGAACAAACCTTTGTGAAGTCAAAAGCAATACATCCTGCTTTGCCCCAGCACTGAGCTCTCCCTGCTTGCAGGGATGCTGCCTCTCATGCACAGTGGGGTGCTGAGGCAGGAGATCAAGGAGGTGTGATCTGCCCTTGCTCACAGCAAGGAACAGTGTTGCTTTGACATACGGGCACTTTCTCTATCCCTCAGAAGGGTTGGTACTAAGCAGGAGTGTAGACAGGTATTTGGAGCCAAGGTTGCACGTTGCTATCTAGACTTTGAGCTGAGTTTTCCCTTGAATGCCTTCTGACTCTCAGATTGCATGAGAGCTGTACAGAGCCAGAGGATCAGGGGTAGTGATTACTGTATCTCTGCTAATCCTGAAGGAGGATTATCGAGACAGAACCATAGTATTTTCAGCACTGTACAGCAGAGGTAACTATAAAAAGTTGCAGTAAAGCAGATTCTGGCTAGACACAAAGACAAAATAATTTGCCTTGAGGATGGTGAAGCAGTGGAGCACAATGCCAAGAAAGACAGTGGAATTTTCCCCGTTGGGAGCTTTCAAAACCAGGCTGAATAAAGCCCTCATCAACCTGACCTGCTGCTGAAGGTAGTCCAGCCTTGTACCGGAAGCTGGATGTGAGGTTTCTAGTGATTCCTTCTGGCCCATACCTGTCTGTGTTTCTGCTTTTTTGCCCTCCTGAGGTTCTGAGTAGCTTCTATAATTCCTCTCATGAAATCTCTCAGACTGGGAGAAAGGCTTGCTAAGAATGTTGGGTTTAAACTAGAAACACCATCTTGCAGCAGATTATCTCGTCTAGGAGAAGAAAGAAAATGTCCAGAATTTCACAAAGTTCTTGTGGCCATTTCTGCAGCATATACAAATTCAACATGACCCAGCTGCCTTCAGGTTATTTGAATGTATTTGTAAGGCAGAATCATGGTCTCCTGGTCTGGTTTTTTTTGCAAGATTGTTTGCCTAGACTCTGTCCAAAACACATGAAGTTTCAGATGTCTGCCGCCGCAGCAGTCAACAGGCAGTTGGTCCTGAGTTACGTGTTTAAAGGAGTGATTTTCTTTGCCTTCTTTCTATGTCTTTTTTTTCCCCTTATTTCTTTTTTTTCTTCCATTTTCTTTCACATTTCTAAAGAAGTTCCTTAGTCTTGACTGCATTAGAATAGATACCTTTTAAAAATAAAAACCACTCATTGCAAGTACTGGTCATCTGCAGACGACCCCAAATGGGAACAGACCAGTGAATAAGCTCAAGGGTATGGCTGCCCTGTGGAGAGGCTGGGACAGGGTGAGAAAGGGGCCAGCTTGCATGGAGCAGCCCTGCCCCAGACATGCAGAGCCCAGAAGCGATGCACTGGAGCCAGAGGCAGTTCTGTGCCCTAGCATGCAGCAAGCTGAGCCAGGCCAGTGAAAAAAAGCTTTTTTCCCCAACACATACAGCACAGGGAGGTGAAAAGCCTTCCGTCCTTGAAGATTCCCAAACCTTAGCTTGATGAAGCCTTCAGCAAGAACATCTGATCTCATTTCTGACCCTGCTTGGAGCAGGAAGCTGGTCTTGCAGACCTCTCAAGGCCTCTTCCCCTCCATATGACTTCTGTTTCATTTTGTTTTATTTCCTTGCAAGTCTCTGGAGAGGATCATCACATAGAAACAAAGGATATACAAGCATTATATTCAGACTGGGGTAGACATTAATTTTTTTCAAAGACCTTGTCCTTCCAATGTTTTGCCAGATGCTCACAAAGAACAGTAAATTGAGGAGATTAAAAAACCCCAAAAAACCAAAACCAACCAAAAAACCAAAACAAACCCAGAACAAAATAAAACAAGAAAACTCCAAACTTTGGTGTCCTTCGCCATTCCAGAAACCTGGAAAAATCAGCTGGGAACCAGCTCAGTTAGCCAATATTACTCAATGTAATACTAAGAAAGGAAGATTAAACGGCTCATCTGCTGAATCTCCCCCACCACCCAGTTCAACGAAATTGGAAACCACGGATGTTTTTTAGCTATTTACAGACCTAAAAGCTCAAAGCCTTCAGAGGTGCTCCACAAGGTAAATTAGATACTTCACATCTTTTATACTAGCGCTTGGTCTGCTGACAGCTATCAGGTGATAATTTGTTAACCTTTTAATACAAACAACACTGAAAAACCATCACATGGAGTGTTACAGCTGAATTGGTGAATATTTTTGCTTTAAACTTCCATTGTTTCTGTAGAGGAGAAGTATTTTGTTTTACTGATTGCTCAGTGGGTACCTTAAGGTTTGCCTGATCTCCCTATTAATCCTAATTCTTGTAAGAGAGGATGTAGATTTCTGTTTCTAAATCTAATATAGGGAGAGCAGCTCTGAGAATTGGAACAGACCCTTTGATTTTTATTGGGAGATTTGATTCGCTATATGAGACAACATGAGTTAGGTCACTTAGACTCTGGTTTAAGATGAATTTTTTTATGGGACTCTTAACAGCACAGCATAAAGAGTTACTTTCTGGTTAGCAGACACAGTGCAGGCTGACCTGAATATAAGTGGCTTTTTCTTTTCCGCAGCATATTTCTCTCTTTATCATCACAAGACATGTGGTCGAATCACTTGACTGTTTGCAGACAGGAAAAGCTGTCCAAAATACAGTGTGATGAATTGCAAGGATGCCCCTCGAGGGAGCAAACTGCTGACCCTTAGACCATTCTGTGCTGGATGCTGTTTGCAAACCTGCTAGCAAATGCAGGCTAGTTTTGGAGCAGGGGCCACTGCCTCCTACACGGCCAGCAGAGTGTAAATTTATAAGCAATGTTGCGCCCATATTTAACCTGAGCTCAAGCTATGATACATGAGCCAGAGCTGCCTGGAAATCTGCTTGGTTTTGACTGGGGCTGCTCCCTAGACTGACAGTGAGCAAATTTTTCCCAGTGTTTTCTAGAATTAACCACAACAGAGAGTGTAAATCAAGTAACTAATTTTTTTTTTGTGCTGGTTATCATTAAGTTATTTAGCAAATAATTGGATAAGAAATACAGAAACATTTTTCTTGGGATATTGTCTGTGTGTTTGAAGTTACAAGATTTGTTATTTTGTTAATAACTCCTTGTTGATGTTTTTCAATTTGAGCTGCACCACCAGCAAGCATTTCAGCTCTGCACAGGGTTTTTCACAGTATCCTCTTCACTTGCATGTCATTTCTGCATTTTCTGTCGAAGGAAAACATATGAACAACCTAGGGACTAAAAGAAACAAATCCACTTTGACATTCTTACAATAAGGAAAAAAAAATCCATGATCTAGTGAATATTAATTTAGAATCACAGAAAAATTTTAATTTCAGCTATTAAAATTCTAGAAAAATAAAATCTGGTTTTTTAGTTGTAAATATTTATTTCTAGGGTTAGGTGTCATATGTCTACATTTGGTAACAGTTTTATTTAATTTGAGGCTTTAAGAAATGAAAATAGGATTCAGAGCAGGTTTCATATATCTCTGTAATTAGTAATCAAAAATAATAGAATTATAAGTAAACACTGTAAGAGGGAATTTTTTATTCTGACAGAATTGTTCTAAGAAATTCAATTATTTAAATGTGCACTTTTTTTCCTATGAGTTCTATGTCTTTCTGTTAACAGAATAACAGATACAATGTTTGCTACTTTGTAATATAACATTTTAATAATTAATATATAGTTTTGGTAAGAAACAATGCAAAATACTGTTTTCTATTACCACTCCAGGAACTCATAAATTTTGTTTGGGCTGCATTTATTTCCTTATGGTTAAGCCTTTCCCCTCTAAGCAGGAATAAGTTTAACAAAAAATTCGGTAAATTACAAAGCTGATCCTAAAAGAAACAGTAATTCACTATTACCATTTGCCTGGAGAATAATTAGAATTGTTTCTGTTTTAAAATCTTGGGTAAATATTGCTTATAAATCTATCTGGAAAGAGTAGTAGCCATAGAACTAGACCAGCTAATAATTGATATTTCCCCTCTAGATTTTCTACTTTTCTGCTTGGATTAGTTCATCATGAGGCTGATGTACAGCTGGAATATTTATTCCTGCTCATGACAAACATTCTCAAGGGGCTTTTAACTTCAATATTTTTGAAGTCTGCACAGGAATGTGGAACACTAGTGAAATCACGTTTAACACAGGTTTGGACACTACAAATTGTCTCATGTTATGTAAGAAAATGTAAAAGATGATCTTCAGAGGATCAAAGCTCATTCAAATGTTCCTCTTGCTAGTACAGGCAGCTGTTACAGCACCTTGTTAAATAGAAACATTTTTTTGGGTATCACCAGGAATTATTTGTGCAATAAACCTTATTTTTCTTTCTTCAAGTACACATATAAATTTTATTGACAGAATTTCACAGCCTATCCACAGTATTACAGAGGAAGGCAACCTGGACTGTGAAGCGCCTTCATCAGGTAAACATTTTTAAAGTCCTGTCCCTTTCAATATTTTTCAAATAATGATTTAGCTCTCTGAATGCCTGCCTTTAGTCTTTCAGCTACCAGACTTCTAAGAGATGGATAATCACTACAGAAAGATATTGACCCTTTTGATTTCACTGCTGGTCAAAATACTCCAGCCCTGAATAAACAGCACAATCCAGAAGTGGTAGCTGAAGTTCAGTAAGGACCTGAAAAGCACTTTACCCTAGAACTCAGTCTGCAAACAGGATATCCCAACTCTCACTACTGTTTTCTAAAATATTTTTTAAGGATATAATTTGTTATTTTTATTGTACCAGACCTTTGAAGTCAGTAAAGAATAGTTTTACTTCAGTGTTCAGCGGTTGTGTGTGAGCATCACAGACCTCTCCGGCAAATGATGATCTTTCATTAGAAATAATTTTAAGGGAAAGGGCAACTTTGCTCTAGGATAACTCTAGCAATGACTTGTGAAGAAATATTTTTTAGGACTAAAAGTTTCAGTCTGTTTTACAAAACTCTTGTGGAAGCTACTACTACTAGTAGTACTGCTAGTACCACTACTACAATAAGAACTACTGGATCCTTCAGGTGGTTGTGGAAGTGACGCTAGAAATTTGATCTGGACTTCAGCATGAAACTGAAAATCGTTTATGACACTATTTTACGTTTAATTTTGTAATAGGTATCTATTCTGCTATTTTCAGTAGCAGTTGAATTTAGAATTCACACTGTTGGTGCATTTCTGAAGCTTATTGCTTACTAGAGGTTCTTCTATGACCTTTGTGCTTCTTTTTCTTGGAAATACTTTTGAAGTATCACCTTCTCCCTAACTGTTTTCAAATTTCCTCTCCGTGGCTATCAGCCACCCAATGTCTACCACAGGAATTAACCGTAAAGCATCGCTCACCTCCTCTCTATAGACAGACCACTTTATTTCGGGAATTGAGATGGGGAGGGGATACATCCAGAAATTTATTTTGCCTGATTTAATTGGGCCTAGTAAAGAGGTCAGGAAAGCAGAAACAGTTTTTTTTTTTCTTTTTTTCTTTTTTTCTTTTTTTCTTTTTTTTTTTTTTTTGCATGGTATTTCTTCTTCTGAGTTGAAAACAGGACTTGCATATCTAATGAACCTCTGTCATGTTGGATCTCCAGAGGTCCAGCCAGCTGCCTCTGCAGCAGCAGGAACAACATAAATCCTTGCAGAAATGTGCTGGCTGGTACCTCCTGCATGGTGGTCTCTGACCCATGATCCTTCCCACTCTCCACAACACTCAGCATCCAGGGCAATAAGGGGGGTCAGAACTGTTTGCATTTACCCCTCTCTGTACTGTTCGAGACGTGTGCAGGTCTGAACTGAAAAGCAACTAATCAGGCACAGCCTGACAGGGATTTGATCCAACCTCATCTGCCAGAGACAAAAGAAGGATACTTTTTTCTGTTGATTGAAAATAGGATTTAAGGAACCTAACCACTTTTCTGTCCTTGTAAAACACATAATTTGTTTGCTGCTCTCTTTCATTTAACATTTCCAATTCTACCAGAGTCAAGAGCCTCGGTGCAGCTGGAGCCTGGTCTGTTCATTCTATTCACCTGAATACCTTCAGGACAAATGAAGCCTACCACTGGCAGCAGCCTATTCCTGGTTCTCTGTCTATATGCTCTGCCATAAATGAGAACAGTCACGGTCATCAGCTAAGCATAACACAGAGTTATAAGATGGAACTTGCTCACTCTCTTCATGGCATTTCCAGGTTATAGTATTAACCTTTCTAAAGCACTCAATGAATTGCTACTCAGAAGTGTTTAGACATTTTAAAATACCCCTTTCAAATACAGTTTTCTGTTTTTCTTTTCAGCATCTTTTTCCAAACCAATGCAAAATACAACTAAAAAATCCACAAGAGTCTCCAAGTTGACCATCTTTTTAGTCCTTCATCAAATTTAGGAATCAATTGATGTTGACAAAGCTTTGGACTGTAATATTTTTTCTGTAGATATTACCTTGGTTTCCCTAACCCAAACACCCTGAACCAACAGCACCCAGCTCCCATTCTTCTACCAAGCCCTAAACACCTCCCCATGGATCTGCAGAACAGCAATAGTGAATACTCAACTGTTTCATACATCATGTTTTCTATATTAGACTTTTGTTGATAGAGATCACAAGGGAAAGGTGCTGCGGGAAGAACCGGAGCAGGTGACAAACCATGGAAATGTCGGGTTGAGCCAGGAGATAGGGATCACCCTGGCTCAGCTACACACATGGCAGCAGCCTCAGATGACAATAACGCAGCCTAGAAACGATCCGTACCAGAAGCAGCAAGATGTTGGCGAATTTCGTTTCAGAGGTGGGGTTTCTGGCCCAGAGGTGCTCTGCAGCTGGAACCAGGGCCCCTTCAGGCGCTGCTCTGACACAGAAATCTCCTGGCGGGCACGGGCTGGCTCGCTGTCTGTGGCGTGGCTGGGAATCGCGCTCACTCGCAGGGCGAGGCCGGGGTGGCAGGTCACTTGTTGGCATGGAGAACACCGAGAGGTCCCAGCCAAGGTCCCCTAAAGCGCGTGCCCCTGCTTGCCTCTTTCTTCCCTTGCCTCGGGCCCTTTTCCTGCGAAGACACGCTGGCTCTGGCAGTGGTGTCCCCGAGGGAAAGGCCCGTTCGCCCAGAGCTCGGTGTCCCATGCCGGCAGCCAGGCCCACGGCGGGCCCGGCGCACGGCTGCGGGCAGAGCCGTGCCTGGCTGGGGACACGGCACCGGGCACCGCTCCCAGCGGCTGTCTGCCGCGCGGAATTCATGCCTTTCTGGTGATGAACAGCACGGGGTGACATTCAGCCTCGGATCGGGAGAACAAAGGCCACAGTCAGCAAAGGGAGTCACATGAGTGGGATTTCCAGAAATGACCAGTTCAGTTGCCAGATACTACTGAATGTGGGTTGAGTTCTAAGAAAATTAAACAAGAAGGCCCAAAAAACCAAACCCATACTGCATTTTGTTTTCAGATTATTTAAAAAGAGTTAACAGCTTCTATGTGATGCTGGATGATCTGATGAAGATACAATAAATGTGCTCTCAATCTTAATCCTCTAGAAAGTTTAGCAGCAGTATGAAGAAGACAAACCCTACTCCTCTCCTGATTGCATTAGGTGAAACAGGATTAAGTAGTATGTCATTCTGTTGATTATCTTGATGTGCTTACCCAGTTATATTTCCTGAACAAAATTAAAACAGATTTATCACAATAATTAAAAAAAAAAAAAAGAAAAAGGAAGGCAGAATAGACAGCTCAAATAATAGACATTTCAAATACAAGGATTTTTAAGTTTATGAAATATTTCATGGTACTGGGATAAAAGTAATGTCACTCCAAGAAAGAATGGGAATTCAGCTCAATACAGCTTCAAAACAGCTTGAAACATGTTTGTTGGAAAACTGCTGCTGCCAGACCAAACCACAAAGTTGTTCCTGGTCAGGGGGAGCAGATGCAGGGGGAAGGAAGAGCATGTGTGAGGTGTGAGGGTTCTGTGGAAGAACTGATCCTCTTACGGTAGAGCTACTTTGCAGCAAAGCTGGTGGGGGTGATCCAGCTCTACTGGCCTACACTAGTTTTTCCAGGCATCCATACCATGTGAAGAAAATATAAGGCTTCCCTATGAGACTGCAGGCACGCATTTTTTGGACCTGAGCTTTCACTGGGACAGTGCTTCTGAAAGGAAAAAAATACTACTTCTAGCCATAGGGCCTGGCTAAGGGTCTATCTTTAGAAGAACTACTTCAGAAGTATTAATGTCTGCATAAGATAGCTTGTGGCTACAAATGGAATTTTCCTAAAAAATTTTGTCTTTCCTGGATGCCGAAAATTCAGTGATCTCTCTGTGTTTCTAAATGACAGAACATGTACCTATATAATGAGCCTGCATATCCTAAGCAAAAGGGCCTGCAGTGCTGCTTTTGACAGTTTTGTGCCACATACCCTACCTCAAGTCTGCTTCCTCTTTTAGAGTTTTTCCCCCAGCCAGTGGGCTCACCAGCTGCTTATTGTTGCCAGACCTTCAGCACCGAAAAAACAAAGGTGATGCTAGCGTCCCCAGGCTGGTATTTACACTGTGAAAACACTACATAGACAGGAATGCCCTGCCCTTGCCAGGGTCTCAGTGGAAGAACCGTCATTACCACCCGTATTACACAGAGGAGAGGCAGAAGCAGAGAGGGCATAATACTCACCCTAGGGAGGTGAAAGCTGAAGACTTGCGGAACAGTTCTATAGTGACTGTTCTGCTGGCACTGCACTCACAAGTTCCTCTTTCTGTCATGTGTTTTAACAGTACCTTTCCAGTTCAGATCTTTTACAGGTGACTTGTAAGCCTCCCTCTAGCAAAAGAACATTATGAAGTGAACTTCCACGTCATATAGAAATGTTGTAATGAAAAATATACTATAATATTTTGTAATCGAACATACGGCAAAGGAAGCTGTAGAAATATTGCATGCAAAGCTAGAGCAGGGCATAGATCTGTGATTGCATCCACTGTTCAAACCTTCTGTATGTGTATGTATATATATAACTATATATATCAAAGGGATACTGGAGGGCTAATAACCAAGGAATAAATTTTTAAAAATCACTACTAAGCAAATATTTCTATGGTTTGGGCACTATCCACCCTATTGGAGATAAAAGGGAGTTGCTCTTTTTATGGATGTGCTTTAGCTTACACACTTTGGACTGCTCTTTGAACCCTTCCTGCTGGAGAGGAAGTAACAAGTCATTCTTCACTTGTAATGCCAGAGCTTTCTAGGCTTTCAGTTTTCTGTGGGGTGCAGTAGCTGTACCCATTACTTTGTTTTCAGTTCTGTAAAACTTAAAGTAAAAAAGAGGAGCTATTACCTCTCCTGTTCATCCAAAACATCTCCAGACACCTCTGTCCTCAGGAAACCTAGTTTTTAAGTGTGGAGGTACCCAGATATTTATGGGTGTTTGCCTACTCCCAGAAGAACTGCTAGCACCTAAATGCCTTAGAGAACGTCTCATGTATCAAAATCCCAATGGAACAGCTCTGTCAGAGGGCCTGCCTTTGGATGTGAAGTTAAAGCTCAGAAGCAGAACTTTGAGATTCTGAAGGAATACCTTCCTATTTCTCCAGCTGTTCCCTTACATGGGGAAACTGGGAAAAAAAGGTGGTTTGAAATCACTAGACTTTAATAGCTTGTGCCTGACAAAATGCCTATTTATGTATGTTTCAGCAACCCTTTTGTAAAATTGTGTTTTTCAATAGGAAAAGGAGTGTTTTTGTTACAAAATTATTATTGTTCTTGTCAGAAAATTCCAAAGCCAGTACAAGTCCTTGGATATATAACTACCAACAACCATTTATCATCTGTGAAAAATAATATGAGGCTGTGAAACCCAGCTGTATCAGATTTTAATAATCCAAATTTCATATTTCTCAAAGTCACAGTCTCACAGAGACCCTGTGTGTGGGGAACAAGGCTGCTACAGGTCAGCAATATCAAAGCAGGAGCTGTTTTTTTTGGTTCACAGACATCTTCCAAACAAAACAAAATAAGAAAAGAGAAGACACTTTATTTCAACTTACAATGTTTTAAAGCTCTTTTTTTACTAAAAAAAAAAAAGTGAGTTGAGAAAGCGGAGGGCAGGCTACAGTGCCAGACAAAAAAAATGCGTGAGGTGTGGTGGAATTCTACGCGGCAAGAGAGCAAGAAAGTAACACAGTAGTCCCACAAGCGTCAGAGGCTGCAGCTGGTCTTCCTGTGCTACGTAGCACAGACTCAACCCAGCACCTGGTGTGCAGTTCCTGCTCAAGCTCACATCGTGGCTCTTGCTATACCTGCAGATTGCTAGAACACAAGCACTGGCTTTGTGCTTGAGTATAAAAATGGTGCAAACACCCCGCTTGTTTAAAAAAAAAAAAAAGGAAGAAGAAAAAATAGAAAGAACAAAACCAGCAGAAAGCCTTTCTTTCCTTAAAGGGGTCACGGGGAGCTTAGCATTATTAGCATTGGAATATGATTGGCTGGGTGGATGGAGGTGTTCTTTCTATAGTCACTATGAAAGTGTCTAAGATTACAGTATTCAGGGTATTCTGCATGAGGAGAGATTCAAATTGAAGCTCCCACTCTCAATCGCAAAGAGAAAATCTTCCTGTTGATAGATGCCTGAACAACCAGGTTAGAAAGGCGTCTACTGGTGCCTTCTTCCCCCTGAGCTTTGCCAAATTCATCAGGGGAAAATTTTTTGTGTTTCTGGAAGGGAAAAAGAAACCTCCTAATGTTTTCTGGGAAAATTATGATCTCAGCTTTAACTTCAGGCTGCTTCATCTCTCCCCACTCCTCCCACTACACCATTTTTTCTCTGTAGGTAAATATTTTTCTGGAGAGGTACAATTTCTCCTGCTCCTCACACAAGCACATCCAGAGTGACCATGATGTTGCAATCACTACATGTGTGTTGCTGACTTGCAAATGACCTGTCCGGCTGGGCCCTCAAACTGACAGCTAAATATGGCTGTCTATGAGGAACTGCAACAAAGAGGACATAGGAAAAAATAACCACAAAAAGCAGAAGTGGCACATTCATCTCTTCTCAGATTCTATCCTCTTTCTTTTCCTTTATCTGTTAAGGAAGTCATTCCCCTCCTTAATCATGTTCTTGTGATAGAGTTTCTTATCAGTGGCCTCTATCCAAAGTGATAATTGTCCTTTCCCCTCAAGAATGTCTGTATTTTCCCCAAGTCACTTTGCTGTGGACCAAAAATATGACTGTCAGCCACAGCTTAGCACTGTTTTTCAATTGTCAATGAGGTGTTTCTCACAAAGCAGGAGAAAGAAGAAATTATGATTTCACTAAACTTGGTTGCTTTTTATTTTCCTTACTGCTTATCAGACCCAAAGGAGTTTCAGATGTTTATCATGCCATAGCCACAGTATTCAGATCACATCTGTAGGCTCGAGTTTCTGATATTTCTAGTCTCTTCATCCGTTTCCTTGTATCACACACTAGCAGATAGAGACTATCAGAGCAAGCAGAAAACTCCACTGAAATCCCACAGGAAGTGCTGTCCTGCTCTGCCTCCCAGTACCATTTTGGAGTTGCGGAAAACAGGGTACCATGGATTTAGCTGGTGGCCAGTTTAAAGCAAGAGAAACTGCAAAGCTCACACCAAGGGTGAGGGGAACTCAACCTGAGAGTGCAGGTAACACTATCTGCAGCAATGACACATGTACGGGCTGCAGACAGGGTGCTCTACTTGCATTTTATTTACAGGAGTAGCTAACAGATCTAGTAGAGACCTATGACCTCCTCCTCTTGCTGAGAACCAGTGTCAGGCATGCAGCTACAGAGTACACAATGTTCTAGTATTTTTTCATAGATATAATACCCTTCAGAGTAACAGTCACACTAATAATTTTCACCAAACAGTTAAAAAATAAAAATGCATTAATTCCTACAGAATAGAATATTTCTATTTTCTACCTACTTTCAAAATGTATCACTCTAATCACAAGCACAGTGGCGAATAAAAATCCATGGGAAATACGCCTATATTAACAAGCACTTTATGTAACCTTCTCATTCGCCAATGTAATGTAAAATCCATCTGTAATATGAAAACCAGGCCTTGATCACAGACAGGTATGTGTGGCAGAACCAGCTTTTAAACCATAAAAAATAGCTATCAGAAAAGAAAGGAATAGCATTGTCTAAATCAGTGCTCACAGTACAAAACTGACAGTCAAATGATAACAGCTCTAGTTTCATGTTTTTACCAATTCTGTGGCAGTCAGGACAACACCTGATCTCTCTGTTCCTCATGCTTTCTTGTGGCAAAGTGTTTTGGGTTCTCTGGGAAAGAAGGTGTTGTATAAAGAACACGTAAGGATTGACAGGCATGGGAGTAAGACAATCATCTATATTCAGAACCAGGCACAAGGTTTTTCATCCCAGTGAGGGGCATTTGAAGATAAATAACCCCAGCTAAGCAGCAGAGGAAACATTATAAGAATTTTGTTGTACAAAGGGAAGAAAGAGCATTGGGTACTGACACAGCTTTTCCCAAGTACAAAGGAGAAGCAGCAGTTCAAAATAAATAAAGCGAATATAGGAATGCCCAAAAATGCAGTTTGTCCATAAAATCTGTATTTCTTTTTCTAAAAAGCAAGATCTGGTTGAATAATGTTTTTTTTAAAAAAACAAAGCTCTATATTTGTTTTTAAAAACCTCTGACAAGATACGGTGTTTGTCAGTATTTTACAAAAGGATTAATCTATATGAGAAGGATGAATCTATAGATGATTCAAAGGGGTACCAGTGTCTCAGTTGCACAGAGGCAAACATGCATAGCCTGACCACCAACATGTATCCAAGTCCCATATCCAAAACACTAGGGCTCTCTTTTCCTTCCCTAAAGGTACATGCCCCAGATTTACCTTCCAAGAAAAATCTATGAGCATTGCCTTGGCACAAATCCTAATGTAATTCTGCAACATCTTGGGATCTATTTACCGTATGCTTTTCCTTCTTAATCAGATTCTATGGTTTTGGTTTTGTCTTTGGTTTTTCCAAGAGAAGTGTACACTTCCAAAAAGAAATCTAAAGAAGTTAAGGACTCCGTCTCTCCCTGAACCTGACACATAATTTTTAGAAACTGCATCTTCAAAATAACAGCAGGCTTTCAACCTTCCCTCAGAAGGAGACCTATTTGGACAGAAATGCTCAGTCTTGATATCAACACTGTTTTTTCAAAAAAGCTCAGCAATTACACAAAAGGATGCCTCTAATGGGTCTCAGGCCACTTCCTTATTATCCAGTTGGATCTTGTAGCTGTGGTAATGCCTCCCTACTGACACGAATAAAAATTGCTGTCTGCAGTGCAGACTTTGACAGCCTGAAATTGCAGAGGTTCTGTCACTTGCTTTCATTTGCTGATCCCTTGATTGAAAAATCTGCTGTCAAAGATCACAAGCAATTATCGCGTAACTCTTCCTGTCAGACACGCTAGAAAGATTAACAGCCTTGAGTGCTGGTCTTGAGACACAGTCTGGTAAGAGTGCCATGGAGAAATGCAAAGGCTAGACAAGCAATGAAGTCTGTAATTCTGAAACACACGTTCTTAAATGTGATGGCAAGTGCCTTAAGAGCCTTTAGGGAACCCTTACAAAAGGCAGATTCAAAGACTGGCAGCAGAAGAAGCAGTTCCTTCTCAAAACTCCGATAGCAAAAGAGCCAGTCACATTTGGGATGGTGTTCTGAAGCATTTTGGGAGAGTTTGACTCCTCATTGTATTTTTTTAAATATGAACTCTCACTAGGATTTTTTTTTTAGATCAATGATTTATTGTGAAGAATCAGCAAAATTTTGTTGGTGTCAGATTGCAAGACAGGTATTAAAGTTGCATTAAGATATCTTTATGTCTCTCTGATTTTCCTGCTGCTGAACAGAAAGTTCCAAATTTAAAGTATATCCATGCACTTTTTCTGAATTGAAATGTAAGTGGAAGAGTGCAAAAGAGCAAATGTCACAGCAAGCACCTTTGAAATCCTCAGGCTGGAAGGCCTTTTAATTAGAATATATTTCCTGGGAGTCTACTGATTTTATTTTTCCCCCACAAAAAAGGAGTCATTCCACTCCCTCCTCCCTCCAAAGAGGAAAAACAATGCCACCATATACTCCCACAGGATGTTGACTCCATTGGGAAAAAGACAAAAGGAAATTAATGTAGCTTAAAATGTTAGAAAAAACATGGAGAAAAATGGAGAAAATTAATACAATATAAAAAAGTAACAAAGTGAAAGTCAAACAATGGTAGGTTTGCTCAGGGATGTCAAAGGCAGGAATGAGAATAATTTTTATTGGTTTTGAAAGCTCCTTTTATACTTTGAAAAAAAAGGACTGATTATAGGGATTTGCAGTTGGGGATGGCAGGAAAGGAAACTGCTGCTTCTGCAGTTTCAAGATTTGTATTTGTTGTCTGTGATTTCCCAGCAGCCAGTAGCCAGATTTCTACAGTTGCGAGAAGGCTAAGATTGAAGTGAAGACTTCCCCTAGATAATTAAAAATCCGCACATTTTTGCTAAAGTCAGGCAACAGCAAATTTAGCATATAAAGTACAAGTTGCAAAAACAGTAATAAATTCCTGCTAACACACTCAAGGACCTTTAATCAGCAGCCTCTAATACAGAGCGTTACAGACATAGGTACCTTCGTTCTCAGCACATTTTCTTGAAAGAACAAAAATGGGTAAGAGCATGAATGGAGTAGAGAGAATGGTTTTAGTGGACATCTTGGAAGGCCCACTGCAAATATCTGAGATTCAAAAGCTTTTGTTGTCTGAATGAATGTAAACGTTATCTTGATTCACAAGTAAGATCTTCTGTTCATTTATGCACACCTGCATAAACCTGTTTCCTCTATTCATATGAAATCAAGGTTTAGCTTGTAAACCTTCTCCATGCATTGCATGTTCCCTAGATATTGTTTGTGCTGCGTTCATGTTTCCCAGAAGACCAGAGTCATGGAAAAACACATTCTTCAGGGAAGCCTGAGTCTCCTTTTGCTTATATGTCATCATTCTGGACCAGCAACTATAGGAGAAGACCTATTTATGGAAAGATTGCACTTACATTAATTTTTTTTCTCTTACATACAGATGAGTTCAGAGAATGTCACTGTTCTTATCTAGTGAGGAACACTCCTGTGATTCTCTATGGCAGCCACCTCCGGCTCCACTGATTTTCTGATTCTCGTAACAGGTTTTAAGAATTAACAGACTGCAAATGAATAGTGAAAAAAAACATTGCTCTATAATTCTTTAAATCCATCTGCAGAGAACAGTCTGCAGGGATGCTGAAAGAGTTTAGATGACAAGCAGATCTACGAACACAGGGTTCAGTCAAGCCTAGTTTTCCTTGGATTTGTATCTTGTTACTGACCTGAATTCCTAGTATAATTTGAGTAGTTGACTGGGAGTCGATCATTCTCACAGTCATGATCCTCCAGTTCAGGGTACTGAGACCCCTCTGGTTCATTATCTATGTTGAAGACAGAGGCAAAGAATGTGTTAAACCCTCCTGCCCTGTCCCTGTGCCTCTCAGCAGATATTTACAATGGCTACTAATTTGGCATTCCACAGTGATCTGGCTCTGTTTTGTCTGTGCCTGAATGAAAACTCCAGGTTAGAGGAAAGGACTGGACAAGTGAATGCATGAAAATAAAATACCCAGAATGGATCAGGATTCACAAGAATACAAAACAAGATGAAACTTCCTAACATTTTCATTAGCTAAGAGCAAATCTGAGAAGGCCATTTTACAGTTAAAAGGGGAAGCTGAGAGCTGGCTTTCACCAACCCTATCCTTTGTTTTTGTTGTATTAGTCTTTATTCAGTGTATTGGCACAGCTGATTTGTGGCCATTAGCTTGGAACATCTTCACCAGACTGCTGCCTTTTCACTTCTCCCAGTAAGGGTGCAGGAGTGACTTTTATATGAACCGTTACCAAAGTCAGGCTAAAATATTCCCATGCTAAAAGCTGCTCAGGAAAGTCTGGGCCTCTGGAAATTACTTTCTGTTAAGGACTGACTTTATTTTTATAATTGTTTCTCAATTGCTTCTCATTCTACTAGTATTTTTTATAGTCTTGGGGTAGAAACCAAGATTCTCCACCCTTGCTGGGAAATTTTGACTGTATCTTCAGTTAGTTAAGTGCAATAGAACAAACAGAATGAACTATACATACATATATATATGCACACACACACATACAATACATGTATAATGCACAACACAGTAATCCAACAAGGACTCCAGGGAACATAAAACATGAACTGCAACTGAACTGCATAAATTTTGCTGCCTCAAGGTTGGGAAAACGCTAATAAAAGGTTGTTGTTCCTTACTCCACTGGGAGGTTGCAGGAACAAAGGCACTGTTTCTGGAAAAAAAGCCACACAAAAATTTGAGGAAAGAGGGGGTGGAGGAAAAACAGAACTCCAGACTAAGTCTTCCCGTTTTGGGGGAATTTTTTTGTGACTGTAATGGTGCCATTTTGTTAACTTCAAAATGGAATTAGCCCCATAGTAGCAATACCACAAATTCAGTCACTGCCCTCTGACTCCTCAAACCTCATCTCTGTCAGAAATGAAAGGACAGTGCCTGTGCTGTCCATAGAGTCATTCTTCTGCTGCCAGGAACTGCAGTACTTTTGCACCATGGACACTTATTCCCTTACATTAGAGCTCAGCACTGAGATCACCAACTAATCTCACAGAATCTACTCAGTATACGATTCAAGGGCACTAGTTCCTTCCTTGAAAGGATTGAAACAGTTAGATTTTTCACAGACTTTCATAACTTCCTAGCAGTTCTGTCACTAGGAACAGAAATCCTCTCATCTGAGCTAGAGAACTATGAGCTCATGCTGGATTCTGGCTGAACCGTGCTGGATAAGAAATGGCCTCACAAAATAGTGAAAGATCTTGGCAATAGGAGTGGTGATTGAGAATAGCTAAATCTGAGAACATACGAAAACACAAGGAGCTGGCTGTCCTGGTTACAGCTGGGGTAGAATTTATTTCTTCTCAGTAGCTCTTACACTGCTGTGTTTTGGATTCATAATGAGAATGGTGTTGATAACACACCGATGTTTTGGGTTTTGTGTGTTTAGCCTTAATCAAGGACTCTTTTTTTCCCTTGTCTCATGCTCTGCCAGTGAGGAGGTATGCAAAAAACCCAACAAACTGGGAAGGACCTTAGCCAGGACAGGTGACCCGAATTGGCCAAAGGGATATTCCACACCACAGAACGTCATGCCCAGCACATGAACTGTGGGGAGTCACCCAGAAGCTCGGCCAACCCGGGTTCAGGAGGAGGGTCTGGCATCTGTCAGCGGGCAGTGAGCAATTGCATTGTGCATCACTTGTTTTTTTCTCTTTTCACTATTATTGTTATTATTATTCACCATTATTATTGTATTTTACTTTATTTTCAATTATTAAACTGTTCTTCACTCAGCATGCAAGTTTTACTTTGATTTTCCTCTTCATTCCACTGGATTGCAGGGAGAAGGGAAGGAGGGAGGGAATGGCTGTGAGGTGTTTCATTTCCATGGATTTGCAGGCTTAAAACCACAACACTGGCTCACTTATCTGGCCCTGTTTGTACAATTGATTGAAAATATAAATACTGAAACTAACAAGTCTGGCCAGCTTCTGGCTGTCTTTATCATGCCCAAAACAAAGAAATCTCACCAAAAGGTTTAAAGGACCCATCACTGACATGTAGTAGAAAGTGTATTTTACAAAAAAAACTTTGACATACCATCACAATTTGACTAACTTAGAAAAAACATCACTACTTGCATAAATGCTGGACTTTCACAGTATCCTGTGTTACTTCACAATTACAGAATAAAATAGAAAAAATAGCTTCACTTAAGCTTACAAGAATTGTTCATCCAGGACTAACAATTTCCCATTTCCTATAAAGAGGATTAAAACACTTTGCATATAGTGCAGACATCGGTATGGATCTAAACCAAAGAGTTTCTCAATACAGGACATTTCAATATAGCACCATGAAGGGGTACAGATAGCAGTAAAAGCAGACCAGATTCAGTTTGCTTAACCTTACTTGGCCTGGATGTGGAACACCTATCCAAGGAAGTAGAGAGAAAAAATTGGAAGAAAAAGATGGATTTCAGTGTTAACTGAAGGTACAGCAGTGAAGGATCACTAGGAATGTCTCTAGAATTTCTGGAAACATGAGAGTGTGGTTATGACATTGCAATTAATTCAGCAGCAAAGCTTGGGAGCAATAGAGCAAGGGTCTAACAAAAAACCTGTTAACATTTGGACATCTATCTGTGGATGGCAAGGTTAAATCAGGTCTCTATTCTTTCTACATTTAACTGAAACAGATATAGGTGGAAGAAAGATAAGTACACATGAAGTAATAAGTAATAAGATACACACAGGTGAAGATATGCTCACAGCCAGAGGTAGGTCTGCCAAGAGTGACAAGGGAGGCAGAGGGAATAAGGGAAACTTGCAGAACTGTAGCTGTTGTGGAAAATTTAAGATGGCAGAGAGTCCTGCCTCGTCTCTTCTCCCTTATCAGTCCATTCCTGGGTATTAAGAAGCTACACTGTGTGGAGCGGTCCAAATCAGTTATTAAATATGTTATGTAACTACCAGCAGAAGTATGGATGTTTTGTAGGAAAAATCATTGCTCTGAAAACTTTACATTATGAAAAAGCAACCTAGGTAAAGAAGAGGCACGTAGAAAAGAAATAACTTGCTGAAGGTTACACAAAGACCTCCAGTTTTCCAATTATACCCACGGACAAGATGGACTTTATGCTCCTGATCCTGTGTAGCATACTGGAACACTGGTGGTCTCAGTAAAGCATAAAAAGAAGTTCAGTTTTTTCACAGAGGATGGCACATCTATCTCTCTAAACAATTTCCAGCCTCTCCAGCTCTCCCTTACACAGGAACACCTGCTCATGAACTCTCTCACAGGACCAGAGCAGCAGGAGACTGAATCAGAACGAAGTGGAGCAGTTTGTACTGCTATACCAAACCTTGCAATCTATTCCATTGGGAAAAGGAATTAGGCGAGGAATGTGTGAGAATGAATTCCACACAAGAAACTGAAAAATTAAGACATGGTTTTTCAGTATGAAGAGTTTAGTTATTCTTTCTCAATTAGCAACAGAAAATGCCATCGACTTTTAATCCCTAATGCAGACAAAGGTGTTCTTACTTAGCTATTAATTATTAACTTCAAGGACAGATTTAGTAAGTTCTGGAAATGCTGGGTAGCAGAAATGGTATCTGCTCAGACCTGGGAAAAGCGTTCTCAAGCTGGATAGAGTAACTGAAAACTCTCTTTGGCTGTAATTCCTCTTTGCTTCTAACTATGAAATCTGCTGTTGTACTTTAAACACAAAAAGACCCTAATTACATGTCATAGAGAGACAGAACATCTACAACTGTAAGAGCAGTAGGCATCAGAATCTTAGCAATTCAGAAACTTAACAATTCCAAAAATGTGTAGCATATATTCAAAGTGGTAAAACACATAACTTAGAAAAAACATCACGAAACTGAGTAAAAACCAAAACTCTTGCTTTTTTATTTCAGCAGTTAACAGAATTTTTTTGCTAACATATAACAAAGCAACTTCTGAAGAGGAGTGGAAATAATCAAAGCCACTTGTTTCTTTCTTACAGAAGAAAAAAACTATATTAACTGGGAGTATGCCATAGGAAATTGGTTAATTGTACTTTATTAAGTGACTCTAATCAGATGTTACACATCAGCCAATTAAGCAGACAAAGATTTAATGGCTTTACTCAGCTGTAATTATTGAACAGAGTTTAAGAAAACTGCACTTAACACAGGAAGGTCCTTCCTTAAATTAGTTTCACATGCCAATAAAGCGAGCAGCTTCTGAGCAAACTGCAGTTTTATACATTAGTATATTATTTGCAATTACTGCTAACTGCTATGAGCAATGATTGCAGTATCTCCGGGACACATCAGTCGCTGACACTACTTAAATGTGGCAACATCAAGGCTAACAAGAGTATATGTTACTGATGTATCATTACTTGTAAGAGACTGACAGAAATGTTCTACCTTTATAATTGGAAATACAATAGGCACTTTATCTTGTATAAGGGTAGGTCTATTTTTGTTCATAATAGGCCAGTTTATGTGTGCAAAGGTATCTAAAGTAGCAGATAATCCTCAGTCTCAACTGGATCAGGGAATTATTCATGTAATCAAGTACAATACAAGCACTCATTATCAAGCACTCATGTAGCTGGAATAGCTGAAAGCCTGTGACCAACACATGCATGATAACCTGCTTGTGAGGGAAGGTCTTCCTTTACACACCACACCATCTGGAATAAGGCAGGACAATAAACATCTCACTTCCAGGGACAAACACATCTGAACCGCCCATGCTGTAGTACACAGGCGACACGCAGATACCCGACACTGCTGGCTTTGAAAGAAGAACACGTTTTCTCTATGCCGACTTCAGGGAATAAACCATCAGAGAAGAGAGACACTTTCAGTCTCTAGGAATGATGATGCAATCCCTGCTTGTGCCACGTCTACTGTAGTAGATAAATGTACAGCCTCACAGGCTACAGCAGCAGGTGGGGGATGCACTGTGCTGTGGAGGCAAGAGCTGCAGAGAGAAAAAATTCCAGTTAAAAAAAAATCTTACCATTTATTCAAGACTCAAGCACGGACCTGACAGGGAACTTGTATCACTCGATTAGATACATGACAGTGCTTCTGAAGTCTTTTGAAGATGCATGGTGCTGGTACAAATCCTGATCATTACAGCCAGTGTGAGATGGGTAGGAAGCATTCCCATAGGTTACCAGACGATTACCTGACCAGTGCTAACCTTGGTGTCAGGAACACTGATGCCCAGTGCAGATCTTCAGAAACCTGGAGTTCTGGCACTGTCCTTTCGCATATGAATGGGCATCACGTACAAAAGAAAGCAAAGAACTAAGAGGAATGGGGCAAGGTGTACAAGTGACTAGCCACTTTATTAACAACAACTATAGGCTAGTGCATATTTTGAAACGAAAAATATAAAATCTAAGGACATCAAGAGTCAGACTTCACTTTGTGAATCCAGTGCCAGATTTTTACTCATTGAGGAACAGTTGGAACTGCTGTCAGCAACCATGCTAGCAGGAATTCACACCCTGACCCATTGCGGAAACACGATTCCTGAGACAGCAGACGTGGCAAGCTGGTGAGCACTTGAATACAGTGGCTCTTTGTGACAGAAGCTTAAAGGGACTCCAAGAAATAATCCAAGACCATTCACCTGACACCATGGCAAGATCAGCCATAGCTATGTCATTACTGACAAGCTTGTTTAACCTCCTCTTGCAGACCACCCAGAAGCTGCGTTCACAGCAATCTGTTCCCATGCCTCCCTCTCCTACAGTTCAGAAGCACGTGGGTGTACTGCCCATGGGTGGTACATGTACCACTGGCACTACCAACAGGAGGAAGTTGATCTTTCTGTAGTGGCATTTTGTATATTTGAATATCACGCTTCTTGGCAGTATCTTCTCTGCCAGGCTAAGCAACCTGCCACTAGAATGCCCTATTTGCAGTTAGATTAAATATACTCCAGGTCTCTCTCATCAAATTCCTCTATATTTTCTCCTGCTAGGCCACATCTGTCTCAGAGTACAGTGTCTAAAACAGGACCACGTTTTTACAATTGAATAGGGCAGTAGGCTGACTTCACATGGGTTTTTTTCAAATCACATTCTTGCTCAGAAATGCATTAAACTGACGTCTAATTATAACTAAAAGCACATTTGTTATTTATAAATATTACAGATACTTCTTTGTGAGCACTGTAAAGGGTCTTATCACAACTGACATCTGGAGTTTCCCTTCTCTGCCTACTGCTGGGATGGAGCAGTTTTAATTTCTGTCAAGCATCCTGTCTGATATTCCTTAGAACAGGAGAATGGATTAAAGAATTTCTCTGTACATGGGATCAAAGGCCTAAAAGATACTTACTGACTTATTAAGTCCCTGTTCCCCACAACACACTACTGTCAAACATACTTAATGTGATCAGCTCCCTAAGGATTTAATCTTCTCTCACTCCTTTTGAAAGAAGACTGAAGTGGACAGGGTCTGTCTTCTCTGCACTCTCTCACAAGAGGCCCATACTCATACATGATTCTTCCAGTACTGTCTCATACCTCAAATCACTCTCTTATCACTATGAACCCAATTGCTTTGACATAGTTTTGAAAAGTACTAATATCCCTCTGCCACATTTTTGCAAGAGAAACTGAAATAACCGAGAAACCTCTCACACCATGATAGCCCAGGTAAGCCCTTCCTCCTGCAATAAGCCCCAGGTCAGGAGTGCTGCTTTAGAAACTAAGACAGTAATAGCCCCTTCTCCCTCAAATATCAAAGCTGACTCCGACAACGTTTCCAAAATTCCCAAAACAACCAAGACTGTAAGCTCAAGTTTACCACTGCATGCTACTGACAAGGGAAGCCTGAGATCCATTTATTTAATTACTTAAAGAAAAAAAAGGACACCATGGAACCTTTAATTCAGAATTCTGATTGCAAGAACTGATTTGAAATTTAGACAACCACAAACAATCCAAGTGAACCTACTTTCCCCAGCCATATATACAACTCGTTCCTTCCGTTTCAGAATGCCAAACAAGCAGCTTAACTAATCAATGCTGTATTTCATAGCCCCCAAGCTGGAGGCTCCTGACCTTTCAAGGCACATATATAAGAAGACTATTCTTGTAGATACGCATATTGAAATAACAACAAAGACATATTTTTTAGTGAAGAGGTTTTACATGTATGTAGACATTCACAATTACGTAACTTGCATATTTGTTTTACCTTTGAAAGGAAGATAGTTATAAAGTTACTGACCCTGCTTGAAGGATCATCAAACATGAATTAATAAATCTCTTAAAAATTATAAACATGTTTTTATTATGGCCTTTAGGTAAAGTTCAACCATTGCTGAAAAACAATTCTTTTCAGGCCTTTGGAATAAATTTGGGAAGACAAAAAATTAGCTCTGTACATAAGCAAAGTGAATAACATTTTGACAGCATATAAACATCATTTATTTAATTCCCATTAAATGAGAACACTTCCGTACTGAAGTCCTGGTACCATTCACTGTCTTGAATCTTTCCTTTTTTAAGATAAGCCCTACACTTTTCAGATGTTTTGCCAGTTACTGCAAAGGTTCAGAGGCCATCAGTTCAAGCAATGGACAGCATTAGCGGCCACTGAAAGCACCCCTGATTAGTTTCTAACCACCCAAGATGCCTAAACCAAGCATATTGGCAAGAAAAACTATCTGAAAAGAAAAACACGTGAGCCTTGTGAAGGAGGACTGCAAAACTGGAGGCAGCAACACCACATACCGTGCCACGGAGAACGACAGGAACAATATAAGGCAGACAGCAGCCACTGACCCTAATCCAACAGCAGTCATGTAATGCAGAGTGGGTGATAAATCTGAAAGAAAGCATCAAACATTTCAAACCAACCAACCAAATAGTGTAGCTTTAGTCTGCTCACAGCTGAAGTATGGTAACAAAACCCAGATGCCGGACTTACGGCTCGGTTAACGAGAGTAATGTAGCTGACTATCTAGAAGTTACCATCCAGTTGAGGAAAAAGGATTAATAAAGTATTTTTAAAAATTATTATTATTCTCATTTTTGGTAAAAGATATACCTGTCCTTGTAACACTGTAACACCAGTTTCCATCAAAAAATTACACATCTCTAGAGAAGACGTCAGCCCTCCATAAAAGTTACAGAATTGTCTTCCCTCCATATTGCAGAGTGTATTTCATGAAAAACCCTAAAATGTCATTTTACTCATTTGTAGCAGAAGAAAGTGTGCTTTTAATACAGTTTTCTACCATTTTTAATGACAGTGATCTGTCACACAATGTCTAGCTAGATGGCACCTGAAACAGGCCCATTTGGTTTAGATTTAATTTACGGATTTGTCTTCCACACAAGTTGAATTAAGAAATATTTCTCAAGGGATTCAGCAAGCCAAAAATACTATCAGCCTCTCCAGCTGCAGAAGTACATTAGGGCAAAGGACACTTCAGCTATAAGTCCATTCAATATAAAGGCAAATGGATTTACCACGAAAAGCCAGAGGCCTGACCTGTCTTACTCCCATCTGCCTATGCTCATTCTTTTAACCTCAAAACCAAAATCCACCTATTTTTAAGACAGCCTTTGATGATGCTTGATAAATTACAAATTCAGAGAAGGACAGTTTTTTGTCTTTCCAGGGTTATTCTACAGCTATTGCCTACACATTCGTAACAATGGTACTCTCAAATCTAAGGAATCCTTGATTTTAGCATAGTCAGCACAAAAAACCCCTGCCTGCATTATATTCTAAGTGTGGTGGTAAATTAATTAGGTCATAAGAGTAATTAAAGAAAGAGTAACTAAAGAAAACCTAGAAATAAACACAGAGTTGTCACCAGAAGATCAGTTATAGTGATAATCATATATGGAGAAGATGCACCTCAAGCACTCCATGCACCACATGATTTGATATAATTCCAAAGTACTGTCTCACTTTCCAGCATTACTGCCTTTCCTAACTCAAATTTGTGAGACTTTCAACTCAAAAGCAGATGTTAGGGCTCATAGGAGACTCCAGTGGTGCTGCTTTCTTTGTCAGGAGAGGGAAACGTTTGCTTTTTGCTGAGACATGAGGTGGGTGAAGAGTAGTTTCAGCTATGGTGTAAAGGAGGGAAACGTGATCTCTGGTGGATTCCAAACTCCTCTGAGGCAAACTCATCAGCTGGAAACATTTTAAAGTCAAAAAGCAAATAAAAATAAAACCACACTGAGAAAATAACTGGGTTTTAAAGTCATGCTACTATATACTTAAAAAATTGTACTTACTAGTATACAAATGAGACATATTTTTCACTTTTACACAGTATCATCTATTTTTTTAAGATTGTAAAAAGATGTAATTCTCCAAGGACCATCTGAACATTCTAGAATAAAAAATCAGGCCTCTAAAAGCTAGAAAATGTTGCCAGGAGGTTGTGTTGTTGCTGTTCTTTTTTTGATTTTTAGTTACTGTTGTTGTTCTTTGACTGATTTTTTAATCTTTAAGCCAATATAGAACTATCTTAAAATAGGCTTCCAAAATTTCACATTTTCTGTGCTTCAAATCCTTTGTGCACAAAAATTGCTGTAAAGATTTGGATGTGATGCACAGAAACAGCAACACTGAAAAACAGGGGAAAAAAAGAGAATCCATTTTAGAACGGATTGCTGAATCCATTGGAATGGAATAGTGAAGAACAAGGAAAATTTTCTGTCTCTAATCTCTTCAGTCCTTGAAGTCAACAGATCATGAATGGCAGAAGAAGAAACAGCCACAGCAATTATTAGTTTATGCTGCCAAGTAAGGCCATGACAACATAGACTTTTTTATTGAAGGAAAAATTGACTTACTTTTAATTTGTGCCCAAACAGCACAGGACTGTGTTCTTACCTAAAAACAAAAACATGAAAATCACTGTTTCTCATGAGAAAAGTTTATTATTACTAACACCCTCTGAAAGATCAGCCCTCGACAAAAATTACTATTGGGAATGGAGTTTGTTATTCCCTTGGTAGCAGCCTCTATTTTGTCTTAAAATATTATAAATTATAAAAGTAAGGTTAGACATACAGCTTTGATGAAAGGCTGGCTCTAGTTTTTAGCTCATTATTCTTCCCTTCTTTTTACAATCTAGGCATGGAAGTAATACGGAAGGATCTTTGAAGTTGCTTCAATAAGAATTCAGAATTTATGAAATGCTGAGATAAGGCTGAATATGCTGTGTTAACTCGTCCCCATGCAGAACGCGTATGTTAAAATAGAGTATCTGATGGCACGTTTTACAAATACTAGATGTAATGCTTTCTTCAGTTATGATAACATGCTTGGTAGTTTTTAGTAAGTTTTATAGAATACTTACAGTAAAAGAAATATTTATCACGGGTCTGCTTCTGCAGACTTGTTAAGCAAGTTTGGTTTTTTTACAGAGAGCTTACAGTAGACCATTTCTCCCTGGCTCTTCATAGTCACACAAAAAGTACTATTCTAGATTTTATCATCTGTTGTGTAACCACTGTGAAGTTTATTTTTGTAGTGCTTCCTGGTAAATGACTTTCACAGACTTTCACACAATACATACACAATACATGTATTTTTCATATTGCACCAAAGTGTGCATTATGTTGCTCTGAATAACAGTACATTTGAGAAAGAAGGCTACATTTTGAAGCATTTGTATAAAAGGGTGAAGGCACATTCGTGTGCTTCATCTCACTTACGTGTGTCTACATGCTGAATTGTGGAATCTTAATGATTCTTAAACCCACCATTTATAAGGAATTTTCTGGTTAATTAAAAAGACAAAAGACTGACAAAGAAAATCTTCTTAGCAGAGGAAAGATAAAGAAAAAGTGGTGGGTTTAGAAACCCAATCAAATGCCAGATTCTGGGGGCACTGGTGTGAATGCCATCATTTCGAAATTTCATGACATACTCTAGTGTGCAGAAAATCAGACATCTCCTGCCTATCAGGGAAGTTACAGAGGTCCCATGAATCTCAGAGAAACAAAAAATAAACAGAAAGTAAAAACCTCACAGCAGACACCCTTTTCAAGACGTCCAAATCTGAACAATGGAAAAATGAACAAGATAATATGTCAGGGATTTTCAGTAATAACGGTAATAAAAATCACAACCAAGCCATGATTTTGCAGCATGATGATACAAATTGTACCATTTTCAGTATGAAAGGGGTCTGGAGACAGAAAGGACCCTTAAGGATGCCAGAATATAAAAGAGAATAATGAGAGCATTACTTAGGAGTCTATAACATCTATTTCTAATTTGTCTGTATTCAAAAGTGTTAACAAATAAAAGACACTTCAGAAATGCTGATTTCACAGGTACTAAGAATTGAGGGTCAAGCAATCTTTTTCAAAAGAAGACTGAGCTCTTGAATCCAAATTCATTTACGTAAGTAATCAAACTTTTAGAAAGTCTCAAAACCCAACAACCCTCAATTCATAATTCTGATTTTTTTTAGCCTTCTAATACCAGCAATTGCACAAAATAAAAGAGCATGACAACTGACGATAAACCAATACTTTTGAACCAGCAGTCCAAAATCCATTTCAAAGAAGCAGAGCTGCAAACCAAAGTGGTTTGGTATTTGCAATCCCAATAATGATTCATAACTGTTGTATGTAACTTTGTGTATTTCATCCATCAACAAAAAGCAATTAACAATCCTGCTCCATAGAATAAATTTTTCTATAAAATGCAGTTCATTGTCCGGATTCGAGGACATTTTGGACTATCTTAACGTTATTTATTAAATGAAATGCCTTCTATTGTCATTTCCCTACTTTTCCCCTCACACAATTAATTAAAAATTTATGACAAACAATAGACTTGTATCAGGATCAGAAACCACTTCATCTCTGCTATAAACACCTCTCAGGCTATTGTTAAATAGTACCGCACAGATTAGTAGATACCAGAATAATCTTATTACATGCACTCGTTTTATTTCACTCACTTTGAACTGAGGCAGTTACATTCCTTAACAGAAGCTGTTTTAACTTACTGAGATTTGTGTGTAGTCTTCCAAAATTGTAGAGAATTATTTATAAGTGACTCATGGATCAGTTTTTCTATGCCTCCTTGCTTTGTGCTGTATACACAAAGTCCTAAAAACTCTATTTTAACTTTTTTCAGGTGGCAAGGTGAGGCACTGTTTAGGTGTTTCTTTCTTTATTAGAGGTCGCTTAATTCAGTTTTTGTATTTGACACTCAGGAAATCTATTGCACGTGAAGAGTTATCCCCTGCCCCATACAAGAAAAACTTTCTACTGCTGAGATTTATATTATGAAAAAATTTAAAACTGCTGACTCCTGAGATAGGTACAACTGGAAAACTAGATGAGATGTACATTTTAGGAACCTTCAGTTTCTAATTAAAAATACATATTTACTTTAAAATGATAAAAAATTAATGATAATAATATACTTTTTTTTCATGAGGCTTTCTCAGTGGAGCTGGAGCTGACACTCACTGCCTTTTGGAAGGTTACAACGTGATAAAATACATTTTTTCCATGCCATTTGTAGAATTAGAATATTTTGTTATAAAATATTTAATTAAAAATTAAAATGGGTGAATTCATCACTGCTAAGGAGTGATTTTCAAATTCTCATACTAATCTCTTTTAGTAAATTCTGGCCCCATATAGACATCCTCAATTACTGAGGGCAGTGATGGCCATTCATTTTTAATTATTTTCCATCATCTGCCTTTTAGCATTCAGAGTTGCTTCAACATTACAATGACATAAGTACCATTAAGGAATTATAAGAGATATTTAAAGAGCTTCAGATTTAATTTAATTCTGTCAGCTAGGAGATCCTTGGAGTGTCATAAAAAATTTAATATACAGCTAACATTTTTGTCTTTTTCCCCAGCAACATTTCATTCAAGAGGTGTAAAGAAGAGGTTTTAAAACATCCATTACCTTATTCCACTCACTTATTATTCTCAAAAAAACACAATACTCTTCTCCCAGCTTTAAAGGAGCATTATAAAACTTCCCATAGTAATGTCTGTCTCCAAGAGCAATTGACATATTATCAGCAACATCCTTCGCCCGAAATTCAGCTGCCACATATCCTTTAATGTCAGTGGTGTTACTAAAGAAAGTTGTAGCAGCAAAGGAGTCACAAATAAAAGTGCTTTGCAAATCCAGAGGAAGCACAATCACTTGATAAAGACTAGAGCGAAACAAAAAAAAAGTAAATATTAGCTCTCATTTCAATGAACTAAGCATCATATATTCATTAATTCATACTGGTTTTTTCTATTTGTAGCCTCTTAACTGTTTTCTTTTAACAATGTCCAATACGAACACGTCTTATACTAAAATATTTCTCTGTGTGTGTGTTCCACTTCAACCAAAAACACTGTGAGCACAGCTTAGAGCTGAGTCTTCTCATCACATGCATATTATTTCTACATGTTTATTTATGTTCAGAAGAACATAAAACTGAGATACTTCAGACTATCTATCTCCTCCTCCTCCTCACACTGGAGTTCACCTACGAAATACCGTCTTCTCTAAAAATTACTAGTAAGTTCACAGAAACAAGATTTTTTTCTATTGAAAGGCGGAGAGGACAGGTACCATTCATAAAAAAATTAATCAAATCTGTCTTCATACCTCTCAAAACAATGTTTAGTCTATTGTATTCAACCACAGGAAGACTATTCATTAAGATTGTTACTCCAGCCATTCCATGAAATGTTACTAGCTTTCAAATATTTTCTACTTCAGTGTAATATTGAGTTACCTTTTCCTTCTGTCACCAACAGCATTTAGTAAGGGGTAAATCCTTTTACTCTAGAAATACATTTTGGTAGTAATACACTATGAAATACACTACTTCAGAGTATGCATAAATGAGGACGTTATTCACTATTTCCTCTGGCTCTAGGGGGAAAAACATACTGGCTGCACGAGTTCATTGGAAAAGAAAAATCACATCAGTAGAGGTATGTTTGGATCCATCAATAAAGATCTACTGTAACCTCACTGTGGATAAAGGGAAAAGAAAGACAAAATCAAACCACAAAGCCAGTGGTGAAAACTCACAATTATCCAAACTAGGATTTTGTTCCAGAAAACAGCAAAAAGCCTGAAGCTAAATATTACTCTGCTAAGTGAGGAGAAACTGGGAGGTATAGCTTAAGTTTTCTCCCATTGCTAAAAAAAATAATCTTGCCACCCAAAACAGTTCTAATCTGTACGTAACATGAATCTGCAGAATGTTCTTTGAAAGGGTGAAGAGAACAGAGACAAACCTGATTGGTCCATTTTGATCTTCTGCTTTCCGGAGTCTGAGCAAAGGCGCAGAACCTTTAACTGCAACAAATTCTACTTCTGGGAAAGGGGGATCTGAAAAGTAAACAAGCACCAGTGGTTCAGAAAGGTTTCAGAGATATTTCAGGCATCAGTAGTTCCTCGCTCCTTTTCAGTTCCTTTTTCAGTTGCTAGCTACTTTTTCCACCAAAACATCCTCAATTGAGCCTCGAACCCCAAACAGCTAAAGCCTGCAGACAACATAAATTGGCCAAGAAAAACACAGACCAAATATGATCATGGTGGTCTGGCAGCCCCAAGTCAAACCCCTGTACTGAAGTATGTCTGCTAGCTGGGAAAAAGAGATGCCCAAAAATGGTGGTTGACTACAGAGAAATGAGATATGAAAGCTTTGTTGGAAGAAGAAGTATTATTTATTAGACTAATTGAAATGGTCAGGGAGAAGAAAAATACGAAACTGTGCGAAGAGCCCATTGCAAGAAATACAATGGTATGAATAAAGGAGAAGTAGTGCTAAAAGTACTTCCAAGAAGGCAACTTCCTTAGATACTGCTCATAGTCAGGTAGCAATATCCAGGCCCTTAAATTGGATTTCAATATGCATACAGAACTCTGACCTGTTTTAGTGGGAATTTGCATCAAGGCCAATGCTGAACAAATACTTCTTCCTCTCATTTCAATGGCAATATGAGAGCTGCACACTGATATGGAAATGACCACTACCAGCCTGGAAGCAAAAATGAAAATAGCTTCAGTGTGCACAACCAAGGGGGCAGAGTGCGAAGCATGGACACCATCTAGCCCAGAAGTCTGAAAGAACTTGCACAGGTAAATACAGGTATAGCTAGGCTTTTTGAACGCCAGCGTACCAGGCTGCTGATGTGGTATCTGACTGAAAAGTAACAGATGCAGTGCTTATGTACAGAAAACCACGGCTTCAGAGCTAGAAAGAATAATCAACATCATGAAGAGAAACAAAAGAAAACCAATGCAGATTTCCCGAAGTTAAGCGACATCAGGCAAAATATTGCTGAGATGCATGGATTTTTCAAAGATCTGGAATACAGATAGCTACACATATCTTTTGAAGTATAGAAAACCACTGGCTCTGCAGGAGAAAATGAGGCTTGTCAGAAACATTGTCAAGACGGTAAGTAACTGCTAAAAGGGAACTAGAAATATACATCATGTTGAAAGCAGAAGAACTAGGATGCAGGAAGATTATTAGAAGTTAGCACTACTAGCATTTTGTTAACAATCACGGTGCAAAATCCCAGTACTTACAGATGAATTTTGCTGCTCAGTGTTAGAACTACAGAGATTCTACACGAGGAGAATTGAATCACTTCTACAGCTGTTATTTTGCAAAACTGGGATTAAATCCACCAGTATGAAGTACAAGGTGATACACTTGTGCTACTAACAAGAATTTATGCTAAATATTCTAATTTCCTTTGAGCAGTAGGAAGGGCATATTAGTACATCTCAGAATTAGTGTTTGGCACCAAAATGACAACAGAAAGAAAAAATTCAAAAGGCTGCTCTAAAAGGCATAAGAAACAGACTTATGTAATACTAGAATAGTACCACTCAAGGTACACAAGGCCCATGTGACCATTTCATGGCACCTGAAGGTCCAATCATCAGTGCAACAGAGCTATGTGAAACCAGTTCACAGGATACAAGGACGAGAAGGATAAAGAAGAAATTCTCTTTTATGAGGCAAACAAAATCTTGGGTTTGGAAACTATGAAGAGGAAATCTGAAAGCTTATATGATCTCTGCTTCAAACAGAGATGAAACTTGTGAAGGGATACAACTTTAGCACAGTATGCCCAGAATAAAGCTAACAGGCCACACAAGCATCCCTAGCAAGAAAAACCTCTACCCCTTGACAAAAATCATCCTCAAGAGAACCTCCTGAAAGCTTACCTACCCAAAGAAATTGCTTTGGTAGTTCCCTTTACCAGGTTATCTTCAAAACCAGGCAATGGGTGAACTACCAGTGAACAAACCAGCTATGAATGTTTAGGATTGAAATAATAGTAAGATTTATATAGTGGTCTACAGCTTCCTCCCCAGGGAAAGCAGAGGGGCAGGCACCAATATCTTCTCTCTGATGACCAGTGACAGGACCCAAGGGAATAGCCTGGATTTGTGTCAGGGGAGGTTTAGGCTGGATATTAGAAAAGGTTCTTCACCCAGAGGCTTGTTGGGCACTGGAACAGGCTCCCCAGGGAAGTGGTCACAGCACCAGCCTGAAAGAGTTCAAGACGGATTTGGACAAAACTCTCAGGCACATGGTGTGACTCTTGGGGACGTCCTGTGCAGGGCCAGGAGCTGGACTTTGATGACCCACGTGGGTCCCTTCTCAGCACATTCTATGATTCTCTGGAAGCCATTGCTCTACAATGCCTTGCTTCCCTCTAGTAGGGACAGGGCAGAAAACACTTTGTGAGAGTTTTCGGAGTTAATGAAACGCACTGCATGGCTGCCTGCAAGAACAGGAAACGGTCTTTGCTTCGGGTCTTTTCAATACATCTGCAACTGCAGACACTGTAAAAGGTACAGGCAGAATTTCTATCTGAACAAAATAAATGAACAAATAATATCTGACAGCCAATCTTTAGGCCCTTCGCACATTGCAAACTTAAGCAAACATAACTTCAGAGCCAGAAACTATCTCTTAATTTCAGTGGTTCCTCAGCAGAGACATTGTCAATAGGCAGAGTGACAGGGAAATATACCTCTCAGGGTGGATTTATCTGGTATACTTTTTCTATCTTACTTTCCTTTGACATTCAGTATCACCACAAGACACCATTATTAATTTCTCTTAAGAATTTTTCAATTCCCAGGAAAAACTTGGGAATTTCTTCTCTAATGCCAGCCAGAATGTGCATTGCATGCAACAGTTTTACATTGTTTTTCCAGATAAACAGCACAAGAGGAAACAGATGTGGACTAAGACGACAAGAAGATGCTGACTAAGGTCATAACAAGTAATTTTTCTTTTTTCTATAATTTGACAGGAAAATACAAATAATGAAAATAAGTAGCCATACAGAACTGACAGCCCTAATAAGTGGGTAAAAAAGAGAAAAATCTGAAAAAGCACATAGTGCTGTTAGAGGCTGGAGTCTTTTGCTATGTTTAGTTTCTGGTAAAAAATACTAGTTATTAAAAATATCAAGCCCACAGAAGACAATCTACCTGTTTTAACAAAAAGAGGGAACAGTTCATAGCAATGTGAAGGAGTAATAATAATGATAATAATAATGATAATGATAATAATGTAATTGAAACGAATCGTTTAATTTTTGCTTGGTGATCAGAAAATAAACTCTGAAGGAGTTATTCCATATGCAGTATTTGCCCACCCTCACTTTTTTAATAAAATAACTTTGCCAGAAATTAAACACTTAAAAATAGAATTTAAGAAAAAAAAAAAGTCTGCTGAAAGGTCATACTTATTACCAGATTCAAAAATCCACATGTAAAAAATACTGACTTAACACCACAGAGAACAGTTGGAGGGAAAAGGGGAATACTACAGAGAAGTGAGGACTTGCACTAGGTGAGTTGTGTGAAGAACTCAAGATCCTGCTGTCTGTTCAGGTGCTGTTAGCAGCTTGCCTTTCTTAAATAATTAATTCTTTTAAGTCTTCACCAGCCGAACAGACTAACATATCTGTAGCAATACCAGGAAAACAGAGAAGAGCATAGCAAGAAATGAAATTATATCCACAGATAGTCCCACTCTAAACGCTCCCTTGTCATAGCAGTCTTATGTTAGTAGCACTTGAACATTTCGTATAAAGGCTAATTTTCTACAATAAGAATCCATCTACTGATTTTCTCTCTGAACCTGAAGAGTAGCTATGGGAAAAAAGTACATGCCAGGAAGTGCTTCCTGCTGCAGCAATACTGAGAATCATCACACGCCTCAGTGCTGGAGCTACAGTCTGCTTGGTGTTACACTGTAAGGGCAATGACAAACCTTTAAAAATAGTAATGGAATGAAACAACAAAGTCCAAAATCACATGGCAACTCTTCACCAAAATTGACAGTTTGAAGAAGTCAAATCAAAGACTTCTCTTAAGTCCGGGTCTTAAATTAAACAGCCCTTTCATGAAACAAGATCATTTGCATGATCTTAATTTCCTGCAAACACAGGATTTCTTTCATGGTTATTCCAGGGCTTTACGTCCAAAAGGTTTTTGCTGACTTTTAAAACAAGGAAGTCAAAAATACTGCAGTAAAAGTAAAACTAAAATAAGGGAGGGATATTAATACAATAGAAAAGGTTGTTTACCATTTGTATTACTGTTTGAAGAGTAATTAACTTTACTGTACATATTTAAATATAATTGTTCAAGTACAGAGTGAGAAGAGATTTTTCAGTTGGAGAGGAACATTATGTAAAGAGAGGGAAGGAAGGAGAACAAATAAATGAAGACCACATCTACAGAAAAATAATTTAAATCTTCTTTAAAGACTGGTCATTTCTGGAAATCCCACTCATGTGACTCCCTTTGCTGACTGTGGCCTTTGTTCTCCCGATCCGAGGCTGAATGTCACCCCGTGCTGTTCATCACCAGAAAGGCATGAATTCCGCGCGGCAGACAGCCGCTGGGAGCGGTGCCCGGTGCCGTGTCCCCAGCCAGGCACGGCTCTGCCCGCAGCCGTGCGCCGGGCCCGCCGTGGGCCTGGCTGCCGGCATGAGACACCGAGCTCTGGGCGAACGGGCCTTTCCCTCGGGGACACCACTGCCAGAGCCAGCGTGTCTTCGCAGGAAAAGGGCCCGAGGCAAGGGAAGAAAGAGGCAAGCAGGGGCACGCGCTTTAGGGGACCTTGGCTGGGACCTCTCGGTGTTCTCCATGCCAACAAGTGACCTGCCACCCCGGCCTCGCCCTGCGAGTGAGCGCGATTCCCAGCCACGCCACAGACAGCGAGCCAGCCCGTGCCCGCCAGGAGATTTCTGTGTCAGAGCAGCGCCTGAAGGGGCCCTGGTTCCAGCTGCAGAGCACCTCTGGGCCAGAAACCCCACCTCTGAAACGAAATTCGCCAACATCTTGCTGCTTCTGGTACGGATCGTTTCTAGGCTGCGTTATTGTCATCTGACGCTGCTGCCATGTGTGTAGCTGAGCCAGGGTGATCCCTATCTCCTGGCTCAACCCTACATTTCTATGGTTTGTCACCTGCTCCGGTTCTTCCCGCAGCACCTTTCCCTTGTGATCTCTAGGAACTAACTGAGGTGTGTTGAGCGCTCACATCTGCTGTTCCGCAGATCCACGGGGAGGTGTTCAGGGTTTGGCAGCAGAACGGGAGCTGGGTGCTGTTGGCTCAGGGTGTTTGGCTTAGGGGCATGCCTGGTCCTTCCACAAGAGGGAATCCCGTATGACAGCCTCCTAACCTCAGTGAAAGAGGTCTGGTCTGGGACCCCGCAAACTGCCACCACTCCCCACTTCCTAAGCCAACTTTTTTGCGTGGGTAAAGCAGAGGTGTGCAGCACCGTGCTGGACTCTCACGGCCAGCCACTTCCTACACCCCCTGCCTGTGCTCAGCACTGCAGCTCTGCCTTCCACCTGGACCTTGGCCAAGTGTAGTGGGCCTCTGCATGAGTTGTAGCTGCCTAAATGGGACATGTGGCACAGGAGGCTGGCATATGTTCATACGCACCAAGATGAAGGCACTTCACAGTACCCGGCCATGGGAGACGAGGAAAATTTAGTCAGGGAAAACTCAGCAAGGTGCTGTCGGTGCTTTCAACTAAAAGGCCTGAGAGAAGACACCATGTTTTCTTCTGCTTGTTTCTCTTCTGTGAGCAATCCACCCAATGCAAACAGTGTGGAAATCAGAGTTTTATTCCGCTTGAAAAGCACTGGGTAGAAAGCATAGACTGTGTCACCAACATCAATTGCTTTGCACGCAGAATAAGAGAAATGATCTGAATGTTCATGAGTTCATAGATACTTATGAAAAATTCTTACCATGGAAGAGTTCAGAAAAATGATAGAGAAGTGGTGTTCATATGAATTTAATTATCACGCATTTAAATAGTCTCTGCACAAAAATACAAATTGCATGCATATATATGAAATTCTTTACATGACTGGCAGCTAACTTCCCCCTACATCAAAAAAAAAAGTAATCATGCTCATGTTTTCATAACTCCTCTTTCCCCATTACATAAATCAGAAACTCCCTTCTTGGCAATTCTTGTGCTCTGATGCTGCACGCTTCACTGGATGGTTTCTCTGGAGGTATGTGATGTGCTGTCAGAGTAAGAGCTGTCAGATCACCACACCTCCAACAGTCTTTCACTTTCTCACTGGAAAGTAGATTTGGGGTTTTTCCAGACCTTTAAGAACTCCCTTTATGGAAAAGTAAGTGTAAATGTTTTCCATCCTACAACAGATCAGAACAATAGTCTACCTTTTATGTGTGTGTGTACATCCATGGGCAGATGAACAAATTAGACATCACAACCTGATCTGTAATCTAGTAGATTTTCCACACACCGAGACAAAGGAGCAGGGCTCTAAAAGATTATGCTTAATATATGATGGAATACATTCTCCTAATTCAAGTCACTTTCTAGACTTTCTGCTTGTGAGTCTACTTTCTGACTCATGTGTTCATATGAAGACAGAGATGAGACACACATGAGTACATGGCCTGTAGGTAAATCCTGGGCTAAACCAAAAAGAACAGCAGGTGAGAAACACAGGAAGTATGACAATTATCTGACGTACACAGACTCAAGGTCAAGCCTACTCAAACCCACTGGAAAGTACATGTACAAATATGTGAGAAATTGCAGTATGTGTGAATAGTATGCCGTGAACAAACTCAAAATAGAGCTTGATTCTAAGCAGAAAGTCAAGAGGAGGAAAAGCAATGAGAAATTATAATTGAACCTAATATGAATTACTTTACAAGAAGGAAATGTAATCAGTAACTCAGGCACAAAAGATCTATTTCTAGTGTTCAGAAAAAATTCTGTCTTACTATGTCTTAAGTCATAGTGGTCTGCTCTAAATAAAACAAAAAAAAAAAAGCTAACCAGACTCTGTAAACACATAGACATTCATGAACTCCCCAGAGTTTTCATAAGAAAACTACCCAAAACAAAGCTCAAAAAGCAGATTAAAATATCAATAGAATTTTAATGTGGCTGAACTGAAAAAATTACTCTTATTTAGACCATTAGCAATGAAAGTAAAATAGACCTAGCTCCTTATTTGTTATTCTGCTTTTCAAACACTTGGAAAAATAGTTACAAAGTTCAGTCATCTTAAATTTGTATGTAAAAACAGGTAGCGAAATTAAGAATAATGCCTCCCCTGAGCATGTCTTAATAAAGGATATTCCAAAAGGAAAATGAGCAGAGCCACGTGTAAGTAGTGTAATCACAAGTATGCCCACAAGACACTCCTTTCCTTCTCTGGAAACAGACACAAGACTCCTTGCTTAAAAGACAATCTGGCTACCGTCTTTTTACAGCTACAATATAATCACTGCCTAATAATTTTTGATAATTGACTCAATTTCCTATTTCAAGTAGACAGGTGGTGAGAGTTTCTCTAAAATAAGTAAGGCAACATAAAAGACTGTGCAAGATGCCTGTTACAATGATCCATGAAGCATTTGCTAGACTGTATTTACCATTCACAAGATAACAGACAAAACCAACTTCGCGCTCAGCACCAAACTATTTTTTTAGAGGGTGTTACTTGCCAGGGAGAAAAACAGGCTTTTAGGTCCAAGTTCTTGGTTTTTTTTTTTTTCTTTAGAAATAATATGGATATAACATAACCTCATTCAGGATGGATATGGGCATAGATATAGATATTCAGGATACAGAAGTATCTTTCATAACATGCATTCATAAATCTTGTTTTTTTAAAAAAATACCCAAACTTATTGCTAGCATTTACATACTTATTGTATTCTGCGACAGTCTAAAAATTTACACAGATCACTATCCTTGTCAGGAAATTAAGTCTGTAAGGCAGTAATCATCCAATTGCCTGGGATACGTCTCTTCACACTATCCAAAACTCTGCAGTTAAGATTCTCCAAACTCTCAAAATATAGAAGATTTGTAAAAGTCAAGGAGACACAACATCTGGATTTGCCCCCAGTTGTGGAAACAGATCAACTGATCACGTAATTCTTAAAGGATGGCGTATGAAACCTTAAGCAACCAAAGAGAACATAATCAGTAAAACACTTTCGTGAGTCTCAGTTTCCCTAGAGCTTCTGTGCTTAAAGCATGTCTTGCATTTTTACAATACCGTTTAGCCAGAAAGCCACCAGAGCAAATAAAGCCACTTTTCAGAATTAATTTGGCAGATAAATTGAGATAATTACATCCACCATGGAAAAAAAACCCATCTGGTTTAACTATATACATGATTACAAAATAACTGGACAAATGCAAGATGAAAATTACACACCTACTCTTAGATGAAAAATATTTTTTATATAAATTAGGCTGCTTGCATAGGTAATGCAATTCCAAGACATAAGACACAGAAGTCAAAGCAGCACTGCCAGAAGAATTATTTCAGCTGGATCCTTTTCATCTTAGATGAGATAATAACATAATTAATATTATTTAAATTCTCATTATTTGGCAAGTTTTGCAGCAAGATCATTATTGGCTTTTTAATTTTTTGCAACTCCTGTAAAAACTGCAAAAGGACATACTTTCATGTTTTTTTCGATGAAAGTCAAAAAATAAGAAGTGTTTGCACATCAAGTTTTAGATAAAGACTCCTAAAAATGACAGAGCAATACCTATCTTTTATTGCTTTTTGAATAAGGTAACTACCAGGTATAAACGGGTTTGTGTAGTAAAATCTTCTTTAAAAATGGAGATGACCTAACTTTTACACAGAGACCTTTCCTGGGGCTATGCATGTGCATTTGTTAAGCACTAACTCAGCAGAGAGGAAAATACGCCAGCTGCCAAGACACAAATACCATTTCACACAGCACCTGCTGCAAAGTGTTCTCTAGAGCTCTGCTGAGTAAGTGACCTGATGCAATTCTGCAGAATTGAGGAAATACCACAGGATGACAGAGTGAAGAGCTATTCCTTTACTCTGAGTACGTATGCAAAAATTACCTCCATCAACAAAATTCTGAGATATCTTACTAGTTGTTTTACAAAGACACATGTACTCGTGTACTCATGGGCACTACTTTTGAGTGACAATTAGGAAACCTGTGAAAAGGAATTACCACATCATTTCTATAATTTCATTAAAAAAAAAAGAAACAAACAGGTCATTGTATATCTTAAACAGCAGCTACAGGAAACAAGAGATGTTTTACCTTTCATGAAGCTTAAAACTGTCAGATTTACTATTGAAAATACAGCAATACGATCAATTTCAAAACCACCACAAATCTCCAGCGCTTCCTAAGCAGTCAGAAGAGAATTGATTCCATCTAGTGGCTGAACAGAGTTACAGACACTCAGAGCCTTCATTTTTCTTACCTTATATAATTTGTGTCCCTGACAGGAAGAGTGATACCATCGTCAAACACTGCACTGCACTTCACCTAATACAGAGAGTCTGACAGCACAGGGATGGTGAAAACTGTTCTAAACAAAACAAGAGCTGCAAGATGTTTCTCATCACAGCATTTTAGTGACATACATCTTGCTCAGTTGTGAAGCCGAGGCTCTTCCTTCAGAAGCTTATTTGTTCAAATGTCTTTTATATTTTGTACTCTGCCAATTACAGGCAAAAGTATCTGGTGAGGTACTTGCAGATTCCTGTTCTCTATACTTTGGATTCTTGCAGAATTTAGTGGTATCTGTGTCTGTTGTCACAAATACCCATACAAAGTGCAGTTGAGCTATTAACTCCACTGTGGAGAGAACTTTTTCTGAAAAGGTGACTTAGCCTCTAACAGGGCAGGGAATTTAACTCAGCTCTCCTGATACCAGTCTTGTGTCTAACCCACCAAACTATCTTTTCCATGATGTCCCAAAATGACACATTAACACTCTGCACCTCAATTTCTCTCCCCCTTCTACCTCTGAACTGTACAAAATCTGTGAAAACAAACAATGGACAATTTTGAGCAAGGAAAGAATACTTTAACAAGCCACCACACAACACTGAGATCAACAACGCAGATTCATTTGAGTCTCTTACACCCACTAGGTGCTTTTGTAAATATATAAAATAAATGGCAAGACCTACCTGTAATTTGTGTTGTCATAGAAACAAGCAGTGAAAAATTCAAAGCTACCATGGAAATATTAATAGAGTAATTGGTGCCTGGTTGCAAATCTAAACAAACTTCAGGAGCTTGCTTGTGTGTGGAAAGTTCAAAGGTCATTTCATGAAAGAAGTTCTTCTGATACCAACGCTGGCCTTGCACATGAAACTGTAACCAAACAATCACAGCACAAAAATTGAAATGTTAAAATACATTACTTGCATTCAGCCATCTCATGCTCTTAATTAGAAGAAACAGCAGAAGAGACCACTGCATAGGGTGTGTCAAAACTGTTGGCACTGACAGTTACTCAAATTCCAATGCTTCCAAAATTTGATCCGTCTTGATCAGATCTGACATTCTCCTGGTTCTTTCACTTGTCCTCCCAGTCTATCCTCTTTTTTATTAGTACTGTAATTTCCCCCAGTCCCTATTTCCTGCTAATGTATAGGCTTCCAGAAACAGTTCACTTTCATTGTAGTATGCCCTCCTGGTAAGTTTTAAAAGCAAGCTCATGTGAACACCTCTCCAGTTTCACCCTGAGGATTGAGACAAAATCAAGTTATTTTGACCCATGTCAAAATGCCAGCTACACTCCAGGATCTGCCTACAGACACCTGTATTTCCAGTGAAATTTACAGGCTCATGGGTTCTTTTTTTTCGGTTCAGTAGGATTTTATGTTTCATCATTGATGACCGGAGTGAATCATGAAGTCGTTGACTTAAGGCCTCTCCTGATCAAATTATTTCCCTGTTAATGAAAACTGAAATGCTTGCTGGATATTAATTGTGCATTAATTTTCGTTTAAATAGATCCTATGCCTTCATCTCTTAGTGCCTCCTAGCACAGGGAGACTTGAGACAACAGCAGGTGGTCAAGAGTCCTGGCAGAGGTAGTTCATGCAGAAATTCCCTGCTGGGATAAGGGCAGACTGAAGGCATACCACAAGGCAAAGAGAACTGACTCAGAGGAACTGCAATAGGGTTGTGTGAGGCCTGAACATGGCAAACCTGAAAGTACAGATAAGGAGAGCAAATTAAGAGTAAAGTATGGGAAAAAATAAGGGAGAAACAGGGAACTACAACAGAGCATGGTCTTTCTTTGGCTGCTATGCAAGAATACTATTTGGTGTTTTATGAGACATTATTATGAGGAACATTGCTAGCAGTGAGTGTTTGAAAAATTAAGTTTTTGATTGATAAAAATTGCTTTCTAGACTCAAAACATAGATTGTCACTTACTGAATATCTGTCTTCCACATCAGTTCCCCTGACATTTCTCCTCCACTTCAAGCAGGTATCATTAAAAATTAATACATTATTGAAAGCTTCCTTGACTGTAGAGACAATTTAAAAAGGGATCAACTTATTATAAAAACTTTACCTCCTTCCTTCAACGTAATTGAATATGAGTAGCTGAGAATAAAATTTTTTTAAAAGTTTTTAATTCCATTTTCTTCTGAGGCAGAGGTAGGTTATCATTTGTTTTTGAATGAACAAACAAGATAAGTAATGCATGATCATTTTCCAGAGAAATCAGATTTTGGAAAAACCCAAGCGTGCTACTCAGGAAATCCAATACACTATTTACTTGTCCATGCCTAGAAGGTTATAAAGACAGAAAGATCAAGGGTTCAGGCCTCCTGATGTAAATAAAACTATCACAGAACCATTAGTCATAGTTGATGCCCTTTAGGAAAAAGCATGTGATCAAAAGCATTTTTGTGGATTCCAAAAGCAATTGTTTCTCAGGGTCTGTCTTGCCAGGATTGTATGCCAGAAGGCAAGCTTAAAGTCTCCATGACCAAAGTACTACAGAAATCCACTGTTAGAACATGGCTTCTGTACAATTACTGGTAACTGCCAGAACCCCGTTAATCACTGGTAAACACAGGAGCATTGTCTGTAATACTCATACCACTTAGATTAGTATCACACAGCCAAGCAACAAGGAATTCTCCTACAGGCAGAGAACCATATTTCAAGGCAAAAAATGGAAACCAGTAGGCACTGTACCATGGACCAAGGTTCTGGCACATAGCCAGAAGTGCCACTGTACCAATCCTGCCTTAGCCAGAAGGCAAGTCCTGAAAAAGCAAATTGGCCAAATCTTTCTGAAGGGCACATACTGCCACTGCTCTCCTTGCTCATAGAGTCAATGGCCAAGTGAGCAGAAAGAAAAACATCTTGCAGAAAAAGAGGATGCTGACAGTGGCTACATGCACGTAGTCAGCATAAAGATTTATGAAGTCTAGGAAACAGCCACTTTTCCTGTCTGTTAGACTCCAATCAGTGAACTCTGCAGCACAGTAAGTTCTTTTATAAGCACATAGAATACAAAACACAACCTACCCTTTGTTTGAATTGCTACTGTAACTGAGACGGTGATGTTTGTGGAAGAAATGGTCGTTATATTCACCACGTAGTTGCTTCCAGAGTTCAGATCTAAACACACCTTTGGATTATCTTCACTTGTACTGATGTTAAATATCACATCTTCTGAGAATATCTTCTCATCCAGCCTTTGGCCCAGTATATGAAACTATTGAAATAAAGACAATAGTGCAATTTGTTGTGGCTCTCCAAAATTCAGAATACTATCTCATTTAATCCTACTGGTTCTTAAAGGGAACACAGGATTACATCTGGTTTAGAGTATCAGTTCAAGGAAAATATATAGGTTTTTCACCAGCTACGAGATGGCTTAATAAACTGGATCTTTATTTCTTCAGGTTGATAGAATTATTCATATTTTTTCATATATTTCTACAACAAATAGAAGGAATCTATTATGGAATCTAATCCAATCTACTAGGAACCTAATCCAATCTGCTAGAAACAATACCAACTATTGTGGACCCTACAAATACCTCCAACTCAAGCAGTAAGGTGTAAGCAAATATTGTTTCTTGTTTACAGCACACAGGTAGAAACCACATCTACTTGTTACTTTCTTTCCCTTTTGCTAGTTTTTCCCCCTTGCCCCACAGAAGCAGTAGTAAGACTGAATGCCAAACAACAGCAAAAGACAAGCTTTTCTAAGACCGTCCCAGCGTAGTGAAAAAGAAACCTGTTGCTTCTATGACATGAAGAGCAGACAAAGCTCACCTTCTCTGGCTATTCTGAAGTGTCTTTTAGATGGCTGAATTCAGGAAAAGCATGTGCACAGAGCACATTGCACCAGAGATCCACAGCTTGCCAGTTACCACTGGCTACGTAAAAACCAGTTTTGACCTGTTAGGGGACTTGGGAAGCTGTGTTTTGCATCCCAGCAGTGCTCAATAAAGGTACACAAACTAAAAATACTTTGGTTATAACATAGGAGGAGAAAGATGAGTTTTCCAAAATTATTACCCAACCTTGAAATGTTTTCTGCATGAATGTACTTACCCTGCACACCCTAAATAATCCCTTTTATTTTTTCCTTACTTGTGCATACTAAAAAAAAGGAAAAAAACAAAACCAAAGAACACACACACACACACACACAAAAAAGCCCTTTCTTGAGATGTTATTGTGAAAACACGGGAATTCTTATCATGTTGTTTTGGCTTTCAATAACACTGACCAAATTATTTGTTTTGTTTCTGAGAATTTGCGCCTTAATTTTTATTTTTATGCTCATGTAAAAAAAAAAAAAAAGCGTAATTACGAAGGTTGTTTTCAATTTCCAAGATAAACAGTTCTAAAATGTTCGGATATACACTGGTTGAACATTTTGAGCAAGGCACACTATCTCAATATACCTTGCATTTCTATAACATGTTAGCAGATATAACCAGGACAAAGTTACTCCCAATCTCAAATACTTCCATTATTACTTACTGTGTACATTTCCTGCACTCCCAGTCTCCTGGTTTTCCTTTGCCACCTCACACACGTTTCATTGAATATGGATAAATTACTGAATAATTCCTCCTCTGTGACCAAAAACATGAACACAGAAAGAAAATCATCACTTGTCATGCAAATCTTATGTTTGGAGCAATTGCTTATTTCTTACTTTTTCTGTGGTTTGGTCTTGGTGGTTTTTTTGGTTTGTGTTTTTGGTTTTTGGTGTGGGTTTTTTGTTGTGTTTTTGTTTGGTTGGTTGGTTTGGTTTGTTTGGGGTTTTTTGTTTTGTTTTTATTTGGTTTGGGTTTTTTTGTTTTGCTTTGGTTTTTGGTTTTTTTTGTTTGCTGGGGTTTTTTTTGTTTGCTTTTTTGTCCGAACAGGAAAAAAACCAAAGAAGGTAAGCACATGTTAGGTAGAACACTTCCTCTTAACTGTGATGGCTCCTGAACTTAAAATAAAATGCTAACTGAAGAAGCATGTCCTGAGCTAAAGTCTGTAAAGTCTTTAAACACACAGCCAGCATTACACAACCTGACCCGTGAAACTTTTGAAAAAGCTTCTGTGTTAAACTGTAAAAGAGTTTATTTGTAGCTGAATGAATGTTTTGCTTAATTATTTGAGTTGCTTTTTAAAAGGTGTTGATATTTTTTCTTGTTGTAGAATAAATAAAATGAAATAACACAATGGAACTCTTTTCAAAACAAACACTAGATTAAAACAATGGAGCCCACAGACTTAGGCATGTAGGAAGTACATTTGTAGCAACCACAGATACATCCCCTAACACACCTCTGTTAATTTACAGACTTATAAGAGTAGGCTTGCACCTCAGAGAAAAAGCACAGCGAGGAAGGTCAACTCATCCACTCCTTTTTTCAGCAGCTCTCTCACTGCTGTCATTGGACACAGCGCAGCTGCTCTCACACGATGAGATAACGAGGCATTCTCACAGAGCTAAGAACAAAGCTCCTTCTGGTCACAACTCAGATTGACAGTGAACATATTTACTCCTCTTCTTTCCTTCACCAGCCTTCAAATTGTCATTCCTTTGTCCTACTACCTTCTTTTCTTTTTACATTCACTACACGACCAAGGTCATACAAACCCAACCTTAAGCTGAAAAACGCTTACTAGGTGCTGAAAAATTGAAAAGTATTTATAGGACGGCATTGGTAGATATTTCAGGAAATATTCGCAAAATAGTTGGTGTACTGTTCTGCTGTAAAAGCAAGCACAGGTCAGGGCACTCTTCCTCTGTATATAAACTTCATTATCATCTCACAGGACCCCCCTTGTAGCATGTGGGCATCAAGCTGTCACTAAAATAAATCAGTACATTAAGAGTTTTTAGCATTTCTATACATCAGCAGATATTTAGAACTACAACGTAACTGTTCATGTATTTTGCAGCACTTTTTCTTTCTTTTTCTTTGATTATTAGAACTGCCATAAAACTGTTTTCTAACATTATCTCCCTCTCCATATATTCAACAAATAGATGCCTCACTCACTAGACCAGTTCATCTCCCAACTAATTTTAACTCCTCCATTCCACATCCATTATGTATGGAAATGCGGTTGAAAACTTCCACATTTCCAGGACAGAAGAAAGAGATTAATCTGCGTGTCCTCTAAAACAAATTTCTTACAAATGGCTGTGTGATTAATTGTATTTAAGTGCTGCTCATTGTTATTTGTTTCACAGCACTGCCCCAAAACTCTGCAGTCTAAGGCTTCTGTGCCCACACAAAGCAAAAGATTATGTCCAATTGTTGTATTCTTTAAATCAGACACAGTTTTATTAAAAGAGCGGACAGCAAGAAGGACTCACAGACAGAGGAAAAATGTTTCCATATCCATGAGATCTGAATTAAAATGCATAACAAGGAGGTGGGGTGGGGAGCGACAAGACAGGGAGTAATCTGCAAGACTTCTCAGCAAGAAAATCTGCAAGTTGACTTATGGATTTATAAAATACAGCTAAAAAAAAAAAAGGAAAATAAAGTAGCAAGCAACAAAAGGGATTGTGCTGGGTATGTAGGCAAGGAAAGAAATATTATATAGTGGCCTCCTTGGAAGAAGGAAGGCAAAACTAGTAGCAGATTTTTTTCTGTAACTACATCCATTTTTTTGTTATGCTTTCTGAACTTTGGGGACAAGGCCACCGGGCAATGACCATAAATCCACAGAACAGGTGGCAGACCCTTTCTCAAAAGTTTCCACTTTAAATGGATGTGAGTGAAAGAGCATGAAAACCTGCACAGAGCAATTACCACAACAAAGTCTTCGGCTTTCTGAGGAGACTGCTTTTTCTCCTTTACTCCTACTGATCACACAGTCTTTGTTTGGACAACCAAATATACAGAAAGGGCTTGGTTTAACATTAATCCCAGTAGCATAAACATAGTATCCAATAACAGCACAAAGGTTTCTCTGAAAAAAATATTCTGCAACTAGAGGGAGACAGGATCCTTGAAACATTCATTCTACCGCGAAATCTAGCAGTCCCAGTGACTTACAGAGCTTGGGAGCTCACTTTGTGAAACACACAGTAGCAGACAGTAGCATAGGTCTTAAACAAATCTGATTCTGATCAACAGCTTACACCCAAACTCACAAATAAGACAGCAGAAGCAAAGCCCCTCCATCTGCCCATACCTCAGCGCTATTAATTTTAACTTGTGATTAACCAAGGTGAGTGAAGTTCCTTGCTACCCCACTGGCCTTCAGGTTACCTTCACAATCTTTCTCCCATCTCAAGAGAAAGTGTCCTAGGAACAACATGCAAATAAATACCTGGAGACCAGAGGTCAAAGGTGAAAAAAAATCCTGGAGGAGTCAAATAGAGAAAGGCAGATTTGGGAGAGGATAGAGAGATGCAAATATCGTGTGGCTGTTGGCAGCCAGGAAAGACAGGTGCTGGTAAACATAACACAAATGGTAGAATGCAAAAAAAGAGCTAAGTATTTCAACAGTACCAGTGAGTGTCGGAGGGGGAGAAATTATGTTAAGAAATTCAGACATCAACTTTTTTACCAGAAAGCAGATAGAATCAGCTCCACTCTGACATTTATCTTCAGCTAATGTAGCTAAAAGAGAATCCGCACATGCAAGTTCATTTATGGAGCTCTTGCCACCTGTCCACACATACAAGCGATTCAGTGGAAAGAAAACACCCAGGTATTAGATTTCTTTGTATATTTTTGCCTGTTCAATTCTGTAAGTGGTGAATGGTGTTGCAAATGCCATCTGCTACTAATATGGACCGCACTTTTGCAAAGAAATAAATGAAAATGTCGCAAAGGCAGGTGCAAAGAGGATGGTGCCAGACTCTTTTCAGTGATGCCCAGAGACAGAATGAGGAGAGCAATGGCCACAAACTAAAACACAACAAGTTCCACCTCAACATGAGGAAGAACTTCTTTGCATTGAGGGTGGCAGAGCGCTGGAACAGGCTGCTCAGGGAAGCATGAAGACATTCCAAACCCACTTGGACATGTTCCTGTGTCACCTGCTCTAGGTGACCCTGCCTTGGCAGGGAGATTGGACTGGATGATATCCAGAGGTCCCTTACAACACTAACTGTGCTGAGATTCTGGGAAACCAAGCACTTCTACTCTCCAGGAAAAGAAGTTCTGTGAGGACCAGCTACACAGGATGTCCAGGCTCACATGCTGAGCACACTAGACAGCAGATATTTTAATTGCTGGTCTCTTCTCTGCACTTCAGTCTCCTCATTTTATGTATATAAGTCAGAGGTTGGTAAAGACTGTAATCCAGTTTACTATTGCCTTACCTTACTGATGGCTTAATCCAATCAGCATTACAAGTAAAATTAACTTTGTAAAGACATTTTTTAATATTTAAACTAGCTACTAAAAAAAGTACTTGTACACACACAGACACACACATATATTTACCATATATCCCAACAGACTGCATCAAACAATGCAAATAAAAGGCATCCATAGCAATCACTTCCTAAGAAATGAAGAAATTATTGTCAAAGCTAAATTCCTGTGGATGTTCTCTTAACTGCCTTATTTTTAATGGAGTTTTTCAGGCAAGAGGAAAAGAAAATTGGTTTTCCAACTTCTATCATAAATTATTTTGGAATGGTACGTAACTTTCTCTCATTTCAATGGGCGATACTGATTAATTATACACACGCCATTAAAAGCATGTAAATCTTAAAGGCATCATTGCACAAACAGAAATTTCATTTAATTTTAAAGCAATTGGTTACCTCTAGTAAATATGAAAAATGTAGAAGTCAAGAAGGTGCAAGATCTTGTAATAATTTCCTGTTGTTGATTCGTTTTTTTAAAGGAGTCTGGACTAGTTAGGCTATTTTTGTAAGTTTTTCATACCATTCTATTTGACCATAACTGACTTTTTTGGCCCTCTGATGCAGCAGCTAAAGCTGGAATCTGGCAAAGGTCTTGCTGAAATCCGTGGTAATCCTATGAGTGCAGTCTGCAGGTTCAGGCCCTTCAAAGCCTCAGAGTGCTCAAGACAACTCTTGGCACTGCAAAGACCGACAGACATGACTAACTTAGTCACTCTACACAATGGTGGCTTCAAAATCAATTCACAAAATACAGGCATGTGAATTTCTTAAATAAAATGTGAATCATGACTTCTAACAATAGCAGTTCCATTTTCACTTGGGCACTTTAACAGCTGAGAGAACTGCTTTTCTGCATACTCATTTTACTTGATGCCACATGCTTTATATTCGCAGTAGATGCACAAGAAGTCAAGTGAGGGAAGAGAGGCTGCATGCAGTAACTCTGTGTGAAGTGAAGTGAAGTGAAGTGAAGTGAAGTGAAGTGAAGTGAAGTGAAGTGAAGTGAAGTGAAGTGAAGTGAAGTGAAGTAGCAGCAGTCAAGGACACATTTCCAGTCCTTTTGAAAGCCATGAGGATGTTTCAAAGCTAAATGAACACTATCTTCTGCAAAAGACAGCACTGCTACTTGAGAACTAGAGATGGACAGTGGTCGATGACTCTTTCTTAGGACACAGAAGAACACTGAAGAGCACAACAGTCATAGTCCAAAACATCTGCTAGTTGTTGCTGTCCATAAAATGTCAGTACATCCTGTTTCCAAGCACACAGTGTAAAAACACCGTTATTACAGATCTCTCTTCTCAGGATTCATTCTTTAAGAAGAAAATAATTGTGGAATGAAATTCAGACAACAAGATCTAGGCTGGAAAGGCAACCATGAACAAATTTTGCTTTGGTCATTACAAGAAAAGAACAAAAACCAAAACAAACAAACAAACAAGAGGGAGAGAGAGAGATAAAGGGCTTTGAATTCAATTGCCACTACTTTCTCTGGAGTGCACTTTACAGGATTAGATTCACAAGAAAATATTGTTAAATGCCTTCTGCCCTTCTAGTGACACTCCATGGGCTTCTAAAGTTGAAGGCTCTCAGTGAAGCAATAAAACTCCAGTTGCATTAGTCTCTTTCTGTTTGACATAAAAAGCAAGACAGCCACAGAAAGGTCTGTGGCATCCAGTAGAAGCTGCTGTACTGTTAACACTCTCTTCTGTGACCTTTCCATCCAAAAGTACCACCATGTTCCCTACATCATAAATTAGAAGGGGATTTCTTGCTTCATTCTTCCTCCTGTTCCTAACTTCAGAACAGGAATGACAAACAAATTAAATTGCAATTTAAACAACAATTTCGTACAGTAATATTTACCTTTGCATACGTATGTAATATTCTCCCATGACTGATCTATTTTGCATTCTGAAAAATTCCTGTCTCCATTGAAATAATATCCTTCTTTACACTGATAGTACACTCTGCTCCACAGAGTGGTAGAATTGTCCCAGGTCATTGTCGTGTGTGGAATCAGCAAAGGTTTGCCACAGTCTATTTCTAGAACAGAGAAAAACAGGAAAACAAAACCTTGAAATGAAAACAGGCAAGACATATCAAAGTATTAAAGATAAAGGGATGAACTGTCCCAGCAAGTTACACCTCACTTTTTTCCACTTCTTAGAGATTTCTAGAAGTCAGGCCAGTTCATTAGAACCCAGAATTTTGTGGCCAGAGACTTTCTAGCAGGCTGGGGCTTTTATCCTACAAGATGACCCATAAAATAAAACAAAGTGTCCTCATTAGCAGTGGAGAGCAAGGATCTTTAAGCAAATTTTTATTAATAGATCTATCTTCCCACAACACTCTCTTATCCTTCACATGCTATTTATTCCTTTTTTTTACCTACCATTAGTAATAGTAAACATTATAAAAGACACATGGTCCAAGAAGTGTCACGATACAACAGCATCATGAAGGTTATGTTCCTTTGTCAAAGGATTTAATTCAAGGTTTGAAAAAAGAAGCTGCTACAGACAAGATGAATGAGCAATTCTAACAGAAAATTTGATCGATTATGCAAACCACTTTACAGATAATTAGAAAGCTGGGATAATGAACTTATAATTTAATTCATTTGCCCAGTTTTTGGGGGCTTCATAACAAAAAAGGGAACAAAAAGAATAAAAAGTAGAGGGAACAGTATTATTTAGGGTAAAATATGCTTTTAAATTCACAATGAACATTATACCTCAATAAAAGATTCTGCACCACTTCAGTTTTAAGAAGTAAGAATTAAAATCTTACCCCTCATTAAAGCTTATATGGAGTAAACAAGTTCTTTTAAAACCATTTAATAATTTTAAGTGATTCAGAAATTCTACTCAAAAAAAAGGAAAGCAAAGAAGTAAAAAACAAAGCGTACAGAACCATGATCTGTACAACCTCTAAAGGAAAAACTAAACATATGTACTGCATTGGGCAATACATCTGCCATCATGACTACCTTCCTTTGCATACCCCAATGTGTATGAATGTATCTATTATAAATCAACAGAACAAGCCTTGGAATAACTAATGCACATCCAAGCATGAGCTTAACTCATAGAGAAGGACAGTATGTGACGAGACACAAAAACTCCTACTGTTTCAGCTACCTGCCCATGGCCATTCTGCAAGCAGACTGAAATGCAGAAGCACATTCCTGTGTAACACTGCAAACCTTCTAATTAGACTCATGACCCAGAATAAGAATTATTAAAAGTCACTCTAAAAGTAGAGAGTGGTTATAACATGCACATTGAGCATTCAAAAAAACTACTACATTTGATTGCAATTCACTGAAAGCTTGATACTGCTGGGTCAAGCTGAAAAGATACTGCTTACCCCACAAACGGAAAAGTGAAGTTGTGCAAATGTGAAAGCTGACTAAAGAATGTAATTATTCTAAGGTCTCCTAATGAAGAATATGAGCCTAGATTAAAAAAAACAGCCGAGCTTTTTAAAGAATGTACTTCTGTGTTTCATCTAATTGAGGAATTCTTTAGACTACATCCTTCCCAATCATAGCACTATAAGAGACTTGACTCATCTCAAATAACAACAGCATGTTTGAGCAACCACAGTTTTCAACTGGAAACTGTCCAAATATGGGAATTTTGAAGGGATGTTAATGACTAATAGCAGTTCAATTTCTGATAGCGGCTTCAACCACTATCAGAAAAGTAGAGTAGGTATTGAACTGGAAAAATGTCAGCAATTTAGGCTGTATTTTCATCTCGTGGTAATCCCAATGCTTGACATGCATTGGGATTATGTGCTTGGAATGTTAACTTTTAACAATTTATTGCAACTTCATTAGCAACACAGATCAAAAAAATCCCTGTTCAATGTGCAGTTTTTGTTTTGTGACTGAACTTTCTATGCCAGAAGACTGTGTAACCTGAATGCCCAAAGACAATGACTGATACTCATTACAGTGACTTAAATGGTATCTATGCTAAATAAATCTGAAGGCAGACTTTACCTTTGCACACCAAATCAGGGCCATCCCACTGTCCTTTGGCATTGCAGACTGCAGTCTGACTGCCGCCTGCCATCAGGTAACCATGAACACAGTCATAAGTAACTTCACTTCTGTAAGTGGTCCCACTCACAGATGTTGGACGTGCGTTCAAAACAGGAGGTGGAACCCCACAGTCCACACCTGAGGAGGTGAAGGAAGAGGAAGATAGACCTGTTAGTCAACCAGCAGGAGCAATGACAGCTGCACTCACATTAGTATTTCTTTCATCTTTACCAGCTAACCCTCTGCTCCTGTAGTAATACAGCACTTCCTCAGGTCCTCTGCAATATTCCCACTACGACTGACAGTGCTGTAGCTACTCCAAAGATCTGCTTCCAAATAAAAGGACACCTTTCTGCCTTTCTCTCAGAATAGCACGCTAAATCTGTGACTCCCTGCTCTGCTAGTATACAGAAAAGTCCTAGTTTTCTTCCGAATCTTTAAAGACTCTCCTGCTTTTACAAACCTGATTACACAGATAAGGTGGTTCTATACCATTTGCAATGAACAACACTCTGAGGAAGGCTGATGAGCAGAAACTGCCTTTAGAAAGCAAAACTTTAAAAAGTGTACAAAAACTGTAAAAACACAAAACCATAGAAAAGGTTACGACATACAATACAAAAGTTTCCTGTTAAGGCAAGAGTCTATACAATGTTCAAAATACACTTTAACGGTTGCTCTGTTCATAAGCATGCCAAGCTGTCATGCACAAATGCTCAAACAAAGAAGACAAGTAGCACACACACACAAAAATACGAAGAATTCGTTAAAGGTACGTTTACTAGTATTAAAAAAAAAATCAGACTTGCTGGTTTTACAAAAAAGAGATGTCCTAATTGAAAACCAGGAAAAGAGCTTGCAATACAAAGGGGAAATAAGTTTGACATTTCAGACTTTTCTGAAATGTTTCTGGCTGTTTCTTGGTGTATCCTGTATTTTATTTCAATTAACCGTAAGAGATGTGCTGAGAAACTTTGACCTGACCTACTGTTCGACTGTAGAAATTCAAAAATCACAGGAAAAAGCAACCCCTGAAAAACATTAACAAAAAACAAATATATCAACAACTCACAAGAATTGCATCCCACAATCTTTCTCTAGGGACTACTTGAGACTCTGGGTACTCCCCTTTTGTTTTCAAATTCATTTTTCTTTATTTTTTGGGTGGGGGGAAAGTGTTACTTGTATTGTTTTATAACTGTTTTATATTTTTTTCTTATGAATTTCTAGTGATAGTTTATATTTTGCATTTCCCAGCCACATTGTTTTAGCACCCTTATTTTAATTTATCCACTTGCCATAAATGTTACATTTCTATCCATTCTCAGAGAAAAAAAAAAGAGAGAGAAGGGGAAAGAATTGGAAACCAAGAGGATTTTTATCGTTTCAGAGAAAGAAAGAACTCTCCTCACTAAGTGACAATTTCCAGGATGACAATTCTCCCCTGTAGAATTGCTATACACAGCGTATCTTCTGTTAGCTTGTACTTCAAGTATCATTTAACTAATATAAAGACTTCCTAACTACTCACAGGAACACAGAATGAATCCTGCACTCATAAGCAGTAATATTGCCACAGGATGGATGACTAGAACACAAAAGCAAGCGCACGTTTTAAAGACAGTCACAGGAAACTTAACTCTTCAGAGATGTGGAAGCGTTTGTTCATGCACAAATGCTCTTAAAATTATGAAGACTACCCAGAGATGAGGAGTGCTATGATGCCTCTCTTTTGCATCTACAGCAAACCTCTAGACAAAACTTCACAAGGTGTCAGGAAAATTGATGTTTTCATGAGAGGTCAGTGATGCCTTCCAACTCAGTAGGCTTTCCCATGAAATGCTAAAGAAATCTAGTTGTTTTCTAGGCCTCAGTTCACAGGCAGAAGGACACACTGCAGTGTCTGTAAAAATGCAGGGACCAGCATCAAAAATGTCACCACACTAAAGAAAAGGGTAAACAACAACATGTCCTTTTTTTTCCTTCTTTTTCTGCAAATTACCAGATCTTGAAAAAACATTTGCTTCAGATTGTGGAAACAGTCTACTCTCTTCACAAACACACTTCCCATGCATGAACCCCTTTAGTGAAGAATCTAAGAAAGATTTAAGACTCTTTTCACCTTTACAGCTTAAAGTGGCAGGTTCCCAAGTTTCATTTGCAGTGCAGTATGAGAACTTTCCTTCGTTGCTGTAAAACCCTTCTTGGCACTCGTAATGAACTGCACTTCCTGGTAGCAAGCTGTAGTTCCCCACAATGTACCCATGCTTCATTTCAGGAGGGGAACCACATCCGATTTCTGCAAAGAGACTGGGTTAAAAGATCTCACAGTACATAAATCACAACACTTGACCATTTTAAAATTAGCTGAAATAGACGGTCACATCACAAAATACACCTGATCTGATGAATCTGAGGGGTTGCCAAAGGGGTAGAATATTAAAGTTGAAGAATTGTCCTGGGCACAGTTGGAGGAACACAGGGAAGCAGTTATTGAGCTACACCTTTACTAATATACAGCTGGAGCCATCCACAACACCAAAGCTGAGACACTGCAATGTGATGGTTCTTTGCATGGGCCAGTCTTGTTACAGCAACGGCTGAATGATACTTCAACATCAGAGGAAAATTTCAGGCCCCAATGCACAGCTTATTTCCCTGTGCATGGACAAAGCGAAGCACTTTGCAGCACGTAAAATGAAAAGAAATGTTCTGCCCCTCAAATCCTTCATCTCATTGAAAGAGCCTGCATACAAAAGCTCCACTCCTCCAGCACATCTGCTTGGACTGGGCTCCCTCATACAACTCTGCAAGAAACACAATTGGTACAGACAGTTTACTTCACCACAGAATATGGAGAGGCAAGCCAGTGAGAAAAGAAGCAGAGTTATCAGCAATTCTGGCAAACAAAGCGGAGCACTCCATTTAGAAAAACTGAGCACTTACAGGCTGTGAGCTTTACTGACGGTTCTGGCAATAATTCGGAAATAAAAGCTGAATATAATCTAGGCAGCTCCTTCCACCTGGGGTGCCTGTGTTCATTACATACTCTGACATCTACAGCTTACACTGCTAGCAGTTTGCATCTGTGAAAACTGACACTAAAGACAGATTTTCGAATTGGATACTTGGTTTTGGTTGAGGTTTTTTTGTTATGGCAACATAAACTGAACAGTTTATTTATGCAGGAGGCACAGTATGTAATAAATTGCCAAACTGTTATTTTATTATTCCTCTCCCCTAGGCTCGTTTTGTTCATCTAACCTCTCTTATCAGCTATTTAGTCTCTCTTCTCTTCCCTTTTATGTGGTGTGAGTATATAAACAACTGGATTACAACACACTTCCTTTCTACTCAGAAACTACATTACTTTCATAGCATTATTAAGCTTCTCTGACCCTGCACATTTGAAGCACTGCTGAGAACCTGTAGGAATATCTGGTGTTGACTCTAGGATCCTGACACCAGTGGAACAAACAGTACAAGAAGAGAAAAAAAATCACACAGCAAGCAAAGTCCAGAGAAAGGGTTTCTGCCCTGGAGAAGCACAGGCCAGAACAGGCACTACACTATGGTACAACGTGTGATTTTATCTGCTAGCAAAAACAGCATCCGAAGACTCTCACCTTTGCATGAAACTATGTTTCCATCTTGATGAAAAGAACGCTCTCCAGTTTCTAATTTATAACCATCATTGCAGTAACACATGTAGCTTCCTTCAGTGTTCACGCATCTTGCATTGTGACCACACAGCCCAGGCTCCGCACATTCATCTATATCTAAAAAATCAGAGAAAAATAGATGTGCTTCATAATAGGGTTTTTTGTTTTAATAAATTAATATAGGGCCCAAGTTTAACTCTTCCATGAAGAGTTCTACATAGCTTCTCACGGCTCTTCTGGGAAAACAAAGGAGCTTATCGTTGTCTCATCTTCAAGCATCTGGAAAGAGGATTGCTGCAATTTTGTAGCTAGCTATCTTTAGAATTACTGCTGGTTTACTTGACAAATAGTTTCAATGTTATCTCCTGTTCAAACAATTCCAGAAAAATCCTGTATCTGGACATATCTTGAACAGTTACAACAGTTCATTACTTCAACGAGGAACTGGCTAATATTGTACACTAAACACAAATATGACATTCCGGGGAATTATAAGTATCATCCTAGTTCTTTAATCTAGCTGCTGCTGCTTCTTCTGAAAAGATCATTGTTTGAATGAGATTGTGAAGCAATGATTTGTAACATAGCAGAGGTCAAAATTGAACAAATTCATAGCTGTTAGGAACCTGGATGTCAAACAAGCACATTAACAACAGAAGGTTCTCTGATATAGCGTCAGAAAATAAGTTCTAGAGTGATGGGAAAAAAAAAACAACAAACTTTGTGGAGTAGAAAATTAAATTCTGGATTTGTCATGCTCAGGATTCTTTGTGATATCTACCTGTACAGTTTGTGCCATCATTGGGAATAAATGTCTTGTTGTTGTTGGAGGCTTGGTATCCATCAAGGCAAACACAGTAAAAACTTCCATGTGTATTATGACACAGTGTATGATTTCCACAGATCTTGCTGGCTCCGATCTGGCATTCATCTTTATCTGTCAGTACATTTAAAAAACATCAGAGAGAGATTAAGAAAAGTGGGGTATCCTCCCATCCTCACTCATGCTCAAGTAACCAGACTTCCTCTTACTGATTTCCTTTATAAATTATTTGGGATGTAAACACTGCTAGTAAGCTGGAGACCAACAGAAGTTGTTGTCCCTGGATGAAAATGTGAATACAGTTTTGTGACACAGCTTAAGTTGATCTAAGAGTCCAAGAGCTGCTGAAACCAGAGGGCACTGCTCTCTTCTTCTGTTCTTCCTTATGGTGTACACTGATTATAGCACTTCATGGAACACCTGGGTGGGGGCAATCCCAAGCACAGCTACAGTCTGGGTGGAGAATGGATCAAGAGCGGCCCTGCCAAGAAGGCCCTGGGGGTGCTGGTGGGGGAGAGGCGGGACATGCCCCAGCCATGAGCACTCCCAGCCCAGAGAGCCAAACGTGTCCTGGGCTGCATCCAAAGCAGCGTGGGCAGCAGGGGAGGGAGGGGATTCTGCCCCTCTGCTCTGCTCTGCTGGGAACCCTGCATCCAGCTCTGGGGTGCCCAGCATAAGAAGGACACAGACCCACTGGGGCAAGACCAATGGGGGCCATGAAGATAACTGGGGCTGGAGTACCGCTTCCACAAGGAAAGGCTGAAAGGGTTGGGGGTTGTTCAGTCTAGAAAAGAGAAGGCTCTCAGGAACCCTTTCTGTGGCCTTCCAGTACCTAAAGTGGACCTACAAGAAAACTGGAGAGGGACTTTGGACAACATCCTGTAGTGACACTACAAGGGGGAATTGCATTAAACTGAAAGAGGGTGGATTTAGATTTGATATTATGAAGAAATTCTTCATTGTGAGGGTAGTGAGGCACTGGAACAGGTTGCCCAGAGAAGTTGTGGATGCCCCAATGCCCCATCCCTGAAACTGCTCAAGGCCAGCTCAGATGGAGCTCTGAGCAACTTGGTCTAGTGGAAGCTGTCCCTAGCCGTGGCAAGGGGCTTGGAACTGTGTGATTTTTAAGGCCCCTTCCAACTTGAGGCATTCTATGATTCTATGTTTTTCCTACAACGAGATACCTGAACTCTGTGTGGGGTCCAGCAGCTGCCAGTACTTTGTGAAAGAAGGGGAAGAGATGGAGAGGAAGAGATTGTTGGTGAAGGACCACCCCCTACAAGCACTGGTAAGCTATTACATACGCTGAGACACAGCATTTGACGTTGTTCTTTGGTTCACATATTGATTCGTCACGTATGAGATAGTCTTAGAAGGACACTATCAGCCACAGCAACAAAACGTTAAACAACACTTCTGAACATGTAGAAGTCTTTTGGTGAGGAAAAACAACCCAGACATATTCTATGGGAAATTCTGCCAGGAAATGACGAAGTTTTTTAGCATGCTTTAAAGAATCCACGAACATTACTTGAGAAGGAGCGTTCTTCGAATTTACAGAGTTTCTTTCCATTTTATAAACAGGCAGCCTACCTTGACAATGGGTTCTTCCATTGCCTACAAATCCATAATTGCAGATACAAACACTTTTTCCTCCACTTTGCTGGCATGTTGCATGAATGTGGCAAGTTGCACAGACATCGGGAACAGATCTGTTCACAATTGCTTTAAGGACAAAAAGAAACAATTACCTTTTTTACAGTACCTTAATGGTGGCATGGTAGGGTAATGGGCACAGAATAAAAAGTGGAAATAAAATCCAGATTAAAACACATAGAATAGAGTACTACCTCCTCCCACCTCATTTTGAAACTTGTAGGAAAACCACAGCTATTGTATTAAAAGACTAAAGAAAAAAATAAAACAGAATAGATTAAAAAAAATAAACAGAAAAGATTACACAAATTACTACACTGACCATTTTTGTCCATCCTTCTCTTCTCTGACAACAAGGAAAATAGCTTTTCAGCAATCAGAAAGGTTTAGAAGGTATATAATAAGTAGCTCTATCCAATATTATTAATCTTTTCTCCATATGCACTTGTTTCTCTTTTGTCTTTATTTCTGTTTCCTCTGTTTTGTTGGGTTTTTTCTATTATTTACACATAGACATTTGGGATACTTATCAATCTGTTTGTATCATGTGTCATCCACATGTACATGGTAAAAATGTTATTCATAAAAATGTTGCAAATGCTGCCAGGAGTAAAATGACTTACACTAAAGTAATTTTAGAAATTAATTTATATTAAAAGTGGTTTAGAAGCACACAACCTATTTTACTATAATTTGACAGGGCTGTAAATATACATGAAATCAGAATAAAATTTAAATTTATTCTCTTCTTTGTATTCATACTTTCAGGGCATTATGCTCACTTTCCTCCATTTTTTTTGTAAGCTGTTTTTGTTATCACACACACCCTCTCTTTCCAAATGACGAACGTCAGAATGGATGGATTTAATGTAGATAAAGCATGCATATGCTAACCCCTTTTTACATTTTAAAAGAAAGAACTGACGCTGCACAAGCTGATGTCTCATAGTGCTTGATAGAGAAGTATGGAACTTTTTATTTTTCTAAGACAGCTGAAATTTATAAGAATACTAACATCACTGTATATTTTGCATCTCTGACAAAATTCTGACTAGTCTACAATGTCTAAGTACATAAGTGGAAGGAGAATGTAGCTGAACACTCTAGCTTTTTTTATGCACCAAATTTATCACTGTGATAAAACTGCCCTTCCACATGCACAGGGTTTCAGTTTTAATCACAGTGCATTTGAGAGTGCCTTAAGGCTGTGGAAGTATCATAGATTCCTACTCCTAATTATCTACGCTTTTATATACTTGTGTGTGTGTGTGTGTTTCTGATAACAACAGACAACAAAAACCGTCAGCATGCAATGGCAGCCAACGTAGATAAGAAAATTAAATTTACAAACAGCCACGGAAAGAACTTTCTCATGATACCTCAATCTTTTGACAGGACATGGGAGTATCCTCCTCAGATTGCTGCTTCAGGGGATAAAAAAACGTGTTTCCACCCCTCGCCTCCCTTTACTACTACAGCTGAAACTTTATGAGTTACTTGTCCTTCACAGCATACAATTTATCACGCCAGCACTACAGTCTCCTCACTGTTTCGGTCCTACTCACGCGCTCCCTCAGGCGCGGCTCCCGCTGCGGCGAGACCCTCCGGACCGGGCAGGACACGAGGTCGCTGCTGCCGCCGCCGCCGGCAGTGCCGAGGAGACACNNNNGCAGCAGCAGCAGCAGCAGCAGCAGCGGCCCTGGGGCCCGGCCGCGCCCCGAGCTCATGTCCCCGCCGCCGCCGCGCCCCTCGGCGCTGCACGGCCCCGGAGGCTCTGCATCGTCCCTGGGGGCGGAGGGAGGGACGGAGGGGAGCGGAGGGCAGAGCNACAACCTATTTTACTATAATTTGACAGGGCTGTAAATATACATGAAATCAGAATAAAATTTAAATTTATTCTCTTCTTTGTATTCATACTTTCAGGGCATTATGCTCACTTTCCTCCATTTTTTTTGTAAGCTGTTTTTGTTATCACACACACCCTCTCTTTCCAAATGACGAACGTCAGAATGGATGGATTTAATGTAGATAAAGCATGCATATGCTAACCCCTTTTTACATTTTAAAAGAAAGAACTGACGCTGCACAAGCTGATGTCTCATAGTGCTTGATAGAGAAGTATGGAACTTTTTATTTTTCTAAGACAGCTGAAATTTATAAGAATACTAACATCACTGTATATTTTGCATCTCTGACAAAATTCTGACTAGTCTACAATGTCTAAGTACATAAGTGGAAGGAGAATGTAGCTGAACACTCTAGCTTTTTTTATGCACCAAATTTATCACTGTGATAAAACTGCCCTTCCACATGCACAGGGTTTCAGTTTTAATCACAGTGCATTTGAGAGTGCCTTAAGGCTGTGGAAGTATCATAGATTCCTACTCCTAATTATCTACGCTTTTATATACTTGTGTGTGTGTGTGTGTTTCTGATAACAACAGACAACAAAAACCGTCAGCATGCAATGGCAGCCAACGTAGATAAGAAAATTAAATTTACAAACAGCCACGGAAAGAACTTTCTCATGATACCTCAATCTTTTGACAGGACATGGGAGTATCCTCCTCAGATTGCTGCTTCAGGGGATAAAAAAACGTGTTTCCACCCCTCGCCTCCCTTTACTACTACAGCTGAAACTTTATGAGTTACTTGTCCTTCACAGCATACAATTTATCACGCCAGCACTACAGTCTCCTCACTGTTTCGGTCCTACTCACGCGCTCCCTCAGGCGCGGCTCCCGCTGCGGCGAGACCCTCCGGACCGGGCAGGACACGAGGTCGCTGCTGCCGCCGCCGCCGGCAGTGCCGAGGAGACACAGCGCCAGCGCGGAGCGCGGCCGGACCCACCACGGCCACCGCCACCGCCACCCCTGCGCGACCTCCGCCAGCACCGCCGAGCTGCCTGCATCGCTCACACCGCGCGCTGCTCCGCCACCATCACCGCGGGACGCTTCGGCGCGCATCCCGGCACGGGTTGTCCCCAACACCGCCACCAAGGAACGCTCCGCCACCGCCACGGGCTGCCTGCAGCACCGTCACCGCGGGCTGCCTCTGCCACCACCACCGAAGGCTGTCTGGCCACCACCGCCGGCGCTTGGCAGCCCGCAGTTCCCCCGCCCGGCCGCACTCACCCCGCCGCGCCGCGCTCCGCGGCAGCGCCGGCAGCAGCAGCAGCAGCAGCAGCAGCGGCCCTGGGGCCCGGCCGCGCCCCGAGCTCATGTCCCCGCCGCCGCCGCGCCCCTCGGCGCTGCNCACCTGTTAGTACGTGGGAGCAGCGCCCCGGGCGGGGCGCCGCGGCCGGGAGCGCTCGGCGCGTCCCCGGGAGGAGGGCGGCACAGCCGCCTCCCCGCACGGCGCCGCCCGCGCCCCGGCACCGCGCTGGAGCATCGGTCCTGCGGTGCGCGACACCGGTGCAGCCGTACGCCGCCAGCCCTCGGTGCTTGACATAAAGCAAGGTTTTATCACTCGCAGGCCTTAGCCGCCGCTCGGGTGAATTCCCAGACCTCGGGTTTAGGCAGCACCAGCAGCGCTGCCTGAAGAGTTTTCTGCTGTGGAAGAGTAGTAATAGCCCTAGCGCTCGTAGTCCTCATTCACGTCCAGGAGCCTGCATTTTAGAATGCTGCCTAAACTTCTTTTTACCTACAAACGCGGTTGCCCAGTTACCGTAATAGAGGAGTGCTAAGGTGGGGAATCAGGGAAGCCTAACACAAAAGTAGAATTAAGCATACTTGATAACTCCAATGAGCTTCCTGAAGAAGTTTTGCTCATGTGCTATGGTGGCTTTTCATCAATGCCCTCGAATGCTAACTCGGCCAGTTCCTCCATCACCACTGCATTTAAGTGACATAACCTGATCTTCTACTGCTGTATTATAATAACAAACACCAAACTATCAGTGACTGATTTCAAGGAAAGCAAAACCCAGTTTCACTGAATTATCAGCTTTATTGATTTATTTTATTTTTGTAAGTTGCTGTCTTCCAGTTTTTGGGTTGTTTTTTGGTTTTTTGGGTTTTTTAAAATTACTGTTCTGCCTACTTAAGCATATATACACTTTTAACCAGCTTCTGCTACGCTTATTCATCTTGACCAGATTCTTCAGCAGCAGCCAGTTACATACAAGTGATCCTGCCTTTGGAAGAACACGCTACAGATATCATTACTGCATATTTCTCCCTTAAAATTACTGAAATTGGAAGCATGCATTCTCAGTGGTGGTAAGTAGCTTATCATTATAAGGAATGGGTCAGAGAGCAATTGTTCTGCACAGCATATTAAAGTGGTTTGGAAATTACAATTTCCCTCCTCCTTAGCAGCCCACTGTGTAGCAGACCTAGCAATCACTGCAATTTCTNATTTTCCTTTTTTTCTTCTCTTTTTCCTCCCTTCCCTGGCACAACCCCTTTCCTTCCCCGGGACACCGCCTCTGCCCCGGCCAGGCAGGTGGCAAGGCTGATAAGGGCTGCTGCTGTCCACAGCCCGGGGCGCGGGGGGAGAAACGGATGGTAGGATTATTTATGATTCCCGGGAAGGGCAGCTGGAAAGACACACCTGTTAGTACGTGGGAGCAGCGCCCCGGGCGGGGCGCCGCGGCCGGGAGCGCTCGGCGCGTCCCCGGGAGGAGGGCGGCACAGCCGCCTCCCCGCACGGCGCCGCCCGCGCCCCGGCACCGCGCTGGAGCATCGGTCCTGCGGTGCGCGACACCGGTGCAGCCGTACGCCGCCAGCCCTCGGTGCTTGACATAAAGCAAGGTTTTATCACTCGCAGGCCTTAGCCGCCGCTCGGGTGAATTCCCAGACCTCGGGTTTAGTCAGCACCAGCAGCGCTGCCTGAAGAGTTTTCTGCTGTGGAAGAGTAGTAATAGCCCTAGCGCTCGTAGTCCTCATTCACGTCCAGGAGCCTGCATTTTAGAATGCTGCCTAAACTTCTTTTTACCTACAAACGCGGTTGCCCAGTTACCGTAATAGAGGAGTGCTAAGGTGGGGAATCAGGGAAGCCTAACACAAAAGTAGAATTAAGCATACTTGATAACTCCAATGAGCTTCCTGAAGAAGTTTTGCTCATGTGCTATGGTGGCTTTTCATCAATGCCCTCGAATGCTAACTCGGCCAGCCCTCCATCACCGCTGCATTTAAGTGACATAACCTGATCTTCTACTGCTGTATTATAATAACAAACACCAAACTATCAGTGACTGATTTCAAGGAAAGCAAAACCCAGTTTCACTGAATTATCAGCTTTATTGATTTATTTTATTTTTGTAAGTTGCTGTCTTCCAGTTTTTGGGTTGTTTTTTGGTTTTTTGGGTTTTTTAAAATTACTGTTCTGCCTACTTAAGCATATATACACTTTTAACCAGCTTCTGCTACGCTTATTCATCTTGACCAGATTCTTCAGCAGCAGCCAGTTACATACAAGTGATCCTGCCTTTGGAAGAACACGCTACAGATATCATTACTGCATATTTCTCCCTTAAAATTACTGAAATTGGAAGCATGCATTCTCAGTGGTGGTAAGTAGCTTATCATTATAAGGAATGGGTCAGAGAGCAATTGTTCTGCACAGCATATTAAAGTGGTTTGGAAATTACAATTTCCCTCCTCCTTAGCAGCCCACTGTGTAGCAGACCTAGCAATCACTGCAATTTCTACCGTTCCTTTCATAAAAAGTAGTGGAAGCAACTTTTCATAATTATAAACACCTCATGCAGCAAACAGGAAAATATTTTTGGCATGAAGCCTGAAGAAATACATCATATTTATAGAGAGAACAAATTACAAATTGTAATAGAAATATTCATTAAAGAAAGCAACAAGGATGTGTATCAGCTGAAAAAAGTACAGGACCTAGACTGGAACTAACCTCCTTGTTATGTCCCTGTCTATCATGTCTCAAACAGGCAATTAATTGCTGTTTAAGACATACTTCAGAACCAAATAATTAAACTACATACAGAAGCTACTTTAAATTCAATGCATGGTCATAAGAAATAAGCGTCAAAAGATGTTGAGAGGTCATTTGTTCTGTTTTCTGCTCTACAACAAAGTCAGCTCTATGATTCCTGACATACTTGTCTAACTTGCTCTTTATGCTGACAGCGATGTTTTGGAATGCTGTGAATTCTGCAATCTCTTCCACTACTTCAGGTTTGAATCCATCACTGAAATTTATCATGGATCTCTTCTGCCCTGAGGTCACCTGTCCAAGCCCTAGCTAATTGATATAGAAAGATAATTAAAGATTCAAGAGGGTAAGACAGATTAGTGTCCCAACATGCTGATCCTTAACATCTTGAGCAAATCTTGCTTCTTTCACGTAAAAATCTCTCTAATGAAAACACAGACTAATATCTACCTATATTTTCTGCTGCAGATAGGATAAAAATTTTAATCTTTTCCCTGTCAAACCTAAAGGACGCCTACTTCGTAACTACAGTGTTTCCTTCATCCCTAACATAAAATTGCCCAGAAGATGTATGTACCAGTGTTTGCTTCAATTTCTCTTCTTTGTGAAAATAAAATAGTTGTGGTGGTCAAAGTAATTGAATTCATCCAGAGATGCTTGGAAGTTTCGTGTACATTTTTAGCTTGCAAGTGTCTACATGCAGATAATTGAAAATCAGAAAGGCAAGCTGGATTAAACTTCTCCTCAGCCATCTGTATTTGCTCTGTCTCCTTTGCAGACAATGAATATTACCATGTCATCTAAATCGCTTTGTTTTTTCTCCTAAGGCTTTTTGGCATAGGTTACACTGCTTATTTTGACACAGGAAGACAAAATATTTGATACTAATAGCTGTTTCAGCAAACACATTTTTAAAAACACTGCAAACAACTTCAGCCAGAGTGAATAAATGTATTTCATCCTTGTTGACAGATCACTCAGCTATTCATAGTGCTGCTGCATTCTCAAACAGCTTGCTATCAAGTGCTTCTTTCCAACTGGCAGCGAAAAGAGTAACCACAGCTTGATGGAAGATTCCTTCTATCTGAATTCTGCCTCTCTTGCCTATTTAAAATTAATCTAATTAATAACTGGTTTCTGGTTACCCACTTAGTTCCCAGAATAAGCTACAGCAATTGTTGAATCAGAAATAACTGAAAAAAATGGCTGACCCTCTTCAGTTTCTATTGAAAATGCTTCAGTAAAAATTGTGCAGAAGTAAAGCAGTATCTTGTATGGGGTTTTTTTAAGGAAATATTATCACTGAAGTTGTTTGCAGTATTTCTGTCTGTACTCTCAGGGTGCCTATGCCAGTGTCTCAACTCCTAGCAGATGAAGTTAAGGTGAAAACGTAAATGAGTTTTCCGCAAAAGCACTGGATACCTGAATTTGAACTTTAAATATTGAATGCTTCTATACAATTTGCCTGAAGGGTAAGCCTTGGATGTAACATATATCAGAGCATGCCTGTACATCTCATAACAAGGGCAGAGTAGGTGATAAAGCCTGCTGACAGTTGCTGCTAATCAGAAAACCAGCTCTCCAAAGCAAAAGGGCTGCTATCTGTGGGTTTTAGCATAGGAGACCAAACTGGGCTTTGCCACAAACCCACTGGGAGCTTTGATAAGATAACCCTTCTCTGCCTCTCTTCACTTCTTCCTCCTACTTGGATGTGTAACTGGGATAATATTCCTACATAAGTGTGTATGGTGCAACATAACCTCTGGCTTTCATGCCATAGCAGTTTGCCCCAGGTTTTGGAAGTTTTTAAACCACAAGGACTTAGTGTATATTGGTTTATGGGGGGTGTCCTAGTGCTGTCAGATCTTGGAATGTCATCCAAGAATACTGCTGATAGCCATTGCTTCTGATTGTTAATGCTGTGTCATTATTTTGAAGGCTGTGCTGACTGAAGACCACAGTTAGGAGGAAAGAGGCAGAGAGGCACAAATGAAAAGTTCAGAAAGGAACAGCAACAGCACCCCCTTAATACATTTTAAAAATAATAACTAAATTAATAAAAAGTAATGTTGTGGGTTTTTTAGCTCCAAGTAGATGAACAGACATCTTTTCCTTTCAGATTCTAGAATATCTGCTAAAATCTGAAGGGAAAGAACTTGGCAACAAGATTCATGTTTTCTTCTCTGCCAGGCTCCTCAAGTTCACTCACAGGGGTGTTGGCCTTTCTATTGCAGCTGCATAAAAAACTTAATAACAACTTATCAATGAGGCAAAAATGAAAGACAATTTACTTGACAGGTAGAGGGAAAAAACCCAAATCCCACTGACTACAGTATTATCCTTGTATTGTCCTTCTTTCATCATCAGCTTTGCTGTATTTATGGGCAAGATGAGTCTAAAAGTGAGTCTAAAAATATTAGATGGGAAATATGGCAACTTGTCAAATTATATTATCTATGAAGATAAATTCCATACTTGCGTCTTACGAGTTCCCAGACATCCTGCCTGAACATGCTCCTGGGAACCTGCTTTAGCAGGGAAGTTGAACCAGATGATCTCTAGAGGTCCCTTCCAACCCCAACCATTCTGTGGTTCTGTGACCAGACATAATAAACCAAATCATTCTGAAGCTGTTCAGGCAGCTGGGGATTCTTCTGCCATGGCTTCTTTTTCTAGGGACCAACTGTATTTTGTCACCAGGCAATCTCAGATTTGCATCAACACTGTGTAGTGGGAAGGAAAAGGGAATCTAATAACCAAACTTTTCATAGTAAATACCTCAACATTCACTCTCTGAGTTGTTCTGTAAGCAACTGAACTTTCACATGCTGTTTATCAAGTTTAAAGTAGCTGTTTTTATCTCAATTAGAAAGTACCTTAAATTACTGTATTTTTAGACCCTGGGAATACAAAGCCAGCAGAATGAGTTGGATTTCAGATTCATAAAATTATGCATTCATTGGCATAAAAAAAGAGAGTGCTTTTGTTTTGTTACAAAACCAGCACAAGCTCTGCTCTTTGATCTTGGAAAATTAAATAAAGTTTAACTCTATTATTTCTACATTTACTGGCAATCAGAGGAGAAATTCACCCTGGATGACAGCATTTCTGCATTGTTATAAATTGTAATAAAGACTTAAGATTGGCATTTCTGTGGAAATAAAAGGCCATCTAGCCTTTTTATTTTCTTTTTCATTCAAATTGCAAAGCTGAAAGCCCTATTTATCTTCAAATAGTATCTGCAAGAATTCAAGTTTGTCTTACAATCACAGAACCACAGAATGGGAAAGGTTAGAAGGGACCACTGGAGGACCCTGGTCCAACCTCTCTGCTCATGCACGGTTATCTGAGAGCACTGGATTCCATCCAGATTGTTCTTGAATATCTCCTCCATTGAGGGAAACCCCACAAACTCTCTGGGCAATCTTTTCCAGCGCACTGTCACTCACACTACAAAGAAGTTCTTCCTTATGTTCAGGTGGAACTTCTGTGCATCAGTTTCTGCCTTTTGTCCTATTGCTTGCATCACTGAGCAGAGCCTGGCTCCATCCTCCTGACACCCTCCCTTCAGGTACTCACAGACATTGATGAGGTCCCCTCTCAGCTGCCTCTTCTCAAGGCTGAACAGGCCCAGCTCTCTCATCCTTTCCTCGTATGAGAAATGCTCCAGTCCGTTAATCCTCTTTGTTGCCCTTCAATGGATCCACTCCAGGAGGTCCATGTCTCTCTTGTACTGAGGAGAACTGGACACAGCACTGCAGATGAGGCCTCATCAGGGCTGAGCAGAGGAGCGGGATCACCTCTGTGGACCTGTTGGCAATGCTCCTCCCCATGTAACCCAGGATACCATGGGCCTGCTCGGCCACAAGGGCACTGTTGGCTCAGGAACTTTCCATACAGCAGAAAAACTTGACATTCAAATAATGTAAGCCTGTGAGAACTAAATGATGACTGACCATTTAGGCCTGCACAAGGCTGAGAATTTTTTCTTGCTATGTGCTACATGAATCCACTGTCTAATTACAGTTACAGATGTTTTATTTTATACCCATTTGGTGCACAACCAGATGTAGACAAGAGGGTGTTTTAAACTTTGGCTGAAGGTACAGCCCCATCATTTGGAGAGGGAGAAGATATGTATATGTCAGTTTTGAAGTCTTCTTGTTTAGATTAGATCCTAGGCTTTGAAAGGGACAGAATCAAGATTAGTCAGCAGGATTCCCAAAGTTACATTCAGCATCTTAATCAAGCCCAGTGTTTCCATGCAATTGATCGGCAAAGTTATCAGCAATTTTCCTGTTAGATTTCATGAGACAGTAAGTGAGTGAGATATCCCAGGCAAGGCAGGATGCTGCTGCTAACATCTTATGGTCAGGCCCTTCAAAAGTAATCTCTTCCTTATCTATTTTCCTGTTGATGAGTGGCAACAATGACCTGAAAATATTTCTGAAGGGCCTTGATTAAAATCATATGCATAAAAAAAATCTAAATAAAAAATGCAATCTTCCCATAAAATAAAATCAGGAGAATCTAAGCCCTGCAGAATAAGCAGTTTGTGTAAAAGCTAGAGGTACACGGCAAATGAACAACTTCCTCAAAGAAAAACTGTTCACACAAGTAGCATAGTTCTGCACTGACTGGTGAATAAAGAGTTCCACAAAGAGTTCCAGTAAGTTCTTTGGGAACCTTACAAGCACATATAGCATGCCCTGAAGGAGAAATTAACTCAGGCCATCTTGTGTCAGGCAGGCTGTAAGCAGCAGAGTGAAACCAGTGCAGAAAAAAAGACATTTATAGCATAACGAGTCTTAGCATCAAGAAGTGTGGTGGTGTTTATTAACCTTCATGTCTCTGTGGTTGAATCAACATTGAAAGATCTTATGCTCAAAAAGCATAATGCATAGTCATTTACTGTTGAAACAAACACTCGGCAATAACGGAGTTGATTGGGAGAGGTCTGCTATCAAAAATCTTCAACCAGTTCAGTATCTGATAGATCAACGAGGGCTCTGAGAAAGAGGATAAACTTGCTGAAACACAAAGAGCAACGGTATAAACCCTGTATGCTTTTGACAAGATAATTAAAACCTCAGCAAGACAGAATTTTAAGCTGTTCAGTTGTAATGAGAACATACACACAAAAAGGAAAAGAGCATGTCACCCAACCAAACATCATGTATGAAGAAAAGTTTCCACCACTTTCAGTTAGCAGATGTGATAGACGGGACTACTTGGGTAGCAAACTGTTTTTAGGAATTTATTGTGACCTTAAATAGAAAAACTACTTTCAGAGCTTTTCAAAATGGAGAACCTTAGTTACACAATTCACAAGATACTTCAAATCTGATGACCAGATGAGTCAAATTCTGCATATACAGAAATGACATTTTGCTGAATGTACTGTATTGCTGCTATTAAATCTCAAACCGCTTTTGGACAATTTGGCCAGAGGAGAGAATTGGAAGAGGGAAGAAAAGGAAAGAAAGAGAGAAGGTAAGTAATGCTTAAAAGTCAGTCAGTAACATTGCCACATTCTTTGGTAAGAACTAAACCTGACAACTTCAGGTTTTTGCCAAAAGCTTTTAATTAGAAAAGAGCCCACAACCCTCCTTTCCAGCACCCACCTACATTGCATTGACTAAAATAGACCATGGAGCTACAGTTTTTCCCAGATCATCGACAGAATTCATAGTACTGAATAGCAGTGTTATCCTAATTTCCTTAGCCTTTGTCATTTTTTCGTGCTGAGATCATATTTGTTTTAAAAATAACTTCTATTTTATTTTACAGGCAGCAATACTTACCAAATATATTCTCCAGGTGTGTGCTAGGCAGCACCACAGCAGGGTAGAGATAGAACCTGTATTCAGCCACAGAGCTGTAAGCCTGCAGCATTATGCAATATCCTTCAGTCCACCCTCTTTTTAAAAAAGTTTCCAAGCATTGAGCAATGTGGCTTTGCAGACCAAGATGGGCTCTGGAGGGAAAAAAACACCACAGAAAACGCTCAATAAAAACTATTACAGACCCTTCATTGTACAAGCAATATGTACACACAAGAGAAACAGTTCATATTATCACAGAACGGTCTCACGTGGAAGCGACCTTAAAGATCAAATAGATTGACCCAACTGCATGGGCAGCAACCCTTTCCACCACACCAGGTTGCTCAAAGCCCCATCCAACCTGGCCTTGAACACTTCTGGGGATGGGAAGTCCACAATTTCTCTAGCCAGCCTGTCCCAGTGTCTCACCACCCACACAGTAAAGAAATTCTTCCTAGTATTTAATCCAAACCTACTCTCCTTCAGCTTAAGGCCATTTGCCCTTGTCTTACTGCTCCTGTGAAAAATCCCTCCCTGGCCTTCTTGTATCTCTCTAAAGTGCACAGCTAGGAAAGCACTTCGCACAGGAGAGTTAATGGAGGAATTACAGAAGGTGTACTTTGCTTCCATTAAAAGCTCTGATCCTCCTCATAAAAGGACAAAGTAGCTGTACTTGAAGCAGATTGGAAATAGAACACAGGACCTTGAAGTGTTACCCTGATGAAGTGCCTTAGATTAAGCAGCAACTACTATGGAATAAAAATGATCACTAACTTAAGACTAAAGTATTGCTCTCCTTGTAAGGGCTCCTTTGGAGCCAGGCAACTCATACTGCTACCTTAGACTACTCTAAAAACATTTGTTCTCATTGTCACTGGACCGCTTCTCTCAAGTTTTTTTTGCAGCTTCTGAGATGGGTGAATGTTCAACAGCAAAGGCATTGGTCTGGAAACGGTCTCCAGGATGACTCACTTTTCTGAGGTCTCTTCTTCCCTCTGCCTCTACCTTCCGCACCTTCTCTCACCTACATATTCTGCCACAACATCCGCTTTCAATATCTTTTGTTTAGCCACCCCTGTACTCATCTTATACACACCAAAGAACTCAAGTACATATAGCACAGTTAAGAAAATGTGAGTGGGAATTTTTATTTTAGTTTCAAAGCATGTATTATCTTCTTTCCATCTTTATAAATGGGTGAGCTCTGGGGCTATAGAGAAATCTTTTGGGACTGATCCAAACCATGTGAGAAATTAGATGTTGGCAAATTCACCCATTACTGCCCTTTGTCTTTCAGCGTGCAAGTAATAGAACAAATTCTGGTATCATGAATTTTATATCTGTGCTACTCAAAAGTTGTATTTCATTTTCCATTTTCCAAGATGGACACTTATATAAACTGCTTAGGGAAAAAAATTACTGCGATTGTATTGCAAGGTTAACAACAGCAGACAAGAATTCAAGATGGGATTTATTTTTTAGTTAAGGAGTAATGGGAGAAGACAACAGTAAGGAATTTCACTTTCTCACACCTCCTCAGGCAGACTTGGTCAAAAAAGAAGCCACCAGATTATGGCCACCGAAAGCTAGCATTTTCCCTAGAATGCTCATCAAATATTTAAGTATCAAGGACAAAATCAAGAGTAACACATGGGGACTTCATATCTAGCCTTTGGAGAATAAGCATTTTGCTGAAACCTGCAATTCAGTCTAAACTGAATCAGATTTTTCTCCCTACAAAAGCATATACACTCAGAGATTGGTAATAGCGTAATTTACTGTGTGGCAGACAATTAAATCCTTGCCAGACTGGCTGAGAATTTTAGCTCAGAAAGAGGTGCTGCACTCCCCTCATATTTGTATCTATGGCCTTAGATTACTGTTTACCACCAATCCTGAATTTTGGATGCAAGAATAGGAGGGTTTAAATTAGTGTTGTGCAACACAGAAAAGGGCAACCAAAGGAGTCTGAAAAAAAAGTGATCAGCAAGACAGTTGAGAAACAGGAAGCTGAAAGCAGACCATCTTTTTCAGCTGCTATTTACATTTTTTTAAACCTTTGTGCAAAGGCTATGAATTTGGATCCTAGGACCAGAAAAGAGTACAGCATGGTAAAAGATAAATGAAATAATTCTCAATGATAAGGCCCCAAGTCTCTCATCACTGAAGCCTCTCATCCCTGTCCCAAATAACAAAACAGTCATCAACTACTGTATTGGTTCAGAGTTGCAGAATAGATTTCCATCCTACTGAAAAAAAGGATTTCTGCCCTGCTCAGGAGGAAGTTTAGGTGCTACTGACCTTCACGTCTTGCCGAAGATGTGCATCAACCCTCTTAAAATACTTTTGATGTGAAAAGCTTTTGTTTAGATGCCCACGTATGCTGAAGGAAAAAACCAGCAAATAAGATGCTATTAGCTGCACAATTATAAGACCAGAAAAAACCCAAAATAATAGACAAGAACACAGGAAAATTTAAGAGAGTACAGCCATAATTACATTTATTAAGAGACATGCTACAACAACTAGAGTTAGGAAAAGAGTTAGGTATAGATAAAATATAATCAGAAAACACATTAACCTAAACATCCAGAATATATTACAGCACAAAATCAATTTCACCATGCACTACACAGTCACAAAATAGGTTTCTTTAATACATCTTACATCTTCTTTCAGTTTTAAGTAATCTCCACAGACAAGGAATACTTTTCATGCAATGCTACAAGATGCTTTACAAATGAAAGCTGTTGCTTATTAAAATATACAGACAATCTTTTTATATAAAAACATTTTACATTTCCATTTGTTTCCCCAAACACTCTTTTGCCAGATTTAAAAAAACAAAAACCAACCAAAACATGATGTCACAAATATTTACAGTATTTTCTTGCATTAGATGAACATTTTTGTAAACCGAAAGGGAACTTTTATGAACAGATCACGTAAAATGAGGGAATGACAGCAATTCCTAGAGATGTTTATTGTGTCTTGAGTACAGCACTAAAAGCAATGTATTAATCTTTTGCTTTCTCTCGCACCATTTGGTTCACATTATAATCTCATTTTCTTCTGTTTCTACCACAGTAATAGTCTCAAATAGAGGCCACTTTGCATTGGGTCTTCCAATCAGAAAGGAGTGTGAGAGAAAACAGGTTTTCATATATCTCAGTAAAACCAGAACAGTCTTTGGTCAGAGAGTGAAGTGACATTCTGATACAAGAGTCTGCTTGGTTAGCAATTTTTGTCTTGTGCTGCTGCAGTTCTATGGTGAACTTCTGCAGAAAGTGGGCAACATATCCAAAAAGAATTGGAAAGTGCTTCAAATGAAGTTTATGTGCGGTAGCTTCCCACTCATAAATAAAGCAGAGTTTCCAAGAACTGAAACACTGCTTACAGTGATGATATTAATCTGCTAAAGTAAAAGCATTCTTCATTTATCAAGGACCTTCGATTATGTAAGCATTTAATTTCTTTGGGACTGCTCCAAGCACAACATGTCATTATTATCTGAAGTTGGAAATAACGTGAGTTATGCTTGGATTCCTACATATTGCAGTACAAAAGAAAAATCTGCAATGGGAAAGACAGTAGAATAATTAAATCTGTATTGAAACAGCTGTAGTTCACTTCTTGTACAGTCAGTAGGCAATATTAATTTTTCACAATATAAATACATATTTTCCAGAGGGGGAAAATGTATTTATTATACTTAAGACACCTACAGATATGAAAAACCCTACATATAAAACTACTGAAGGCACAAAAGCTTTGGTCCAATTTTGTTCCTGTATCACATCCCCCATCAATAAAACCCTGAAGTTAAATACTTCAGAAATTTTATATCCTAACTGCTAGGATTTGCTTTGAAAAGAGCAGGCATACAATCTTGTATACAGCAAACAAAACTTCAGAAGACAGAAGATACAGTTAATTTAAAGAAAAAATTCTGTGCAATCTAGTATCCTTTCAGCACTATAGTAACAACCGTAAGTCTGGTAGTTGTGCTCTAGCTAACAACATATAAGGGCCAAAGGTTAAGGCGAAACAATGCTTTTTGTTGGCAGCTGACCTCCCATTTGAACAACAGAAGTATAAGCTAACAGCGTAAAATGACAAGTAGTAGGTCTACACGTCTTATAAAAAACCCCAACTTATCACTTTCCTACTGACATGAATCAGAGGAGGACAAGATAATTGATCAGACAGACCTCACTGGCAGTACTATCCACAAACACTAGTCGTTTTCTTGGCATACAAACACAGGCTTGCTGTCTGTAATCAGAAAATGTCACAAGTAGGCAAGTCTCCACAGATATGTGGAATATCTTCTGAATAAAAAGGACCTCAATTTATCAGTACACAAAACCAGTGCAACTTACAGGACCAGCAGACAAGGCAACGGAGTCAAATTATGAGTCAAATTGGTTCTGATGTTTTAAGAGATCTGCAGAAATTCAAAGAAGCAGAAGTTTTACCACTATATAACAAATCAAGGATCATTTGAAAAGGCACATAGCTGCTCCTGGGTTGTTAAAAAGGCCTTATTACACTTTGAACCAAGGGTGCATCCATCAAAAAAAATGGACGAGGAAGTAACTCAGAGTTGATTCACGGACATGACATATACAAAGGCATAACCATACAGTCATAGAATCATAGAATATGCAGAGGTGGAAGGGACTCGCAAGGATCATTGAGCCCAACTCCTAGCCCTGCACACGACAGCCCCAGAGAATCACACCATGTGCCCAAACTCCAACTTACACTGTGCACATTACCAGACACTTCACAGATATTAAAGAGAAATTAATAACATATGGTAAAGAAATTATAAACCTATCTTTAACAACTTAAGGCCACAGTATAGAGAAGAAGAAGCCAGAATCCTCTTCAGAGTTACACAGTTAACAGGGAAAAAGGCAAAAGACATAGGATGCAGTATGTTTAAAGCCTAGTTACATATTAGGAAAGCAAATTCAAAGTGAGGACTGCCAAACAGAACAGCAAAAGACACAGAACTTGTTCTATTCAATTTTTTTAAATTTATATGGACAATTCTTTGAGTAACTGCTTAAAGTTGTCTGTAATCTGACTGAAAGGTAGGACTAAGGCCTTTGGAGGTTCCTTTCCATCCACATCACTCTAAGACTCTGTAGAATAGTATCATTCTTTCCCAAGTCTTTCTCTTTTCATAGATATCAAGGATCTGCAATTATATGCTTTAGAGAATCAAGAACTGAGATGCAGCTGTGCTTTTGCAGCCAGGCACTAATGAGTCAAGCACGAAGTATAAAAAATACTCCTTTTGCCATGATCCTTCATTAACAATGCATTGTAATAACTAAGGGGTTATGTTTGTGCTTTCAATTATTCAAGGCAGAACACTAAATGGGAAAAATTAGCCTTAACTAATGCCTTCATGCTGCTAAGCAAATGTTAAGATGTACTGTCAAGTTTCAAAGCTGGTCTGCACATCTTGTAAAAGCAGATCTCCCTAAGAGGCAGCATCTTTCAGACACATACAAATCTAAAAGTACGCTGACAAGAATAATTTGGTTCCAAAAACAGAACAATAAAGGTGAATCACAAAAGATACACCATACTTGTACCACAAAACCAAAAAGCAAAAATTAATATTCACATTCAGATTTTCCCTAAGTTAAAAAAACTAAAGATTTCTGCAGGCAGTCTTTTCATCAATGTTCACAGTCAAAGGGAAGGTGTTTGAAAGGGCCAGTCAAATCTGGTGAATCAACAAATGCTTCTGGGGCTGTGTCTCAGCCAGGGGTTTGGCTGCTTTGACCATGGGATTTGCTTTCAGAAACTGGGTCTACTGAGGGCTGACAGGGCCCATCTGTCAGAAGAGGGAAGAGCATCTTCTGCCACAGGCTTGCCAAGCTGGTGAGAAGGGCTTTAAACTAAAGACGTCACGGGGAAAGGAACCTCAGCCCATCCCACTCCTACCAATTTGGTGCCAGTGCCAGCAGTAGATGCCCAGAACCTGAAGAGGGATCACAGGTCAGCAGAAAAGCACCAGAAGAACCACACAAAGAATTCCAGCCACTCCAGCCAGTAAGTCAGCTTCATTAGGGTCTCAACTCCAAAACATCTAGGCAATAGCACATAAGAAGGGGAATAAACAAGAAGATTTAGAGATGTGGGCATGCCTGCAGGCTATGACCTCATTGGCGTGTCATGGACACAAAATGGGAGGGCTCCAAAGAGTGGAGTTGGAATGGAAGGATAGAGGCTCTTTAGAAGAGACTGGAAGGGTAGACAAGGAGATGGTTTTGCCCTCTACGTCCATGACCAGCTGGAGTTCATGGAACTTCACCTGGGGATGGATGAGAAGCTGAGAGTTAATGGGTCAAGATTAAAGGCAGGCAAGGGACAGGTGACTTTATAGTGGGGGTCTGCTACAGATTGTCTGACCAGGAAGACACAGAAGATGAGGCCCCTTACAGACAGAGAGAAGCAACCCTGCATACAAGAACCTGCTTCCTCATGGGGAACTTCAACCACCCTATTATCTGTCAACACAGCACCACATAAACAATCCAGAAGCTTCCTGGAATGCATTGATGATAACTTCCTTCTCCGAGTGATAGAGGAGCCAAGGAGAAGAGGTGCTATGCTGGACCTTTTTCTCCAAACAAGGAGGGGCTGGTGCAGAATGTGAGGCTCAAGGGCAGCCTTGACTGCAAGGACCACAAAATGGAGTTTGAGATCCTTAGGGCAGCAAGGAAGGTGCACAGAAAGCTCACTACGCTGGACTTCAAGAGAGCAGACTTCGGCCTCCTCAGGGATTTGCCTCATAGAGTATCACAGCACAAAGCCCTGGAGGGAAGATAGGGCCAAGAAAGCTGGTTGGTATTCAAGGATCACCTCCTCCAAGCTCAGGAGTGGTTATCCCAACAAAGAGGAAGTCAGGCAAAAATGTCAGGATGGTGTTAGATGAACAAGAAACTCCTGGATGAAATTAAACATCAGAAGAAAGGCTACAGAGGGTGGAAGTAACGACGTCTAGCCTGGAAGGAAAAGAGGTTTTCTGAGTGGCCCAAGTCTATGAAACTGTGAAGGGTAAAGCTTCCCTTGAAAAGGGTAAATATAGCCTACATTTGTAAAAAGGGAAATAAGGAAGACTCGGGGAACTGTAACTCTGGCAGTCCCACCTTAGTTCCCAGTAAGATTATGAAGTGGATGGCTTCACTAAAGGCATATCATGCCTGACAAATTTAATGGCCTTCCACAACAGAGTTACAGCAATGGTGGGTAAGAAAAGAGCAACTGATGTCATCTACCAGGACTTGTGCAAAGCATGACACTGTCCCACAAAACATCCTTGTCTCTAAACTGGAGACATGGATTTGATGGGTAGACCTCTAGTTGGAAAAGGAATTGGCTGGATGGACACATTCAAAGAGTTCTGGTCAACAGCTTGATGCCCAAGTGGAGACCAATAATGAGCGGTGTTCTGTAAGGATAAGCACTGGTACCAGCACTGTTAAACACCCTCATTGGCAACATGGACAGTGGAATCAACTGCACCATCTTCAAGTTTGCTGACAACACCAAGTAGTGTGGTGCAGTCAACACACCTGGAAGGAAAGGATACCATCCAGAAGGACCTGGACAGACAGAGGCGGGCCTGTGAGAACCTCATGAAGATCAGCCCACACCGTTCTGTGATATCCAAAAGGTAACATCCCTCAGGGGAGTATTATTCCTAAGCCAGTTGAACTTTCCTGTACATAGTACATTCTGTGTATTTATACAGTCGTGTTGTACAGCACTTATTATAGCTACATCCGTGCAGTCAGATTGGCTGCTGCTGTTGAGGAACTCGTTCACTGAGGCAGCTCGAGGTGCAGCTGCAGTGGGAGCTGCAGGTTGAGCTCTGGCTGCTGGAGCCCAGGCAAAGAGGCCCTGAAGAGCCGACCCTCGGCACAACAAGGCCCGGGGACCTGTGGCCCAGCCAGGGGACCGGACACTGAGACACGACAGGAGCCGATGATCCCAGACCTTCCCACACTTAAACTGGTGAGGGGATAAAAGCCCAGGGATTCCTTTGTTCCGGGTCCCTCCTCAGAGGCACCAGCTCTGGCGGTTAGTTTGTTACCGCACTGTCATGAAGTTATTTTAAGGGCTGGGACATCTGACACTCTACTATGGGAAACCTGGGGGCCACCCAGTAATGAAACCTGTTCTGACTGTGGAAATGTGTGGGCTGTAGGTGGGAAGGGGCCTCAGTCCCAGCTCAGGTGGTGCAAGAGTGACAGCCAGAGTGGCTCCCAGATGGTTGGGCAGGGAAGTTTCCTCAACACTACACCTGTAATCAATTTACATACAACAAGGTAGTATCTGGCAAGCTATTATAAGGCTGATTTTGCAAAAATAATTCAGAGGGAAAATCTGAGAAAGCTCACTACAGAATACTCAGATCGTGGTAGAAACATACTCTTTCTTCTAGAAAGATAAAGTCATACAATTCAGATGAATTAAAACAATTATGAGTGGCAAAACATTACAGCAGAAACAAATTCTACAATAGTTAGAAGTAAATAAATGCCATGTTTGAATGAAATAGTTCTTTAAAATGCGGTAAAGCAAAATTAAATTTATTTTCAATTAATTAATGTAAAAGAAAATGCTAGTGAAAGAAAGTTCTTAAAATGAAACCTAGCTTTTTAAAATACGATTGGAAGTCATTAGGATTCATCTGTACACTCACAAGACCTAGCTGCATCTCAGTTCATTCCCCAAAGAGAAATCAAGATTCAGTATCAAACATTTTTTCACACTTACGAAGGAAAGAATAATAGCATTCTATTACTTCAAGTTTAATACTGATACAGAAATGCAGAAACCCAAAAAGGAATATTCTGATACAGCCAGTGTCTCTCAAAAAGTTAGATGAAGTCCAGAAACTGAAGTGGATTTGCTGTTTGGCCTTCCTATATAGGTTTGTTTGGGTTTTTAGTATATTTTTTCTGGGGATGAATTTTTATCAGTGAAGTTCTACCATCAGAGAAGTGCAACTAGGTAAATTTAAAGAATCCCTATGTGATTTCACAACGAATGAAACCTCATTCCCATCTAACTCCATAAGAAAGCACAAGAAACTAGAATTCAAAGTATTAATTAATGAAAAAATGTATCTTGAAGTATCATGGAAAATATTTTCAAAAAGACCAAGAGGAGAATTTTCACAAAGCCCACAATATTTTTGCAAGATACTTCAGATAACACTCTAATCTATTGTATCATACACACACAGTAAGGCACATAATAAGAAATTAGGTAAACACACAGTAATTTAAGTATTAGACTTCAGAGTGGTAAAAAAACCTTGAGGTTTAATTTTTCTGCCCTGAAAGATGACCTTAGCAAAAATAACTTCTTAAAAACTTGAGAAACCATCACAGACCTGAATATTTTCCGTAAGATTGCAAATATTTAATTATTTAGAGAAACGTAAAAAATTATTTTAAATCAGGACCACTTTCTTGTTTTGTTTTCTCCAAGGTACTATTACACATCCCTTCATAGTAAAGACAGGACATCAGATTTCCAACCCACAGTCAAGCCAACCTAATTCTCCAATACCACACCTTGAAGAAACTTGTCAAATACCTTTTACTCCACAGAGAGAAGGCACTGCCTTTTCTCTAATAATTTAATCTATAAGAAGAGCACAGACTTTTTATTTTTATAAACAAGTTATTAGTAAAGATTTGCCAAAGTATGAACACACACCCTGGTAACATAAATAATATTTAGAGGATACTCACAGTTACTGTTTGCTTTTCTTCAAGAAACCCGAGCACTATTTCACATTCAAATTAGTGTTTAATCTGCACAGAGTAGATTTACCTTTTCATTAAACATACTCGTTTGGTACATTGTAAAAGCACTCTAAATTGTTTTGTAAGGCTGATTTCAAACAAAAGCTGAAAAGATGCTCTCAAAATATACTTTTAAGTAGGAAATTTGATGATAAATCTTGTTGCTAAAACTATTTCACAGAAGAATCTTTTTACAGATGACATACTTGCAGCTAGAATCAGAAAAAAATCATCACTTAATTCTTTGTGTATGAATGAGGTTTTTCTTTTAAGAGACAGTTAGTCACCGCTGTCTCAGCCTCTATTTGAGGATTTTACTAAAACCATTATGCAGCCTTTAAGGGAAAGTTCACAGAAAATTCAGACTGAAGATTTTGAGAAGGAAACTCTGAGATGCTGGTTTTGTCCAAAGTCATGATTGTGAAGCTCAATGAGAGCATGAACTGCTTCTTCCACAGAGCCCAGCTGGATAAGAGCCATTTTGCAATCCTTCCTGAAGAACAATAAAAGCTATTATTAATCCTAACCAAATTTTCACTAGCCAACACAGAAAAGTGACATAAGTGGTTTTTTTTCTCAGCTATATCACACACACTGAACACTTGTACAGCAAAAGAATCAGAACTATTTATGCATCTGCTAAAATGTAAAGATAACAAAACTACCTAAATTTTGCAAATCTATGGCTTAAAGTCATGTCATTCTTTCATTACACTGGACTTCAAAAAGTTAGGTAAAAATAAGGCTTGAAGACCACTAAGAAATACTTGCATTGTCCATATAGATGGGATTATTCTAACAGATATGATCATACTAAAATAATGCTGCCAATTAACCTTAATAAATGTAGACACATTGTCATCACTGTCATTTTTTATATGGCATTTTACATAAATACAACTTGTATTATTTCAATAAGTGAGCATTTACTTTCCTTAAACTTGTTTTACTTTGAACACACATGGAATTTGTCAAAAGGCTGCATATTTTTAATTTAGTTATTCTAACCCAGTATTCAATTTAAAATTTTAAGACTGAAAGTATCATAAAAATTGTGATAGGTGTACCACTTTTGCCTATAGCTATATATTCATGGAATTCTGCCTATAATTATATACACATAGTAAGTAAAAAAAAGCAATTAGCTATTTTCCAGGATGATAGCTTGCTTAGCAATTTTATAAGAGAACTTACCGGAAAAATTTGAAGCCTTTCACAGTACATCCTTGACTTATAAAAAGGTTCTTCAAATCATCGACAGTAATGGAAGGCCTAATTGAAAAAACAAAAAACAAACAAAACAGAAAAAAACTCTCCTCAACTTGTAGAAGAGCACAGAGTTCTATAATAATATCAAGATCTCAATTTTGGCTTCTAAACTAGTTTTTGCTGTTTAAATTTATCTCCACCAACTCAAACCATGTCAACACTTAAGCCCAAAACACTTGCCTTTTACTCTACATTTTAGTATCGCATTGTGCTACAAAAATATTTCAGGCACACTCTATCCAACCCTGTTTCTTTCTCAGTTAAATTCAGACTGCATAAATATCTCCTAAAATCTTAAGGAATACATTTCATCTTGCAATTTGTGCAAGTATGCTTCACATATTTTCAATTCTGAAAGATTTTCATTTTACTCAAAAAGCTGTTTTCAAAGCGTCTTATAATTTCTTATCTTACTTGGGCAAAATTCCATAGTTTCCTTTTTTCCCTCCCTGCACAGCTGCCAAACAAGAGAAGCCTGTAAAAACTTATGTTTGGCTGTTACTCCACACACTGTTGGCAACATTCTAGACATAAAAAGGATTATTTCAGTCTTAAAGAGTACACTAAACACTTTTCTCTTTCTTACAACTTGCCCTCCACATAAAAGATCTGAATTCTGTAGAAATCATTCTTTAATTAGTGTTAGAATTATTAAAAACTGTATCTCTATTAAATAAATATGTCAATGATGAATTTGTTGTCATGTGCATTACCTCAAAAAACATCTTTAACACTTGTGAAAATTTGTGACACACAATTTAGTATGTCAAAAACCAAAAGCATAGTCTCAAGAAAATGTAAGCTAATCAAAACTCAAAGAAGATATTTCATTCAGTTACCCTCTTTGCTAATGATAAAAATGGGACAGTTAAAGGATTCACTTATTCTTAATTACATGCCAGAATGACCCACAACAGAATGAATTGTAAAAGGCCAAGGAAAGAAAACTAAAACTTATGTCAGACTTTGTAACTTGACAACATAACCCAAAAAACATCTTTCCAAGAAGATCACATATGCAGATACTCACGGGATGTTGGAGAGATGCAAGGTGGCGGATGGAGGAAAGATATTATGGAAGTTCTTAGAGCAAGGATACTTAAAGCGATGTAAAGGGCTATTACTATAGTCCTTTGTCAGACCTTTGTCCTCTTGTCCCTCACGAGGAAGTTGAATTGTCCGATATTTTGAAAGAGTAGCATGCATGACTCTTCCATAAAGCCTCTGTCCATTCAAGTAGTTGATGGCTAACCAGTGGAAATATAATTTGAACAGGAATTATTGGAGGGGAAGAAAAGACAATTCTTTAAATACTAATACTGTTTTCTACTCAGTGTCAGATTTCACATTCTAAATTTAAACTGCAACTTCCACATCTACCAGGTGGGCTATGTCACATTACATTTAAAAAAGGTCTAAGAATACAAAAGGTAATACAATCTCCAGTTCAAATGCAAAAAAATGCAAAACAGCATTTCAATACAGACCAGTTGATTATTCTTAAATAGCTAGATATAAGATAAATTACAGGAAAATAATATAATGTATTATTAAAATAAATAAAAGGAAAGTTGTATGTTTCAATTCTAATATTTACTAGATTGAGATTCACAGGACATTTTTTTAAAAATCACTAAGAGTATTATCAAAGTTTGTATGTAGTAATGCAGCCCAATGATGAATTTAATTTGTTTATGCTTGTCACTGAGAGATGACAAATTCTTCCTTTATATTTAACGCATGTTAGCTTGAAGCATAACTGTGCCTGAAAAATCAATACCTAATTGAGCCTGGGTTGCATCTGCCATCTGAACCAAAGCAATTCCTCTTTTCTTAAACATGATCTTCACACGATGAACATCACCATACACACCTACGGAAATCCAGAAGGGAAATTTTTTCAGAGCACTACTATGAAAAGCACAAGGCCAAGTCTGTTTCTTTTGACTAACATTAGTGTTACAAAGAATAATCAACAGGTTGGTTAAAATATTAGTATAAGGAGAGTTTTAAAGTTTGTGTATTATTTTCTGAGGCTCAAAAGTGGAGTAAAATCCCCCAGATCCTAATCATACTACTGCATGTTTATGGTCAGTTTTCAGAGAGTGCAATAGTTGTCAAAGTCCTCTTAACTGAGGCATATTAAAATATTACTCTGCCAAACAGTCCCCTGCAACTAACGTGTGAGCCAATTCTGCACAGCATTTCCTCTGATACAAACTCTGTTTTTTCAGCTAATTTTGCCTTCCCATTTTTTGTAGTAAACAAATTGGACCACACACCAAAATTCTTCTGACACTAACTGTTTTGCCATTTTGGTACCTGTGGCTTGTAAATCCTGACTCAATTTACTGCCATTTTAAAACCAGTGCATCCTCTCAGTGCGCTTCCTGGACATGCACAAAACAATGGAGTTTGAATTAACCAGCATGGGTCAGGTAAATAAAAAGAACCACTAGCCCTGTGGTTTCTCAAGGTAGATTTGACATATCTTACCAAATAGGATGAAAAGTCCATCGGGTGTGATGGCCTGTTTAAATGATAAAATGAGTATATTATTTCTAAAGCCATGCAAATAAAGACATCTATTCCATAAGTGCATGGTAAACAAAAAGAATGGAAAAGATACTGCATACTAATACATAAACCTGTCTCTCCAAAAGCCATTCCTTGCAATAACCACAGTGTACGGCACTCTTGTTAATACACATTTGCTATGCACATGTAAAATATGTAAACAAGCAAACACTTCAGCTCATGCATTTTCATCACTCAAGACTCATTCTGTCATGCTGTGGAAGCTATTAATATTTTAAGTACTTTCATTATTTGACCTTATTCTTTCTAAGCTAGCAGCTCCTTCCCTGAAAAAAACGAAAGACATTTGCTAAACTAAAAATAAAGTATTAAAGAACTCCTTTGTTTTTTGTAAACAACAGACAATACCAACAAAACTAAACTCAGTTGCTTCAAAATGTGTTTGCTTTGTCTTCAATTTTGTCCCCGTCCCTCTACATGGCCATGACATTCTAAAGGGAGACACAGAGAATTTAACTGTTTATGTATGAAGCACATGGAAAGCGGTATTTAAGTCGTATTCAATTACAAGCTATGAACAGAAAGCTAAATATTGAAAGGAATTGTTTTTCTTCAGTGATTCTCAATTAAATTCTTGTGTGCCAACTACCAAAGAAGATAATTTACACTCTAATGCAGCCAAAACTTTTTCAACTGAGGCAAAGGTTTTGCCAGTAACGAGTGCTAAAAATATTTGCGTATCGGAAGGACTACTCACACTCTCTAGCCCTATTCCTTCTCAACTCCACTTCTCAAATGTGTACCAAACAAACCTAAATTATTCAAAAATAGAAGATATTGCAGCCTAAGTGTAAGCCCATACCCATTTATCATCAGCATTTAGTGGCACAGAACAATTACTATCAATGTAAAATTTAAATTCATCAAGAGTTTATTCTTCTGGACCAAATATTTTAATTCAGGATGGAGATTTCTGTTTTTAAAAAGAAATTTCTTATTCAAATGAGACTGCAATATTTCTATTTAAAAAAAAGGGGGGAACGAAAGACAAAACCAGGTAATTTAGAAGTCATGAAGGAATGTTTAAATGCACACTGAAACCCTGAAACAGGAGAGAAATACGAACTGAAATAAGGCCAACCAGATTTTCTATACAGAGAAAAAGGAGTGACAGGAGTCAGACAACCAATACTGAAGGATAAGTGTTACAAAACCGCCAAGAAATATATTTCCAACAATTAATGCCGTTGTACATTCTTATTTTTATCCTTTTAAGAAGTTGAGCATTACTGAACACATTGATATTGTATCATGCATTACAGCACTAAGTTCTACATGAATTCTTAGCTATGATTATTACTACGTAAAGCACCAATGTCCTAAAAAGAGCTCTGACCTATGTGTCACATATGCTTATTCTTAACAAGCACACTCCTTTCAGATTCAGAAAATCGTCTTAAATAGTCAGCTGCAGAAAGCACATCCGCAGCCATCATCAGAAACTCACTGATATATTGGAAAAATCAAAGAAAAAATTACTTGTCTTACAGCCCTGCCTACAACTTTTTTGTCTTTTTGATGCTTACTGTAAATTTGGCTGTTAGTACAAAAACAGAAACAGAACAATTACCTAAAGAAACTGGTGAACAGATTTTTAAACCTCAGAAGATGAAGATAACTTCAATTTTGCCAACAACTCCTAACAGTTTTACAGTTAAGTAAATGTATTGAGTATGTATAACAAGAATTTTACATTGCTGCAATAGGACTGCTTATCAACAGTCAAAAAGAATTGTGTTTTAAGTCATGGCCCTGGTAAAGCTTGACTTTAATTTTTTATAAAGATGTATATTGCTTTTAATTAAGCACTGATCAGTGTTTGAATAACATGAGTAAGATTATAGACCAGCCTACATCATATCCACTACAAAAATAACTTTCCGAGTTGTCCTTGGTAATTTCACTGCTACCATACGAAAAGGCATCTGTGTGGTACCATGAAAAGTGAATACGCGTACTTATTAATTTTTAAAAATAAAAGTAGAGTCATGTCAATAACACAGTGTACCTGTGTTCTTTTTCTTCAATCTGAAAAAAGTTGCAAAACTAGAAAGATCCCACACATGTTTAGAAAGGTACTTGATTTGGCATGCTTTTATTTCCTTTTCTCTTCCCTCCTTTCCATCTAATTCTTTGGTTTTTAACCAATGTAAGAAAAAATTCTTTGCCTTCTTTACAGACAAAACAGCACACAGAGGAGTCATACTAACAGAAATATCAGTAAATAATCATATGTATGTTGTTTACATCTTCAAACATTTCTTAAATTTGACCACAGATTTCTCTCTTAATTATTAGCTACACTGCTAACATAAGGTTCCTAAAGTAAATTGTGTTAGAAAGCTTTTCACTGATGACTGGAGTTTTTAAACCTTGTCAATATTGCCAACTACCTAAAACAAGTACAGAGCTGTCCTTTTTTTTATATTATCAGCATAGGGAATTTCTCTTATTCCTTCAGCTAATGTCAGTTTGCAAGGATTCTGGCAGCTGGTACAAGGTGACATTTGGATCAGTTCCACCAAACTTACTTCAGGGTTGAGGTTGCTGACTAGTAAAACGGAGTTTCCTGGAATACCAGGAATAGTCATGTGCCCAAGCCCTGCTGATGAGGTGACCGTGAGAGGACCAAGTGCTGCAGGAACAGGTGGAACGGAAGGACCTGGAAGTGTATAAATAGCATCACTTGACATCTCAATGTGGAAAAAGAAGAACATAAAAGCAGGTTATATTTGGCAAATACATCAAGATTCAATTTAAAAATGCTTTTAAGGAATTTAATTATTACTAGTATCTGACCAACAAAGCAGGAAGCACCTCCCTTTCAGAGAAAAAAGAAATATTCAGCAACGCAAACAGACCCAAGCAAAAGGGGACATAAACTGCAGCCAAAGAAAGAAGAAAAATAATTCAGCACAGAAGTTTATCCTGTGCTAGAAAGGAAAAGATCACAGTCTAAAAACTATCTATTTCTCACTTGATAGCCAGAAAAGGGGAGATTTCCTTTTATTTGCTTTGAATGTCATAGCAGTTTTATGATTCTTAGAAAAACAAATGCTTAATTTCTTCTCTTGCAGGTAATCTTTATCACAGCATTCAGGTTCTTTGCTTATTGAATGATTAACTGCATCAGTATATGGTTTTCATTAAAGAAACTTATTTTATTGAGTATACATACAAGAAAGAATGACAATTACTCAAATTAATACTGTGTTCCGACTGCTATATTTTTAAAAAATGGCTCTGAACAGACGTGTTCAGATGGGCCACTAGCCCCAACTACGAACACCACATTTTTAGAAAACAAACTTACCTGCACCTTGAGGAAAACCCAAGGCTGGGGCAAACCCAGGAGGCCCTGAATATGATGGAAAGATGGTATTTTGGGGGGCTAAAGAGAACAGACACATCTAATTAAAGCAGATTTTAAAAGTTTTAAAAAACAAAAGAGATTTCAGCAAACAGCATCAGCTACCAGTATTGCTATTTTGACTTTATCTGTGATTCCAGATGTTTATAAAATGTTTGGGTTAAAACTCTCATTGAAACCCAAGATTCTGTGTTTCACAAAGACGATTTCCAGCCATGTTTGAAGGCAAATATAAGTCAGGGCAAAATGTAAATTAGACAAGTTTGAATAGGAAAACACAGCACAGATTAGTATCCTTTAAAGTTAATACGCCTGTGTTCAATGGTTTCTGTTCACATAATGGACATGTATTCTGGAAATTTTCTGCAAGTAAATACAGTCAAAGATGTTTTACAATGATGAGATATAACTCCTGAATATTTCTAAGATCAGTATAAGCTAAACAATACAAGCATCTACAACTAATTTGAAGTTCTGAATTTTACCAGCTGCTGAAATGCATAAAGCATTTATATCCTGCTTTTCAAGGAGATGTGTTTTCCCAGTTTGTGTAACTTTATAAATCACTAGTGTTTTTTATAGCTCCCCTGGAAATCACAAGCGTTAACCAGATTTGGAATAGCAACATATGGAGAGTCCCAGCATCAAAGATAGCTCAGTGATTTCCACATTAGTATGTAGAATTAAGTGCTACCCAGGATAGCACACAAGGCTGTGTTCTAAGAGGCAGTTAGATACAAGCTTGAGCTGTGGATTTGTTCACATATAGGCACACACCAGATTTTAATTTTTTTAAATGGGGCACGTATAATCAGGAAACACATTCTACAAGCTTAGTAATATGTCTGTTTTACTACTCAAACATCCACACCACTGACTAAAATAGAGCTACTAGCAAATGGTTATTGATAGGGGTGATACAATACTGTAAGAAGTATCTATTATGAATTACAAAAACAAATGGAACAGACACCACAGATCAAGTATTCATGAATACTGCATCACATTACACCTCCTCTTATCTGTGGCAACAAAGTGTCTTTCATATAAAAACCTGGACACATTTATCACACCAAAGCAAGTAAATATGTTCTTGAAATACACGCACTGGTGCATTATACTGACAAGTTCTGGCAATATAGTTATTAATCACTTATTCACAATCCAAAACCAGTAATGGAAACATTAATGAAGATATAGATCAAGAACTTTTATTTTGCCAAATAAGACCTGCATGCTGCACCCTGATACCAAAATCAGGAAAGTAAAAATTGTCAAACTGAGCTAATGCAGAAAGATCTGGAATTCTTTGTTGCCTTTTTTTTTTTTCTTTTTTTATTCATTTGCTTCACGGCTATCAGCCTAGCTTTCTAAGCAAGCTAATTCATATATTTCTGCTAACACTCACTGGGTGCAAAAACTCTTTAAATGCAAAATAGGCACAAAATCTGTTTGTTTATAGTGCAGTATCTTTTCCACCAAAAGCAAAAGAACATTAAAGAAAAAAGAAAGGAAAATTAAGTTTCAAGAGCAGTTCAGTTTTGCTATTAAGATAAGTTCAAGTCTACAATAAAAAACAGATGTATTATTCTGATAGCCACCAGCTTTATCATATAATTCTACATCAAAACTACATCCACTAGTAATAAGAGGTAATGGACATACTCACATGACTTAGAACATCTTTTCCTCACGTTCTGTAACTAAGCCTCTCAGAACATGCCAATGACAATATGTGCATGTTGTCACCACTGACAGAAAGGCTAGGAAGCACGCTTCTCCCCGTCTACAGCTATTTTTTATTGTTTTTTTAAATATCTGTGCAGCTGCCTCACTGTGAATGTACCACAGACAAATTTTGGTACAGACATCAGACTACTCCAGCACTTCTCACTTTTACAGTAAAAGAAAGCAAGGCTCCTAGCAATGAGAAGTTTGGCAGAGTGAGGGGTAAGATAAGGAAAAGTGTTATTCTCCAAAAGCATAGTTATTTCTGCCCTACAAGCAAGGGCAGAAATGAACTACTGTAATTGTACTTTTCCCTCCCACTGACATTTCAAACAGTGCAAGTCTAATTAATTAGAATATATCAGACCTGTAACAGCACATTTCTATAATGCTGTATGGCAAATTCCACCCTCCTCCTCTGCCTCAGACTGTAACGATAGTTGTCCATTACATAAAGATTCAAGGCCTGCCTTTAAGGGGTGCAGAAAAGACAAAAATCAAGAAAGTAGCGCATGCAACTCACTTTCTTATTCTAAATCTAAGCTAACTCACTCAACTATCCAAAAAATCAAACCAAACTCAGTATTTGCCCTAGCTGCCACAGAAAAGTAAAGGAAAATAGGGAATTATTCTCCCACCCTTTTTACTGTGCTAATCAGTTGGATAGCACTTAAATACCTATTCAACAGCTAAGACAGTTCTTAGCTGTGTATTACTGCTAATGATGGTCATTAGAGAGAGAGAAAAATAGCTAAAATTGCTCAAATTGTGTTGTGAGCATTTCTCCAGCGTCACTTCAAGCAGAAATTGTCTCCTCTATGCCAAAGTGACTTCTAAAATTTAAGAAAATGTCTTAAATTTTATCTTTTAGAAGATTACTACAGACATACATAAATAAGTATAGAATTTTGAATTTTCTTGTAATTTTGTTTCTTGCAGCACACAATTATCCTAAAATATCAACAAATAAGAGCTAATACCCTTAAAACACTTATTTTCAAACAGCTTTGGCAGCCAGTGTCAATTTGTGATGACTTCCATTCTGATATGCAATATTTACTACATTACCTGTACCAATGATACCATTTCACAGCATTTTAGTAGTATTTTGTAGCTTTTTCACAAGACCTTAAATTTGCCCACGAGTATTCCTCACCTTATTGTTTCAGATATTCATGTATTATGACTTGGACTTCATGCTTTCCATATAAATTTTACTGGATGTAACAAACAAAAATGTACTCAAAATGTACCCTTCTATGAACCTGATATGAAGCAAGAGCATAAATGTGACATAAAAATTATGATCTCAGTGTGTATTTAGCACTGGAAGTGAAGGTTTCTTACCAAAGGGAGTAGATACGGGTGTCTCCAGGGTTCGCTGGCCATCACCAAAAGGAAGGTCAGTGCGGGTGAAATCTCTACTTTTGTCGTTGTTGTACTTCACCCTTAGGTTAGTTAACTTGGAGAAATCAATACGCAGAGTGCAGCACCCAGTGTAGATGCTATGGCCATCCAGAGACTGAAGAAAAATAATTACATAATAATAGTAACAATAATAATTACATTTTCAGAGATAAAATACATTGCAGCAGCCACTGCTATAAGTTTATATCATTATTATTATTCCAGTACTTGAGGGTGGCCTCAAGATGAGAAAGATAAGGACAGATCTTTTAGTAGGGCAGGCTGGGATAGGACAAGGGGTAATGGTTTTAAACTGGGAGGGTCAATTTGGATTAGCTATATGGAGGAAGTTTTTTACAATGAGTATAATGAAACATTGGCACAGGTTGCCCTGAGAGGAGGCCCATGTCGATTGGACAGGGCTCTGAGCAACCTGATCCAGGTGAAGGTGACCCTGCTCACTCCACGGGATTGGACTAGATGACCTTTAAAGGTTGCTTCCAATCCAAACCATTCCATCATTATATAGTTTTCACCGTGCAATTGTATCCAAACAGTAATTCACCTTCTGGCATTAAGTCCTCTTTTCAAACATGAAGTAGACAATTATGCTGCCACTATCCTTACCTAAATACCCTGTGTAGAGTTCTAGTGTAGTTCACTAGTTAGTATTGTATTACCTTGTGCCAACTGGACAAAACACAGCTTTAAACATGACTTGACTGCCCATGTTTCTAATCTTACTTCTCTCCCACTCAACACACAATATCAGATGGTAATAGGAATACTAATTTGGAAATTTTAACTGCATGAACTGACCCTTACATGAGGGACTCTAATGAAGGATCTGAAGCACAAGTCCTGTGAGGAGTGCTGGAGGGAGCTGGGGTTGTCTGCCCTGAAGGAGGCTCGAGGGAGACCTTGCTGCTCTCTACAGTTGCCTGAATGGAAGCTGTAGCAATGTAGGGGTCGGTCTCTTCTCCCATGTAACAAGTGACATGACAAGAAGAAATGGTCTCAAGCTCTGCAAGGGGAGTTTAGACTGGATATTAGGAAAAATTTCTTCATCAAAAGGGTTGTCAGGCATCGGAACAGGCAAGTGGTGGAGTCACCATCCCTGGAGGTATTCAAAAGATGTGCAGACGTTGTGTTTCAGGACACAGTTTAGAAGTGAATTTGGCAGCATTAAGTTTATCACTGGACTCAACGACCTTAAGGTTGTTTTCCAATATAAGTCCCCAGACCTGGGCATGACTTCAAGTGAAACAACGGAGCAGACGGATCTTGTGCCCAAGAACACCCAGAAGAAGTGGTGCATAATTGTTGCGGGTGACGCCCTGCTGCAGCAAACAGAGGCACTCATCTGCGGACCTGTCCATTGGTCTAAAAAGGTCTCCAGTCTGCCTCTCTGGGACTTGAATCACAGGTGTCATGAAAAGATTGCTAAGGCCTTTCTACACATATGACTATTTACTACCTCCTGCTCCCTTTATATGAGAACTAAAGATGACTCGGATGAAGGGGCAGAGGCCTCCTCAGCAAGTTCACTGATGTCATAAAGCTGGGAGGAGTGGCTGATACCCCAGAGGGCTGTGCAGCCCTTCAGAAGGACCTCAGCAGGCTGGAAAGGTGAGCAGAGAAAAACTGTCTGAAACTCAAAGGCAAATGCAGAGCACAGACTGGGGCCTGATCTGCCGGAAAGCAGCTCTACAGAGAAGGAGCTGGGGGTCCTGGTGGACCACAAGATGCCTGTGAGCCAGCAGTCTGTCCTTGTGGCCAAGGAGGCCATGACATCCTGGGGTGCATTAGGAAAAGCATTGCCAGCAGGTGATGGAAGGTAATCCTGCCCCTCTACTCAGCCCTGGTGAGGCCACATTTGGAGACCTGTGTTCAGCTCTGGGCTCCTCAGCCCAAAAGATCCATGGAGCTCCTGCAGCAGGTCCAGTGTAGACCTACAAAGATAATTAAGCAACTGGAGCATCTCTTTCACAAGGAAAAGCTGAGGGAGCCGGGCCTGTTCATCCTCAAGAAGACTGAGAGGGAGTATTATAAATTATTTTAGTTTTGATAGACTCTTGCAGGTCCTGGAGTATATGCTATACATTTATTTGCAGTTGATGATAGAGTGCTGTCCTCTAAACTAATTAGAGATGTCAAAGTTATTCATGTGCAACAAGAGCGTTAGAATGATGAGAAATCACGAAGTCAACAGTCAAAATATGGTCCCCCAATGGTCCTCCTGTCCCTAAGCAGGGAAAAGCCCCCCCCAACAAACAAACAAACAAAATCAAGCTGAATACACTATACTTACCATTTTGGCATTATATGCATTCATTGCATCACCATATTGTAGCAAAGCTTGAAATTGATTGTTCTTATGGAACATGACAATCTTCATGACAAAGCCAAATTTAGAGAAAATCTGTTAGGGAAAAAACATAGGCTTTAAGAAACAGTGAATAATTCATGCACACTAAAAACTAGCATTTAATATTTCAAATAAATTTCTGAAAAATATTTCTGTTGTGAGAGCTGAACAAAAATTGTGTGAACTCAGACTTTTGTTGCAGGTAGAAAAAATAATTGAAGAAGAGGCTACAAAAGATGGGAAAGAAGTGTAATTTAGCAATGTCTAATCAACTAAGAGCAGGGAAGGACAGTCCAAACAGGCATTTGTCCAGTGTTTGCAGAGAAATCATGTATTATGAACCAGAGCTGAGGTTTGAGAAATGGACTTTCACAAGTCATAGAATCACAGAACATGTTGAGTTGGAAGGGACTCACAAGGATCATCAATTCCCAGCCCTGCACAGGACACCCCAAGAGTCACACCATGTGCCTCAGAGCATTGTCCAAAGGCTTCTGGAACTCTGTCAGGCTTGGTGCTGTGATCACTTCTCTGGGGAGCCTTTTCCAGAACCCAACACCCTCTGCGTGAAAAACCTTTTCCAATCCAACTTAAACATCCCCCAACTCAGCTTCATGCCATTTCCTCAAGTCCTGTCACTCGTCACAACACTGAAGAGATCAGTACTTGCTCCTCCCACTTCCCTTCTGAGGAAGTTGTAACTGCAATGAGGTCTCCCCTCAGTCTCCTCTTCTCCAGGCTGAACAGACCAAGTGTCCTCAGCCACTCCCCATAAGGCTTCCCCTCCAGACCTTGTACGCTGCTGACTCATATTCAACTTGCCATTGACCAGGACGTGCAGGTCCCTTTCCAGAGCACTGCTCTCCAGCCTCTTATTCTCCAGCTTATACATGTTCCCCTTCCCTGTTCCAAGCTAGTTTAAAGCTCTGTCAACAAGCCCCACTAGCTCCTAACTAGAACTCTTTTTCCCCTCTGAGAAAGGTCCATCACATAGGTGTCAGTGGAAGAGGTGTTGAATGGATCATCCCATGGTCAAAAACCCCAAAATTTATTCAAGTACACCACAGAGACGCCTGTTGACCTGATGGATCTGTCTATTTCTATCAATATTATTCCTTGTTACTGGAAGTCAGTTGAGATGGGAACTGCAAACTGCATTTCAAGGTATTTATGTTCTGTATGTTAGATAAATTCTGCAAATCTGTTGAACAAAAATACAACTTAACCAGTTGTTGTGCTTAGTAAGAACCACTGCCTAAACTAGAAAACAAAGAGGAAAGAAGCAAGACAAAGACCGTGGTTCGAACCTACCCCTACACTTTATAATCAAATGGTATTTGATTTATTGCGAACATAAGCATTGCAGAAATACTTTTAAAGGCTGAATTCAAATGTATATACATTCAAAATGAGAGTGTGCATTACATGAAGGTGTCTATACAAAAGCAAAGGCACAAAGAGTGAGGACAAAATTAAAGTTAGGACATATCATGCAAGGGCAGAAAAAATATGTCCAAATTAACAGTCAAAGAGGAAAGGTGAGTTTGAGAAATACTATTAGTTTTCAAACAAACTGTTAGAATCAATGCAAAGTCAGGAAAGCAGAAACCCCTGAGAAATATTAAATCTGCAATGGAAAGAAAGGCCACAGATAAGGATAAGCATCTCTTGCCAGCCTCTTAGGCCTAGAATCAACGATACAAGACTAATGTCCCAAGCCTTTGTACCCAGTTTTTCCATCTCTCAGAAACAAGATTTTCATGCTGCAATCATCATTTAGTCACAGAAAACAGAACAGAAACCTTTTCACAGAAATTTAAAATGAGTCTTTGAGTTCCTGTTCATAAAGCACTTCCTCTTAAGAAATGCCTAAATACAGCTTCTCAACATACGCTTTTCCACGTTTATCCAGAAAACTTAACAGACCTTTTTAATGTAATTAAATTTAATGTACTACTTCCAGTTTGATTTTAAACCTAAACACACTGTATATATCAATTCTGTTTTGGCAAATATAACACTGAATTTTCAGCTTCTTATGATAAATATTTTAAAGTGAATTGTGGTTAAAAAAAGTTAATTTCTTGACAAGCAAGACAACTTACAAAATACAAATCAAATATGGGATGACAGCTTGCCTCCTAGTGTTCCGTAAGATGCTATACTTGTTAGTGAAAATACTCATTTCCACTAACCTTACCACACAAAGTAAGAGTTAGATTGTAGCTATTGGGCACAAAGCGCCGCTTCAATTAGAGGAGACTGTCCCCTACTAGGAACTCCAAATAAGATCCCTTTTCAAATATTGCTAAATTTTCCAGACATTTTGGAAAAGTAGTTGAGTGAGAACAATTCAAATACTGAGAATATAGTTGTGCTACAGTGAAGTAGACTAAAATCAAATGAAAGTATATTAATATAAATTTCCTCTTTGCTGTTCCATTCTTAGAACTAGCACAGCTCCCATAATCACAACAGCTTGTTTTCAGGCTATTCTGAATGCAATAATAATCCTAAGCAGCTGACATAGTATTTGCACAAGCTCAGTAATGAGTGAACAACACTCAAAGATACAAACAAAGGTTTAGATTGGGCAAATTGCTACATCCAATCCACAACTAATATGCACGCTAGTTAATCAGTATCATGGTGAGGAGATACAGATAAACAGAAAATTTTAAGAGGTAAGAGGAAAAACAGACCATTACTAAAAACAACCATTGTTTGAGATCTTGGCAGAGGAGGAAAAAATTCTTCCAGGATTGCAGGTTCCTACAAAATCACCCCAGTTATTCTAAATTGCATTATTTAAGAAACTCATATGTGGGGCATGGTTTTTACTGCATAAATTACTACTAATTACAAAAGCTTCAAGTATGAAAAACTTTGCAGTATTTGTAAAGTATCAACAAATCCTTCGGACACAAAGAAGTGGTCTCAAAGTTATTATTTTTAAACTTAGAGCTTTCAACAGCATAGCCCAACCTAGCAGAAGTTACAGTAATGTCTTCTATAACTATAGCCTACCATTATTCTAGGCTTTCAGAGGTAGTCAAATGCCATTCTAAAGATGAACAATCATAAACATTTGTCCAAGCAATTTGCATATTACATCGCTTGCACTGAGTTATAAATGTGAATATAAAACCTTAAGTATAATGCAAATTATAAAAGTTACTCAGCAGAAAGAGTGCTAAGATACGGATTCACAAGTTTGTAACATTCAATATTTCACTAGCTCATCATGAGAGCAGAAGTAACAGTTCAAATTTGTTGCTGCTTCCACAGCAAGTAACTAAATGAGACAACATGAAAATCTGAGCACTGAAGCCCTGTTTACTTGAATTTCATTTATGCAGAACTATTTCAAACCTAGATCCCTGAATTCAGGAAATAACTTTAAAGAGACAGTCCTCACTCAAAAGATTCAGGAATCACAGCTACTTAAAAAAATAAATTAACGGATTTACAATAGCAACACTGGAACAGACTGTGACTTTTTTTAAGCAACCCTTATTACCTGATACAGCACATCTAACGTGACGGGGTAAAAAACATTTTCAACAACGATTCGAAGAACAGAATGACTTGGAAGGACTCCACCTTCAGCAGCAAGAGCACTTGTAGCATCCAGGTTTCCGTGCTGCACAGCATTCCCACCTTGCAATGCAGCTTGGGGTCTCTGAAATTAGGTCACAGCAGAGAGCACAATTATTTCACATACGAATTATTCATAGTGAAACAAAGTTCTCCTAAATGAAAAGCACATAAAGCGTAACTTCAAAAAACCGTATTTCCTTCATATTATTGATTCAAATCCCATATTAATAAATAAATCATTACTCCTACTTTTGATGCTCCTCCCTTACAACTAGCCAGTGTAATTCACAGAATTACACCTATTTTTTTTGTTAAACTGCTACTACTTTGTAATGTCCTACAGACATGATTTTTCTTTGATTCAGTAAGCTACTGTCATTCTAGAGATTTTTCCAGCAATACTATTGATGACAATATTGTAATATTGTGATAGACTAACAACCAGTCAGCATACCAAAAACTATTTGCTCTGCTTTACTAGGATTTCATTCTCTTCAGGAACTAAGATTTGGTGGGGATAAGCTTAAAGGTGCACACCCTACTCTTCTTTCCAAGACAAACCATCAACCACAAAAAGTAAGTTCAAATCTCACTCCTCAAACTGGACTTCTGTGACTACACAAGTCTCTACACTTGTTTTTCATGGGCTTTTCCCAAAAAGGTCTTCATATGTCCTATGAGTAGGAGCACTATGGAGAGATGTTCCTTTCCAAATGCAGTATTGTGACCTGAAGTCATGTCTCAGCTACAGTATTTCTTTGCAAGACAGAATAAACAGGGCAGATGGCACATGTTACCTAGTTACAGAAAAATATAACCCTGCAAAATAATCTGCACTTCAGGCCTCAGCCTAGGGACTAGGACAGTAATAGTATTCAGCTGCTCTACAAGGGTCTCTTTAAAATGTAGGTGAAACTCAAATACAAGCGCCAAACAGCTTATTTTTAAAAACAGACAATGCTGTTAGAGAAGAAAGCAAGTACCATGTACCAAGTCGAAAATACTCAGAAAGAGACCCAAGGAGTCTTATTTGCAAATATACATATACTTTTCCTGAGGCTGCTACTATGCAAACCACATCCTTAAAACAAAAATCTCGTTATTTATTTGGTTTTGCAGATAACAAACCACTCCAGCAATCTCAGATGAGGAAAGAGCCAAATAATATTTACCAAACTGACAATCTTGCAAGACTTCAGTGACTTTTGTGTCAGCACAAATGAACGATTTATGCCCAAATCACTACTGTCAACATTTTTAGAGAAAAAAAAAAATCATGATATACACATCACAGTATGTAATTCATGTATCTAAATGGGAGGTCAATTGAAATTCATCCAGGAATCCAAAATCCAGTATCAACCCCTAGGGTACTCTGCTAGTGACTGGACCCCAGCTTAATGCCACTGGTCACAACCATTTCAGCCTTTCAAATCACCCCACACTTCACTTAACTAGACGGCATTAATCAGTTCATCTATTGGAATGTTACTGGAAAAAACACTGAAAGTCCTGCCAAAGACAAGATAAACAATATCCTCTTGTCCACCAAACCAGTCATCTCAGCACAAAAAGCCATCACATTGGTCAGGCATAACATCCTTTTAAAAACCTGTGCTTGACTATGACTAACCACTTTCTTCCCCTTAGAATATTTGGTGATAGCTTCCCAAATGAGTTGCTCCATTCCTTTCCCAGGGACCAAAATAAGGCTGATCAGACAGTGGTTCCTCAGACCTTTCTTTTGATCTTCCTTGTTGTCCTTCCTTAAGATAGGAGAAGGAAGGATTTTCTTTTTCCTAGTCGTCAGTAACTTCTTCCAACTGCCATGATGTTTTCAAGATTGTACTGTGGCATTGCAGCGACATCAACCTGCTCCCTCAGCATTCACACGCGTATCTCACAGGGACCATGGACTTTTTGTTTATTCAATTAGTTTAAGTGTTCTCTAATGTGATTCTTCTCTACTTCCTTCAAGACTTTCCTGCTGCTCTCACGTGCTTGGTAACACTAAGGGCAACTGTAAACCACTACAGGCTGACGAGAAGGCTCTCAGTACTTCAGCCTTCTCCATCTCCTTTGTCCCTGCCCTATTCAGCAGCAGGCCCACATATTTTAAAAAAAATCTTATTTCTACTGCTGATACACTTCAAGGAACCAAACTTGCTGCTTTTCACATGTCTCATCAGAGGAAATTCCATGTGGCCTTTGACTTTCCTAACCATATCCCTGCATGTTCAGATAATGCTTTATAATCCTCCTAGGGCACCTGTCCATGATTCTAACTTTTCTATGCTTCTCTTTTATGCTGAAGCCTAGTCAGGAGCTCTTTGTTCATACAAGCAGTCCTCTGCAGACCAGGTGGGTTTGAATCACCGCAACAGTCCTCCTGCCTCCTTCACTTGATTTCATGGTCATCATGATGAACTACGTTTGAACTTGAGCTCCTTCACAGTAATTTTACAGATATTGAGATGTCTCTATCTGTAGGAAGTTACTGAAATTATATATATCAGAATTTGGCTACTAGTATAGTGAAGAGTAGCCTATTTATTTACCAGTGTTGTGGTTTAACCCTGGTATGCGGCAAAGTGCCACACAACAGCGCAGCCACCTTCCCTTAGCACAATGGGAGAGTGAATTGGAAGTGTGGAAGGGAGGAAACTCGTGGGTTCAGTTACAGACAGTTGAACAGGTAAAGCAATAGCTGCACATGCAAGGAAGGCAAAACAAGGAATTCCTTTACCACCTCCCATTGGCAGAGCGGTGTTTAAACATTGCCCAGAAAGTAGGACTTCATTGAACATAACGATTATTTGGAAAGAAAAGGGGCACAACTCTAAACATCCCCCCTTCCTCATCCTTCCCCCAGCCTTCAATGCTGAGCCCAACATCATATGGTGCGGGACATCCCTTGGGTCAGTTGCGATCAACTGTCCTAGTTGAGACCCTTCCCATCTCGTGCACTCTCACTGGCAGGGCAATGTGAGAAGCAGAAAAGGCCTTAATACTTTCTATCACAAGCTGCTATGAGGAAAATTAACTGTCCTAGCCAAAACCAGTACACAGCTCATGCCATTATGTCCTGTTAGATGGAAATATTGTACTTACAGTCTGATTATGTTGATTGTCAGTCCTAAGTTCCTTATAATTGGAATACTGAATATAAACTGGCTGATCATGGAGGTGAGGTGGGGAAGGAGTATAGTAGTTCACCATAGTAACAGCAGCATATACAGAAGCCATTTCCAAAAATGCCTGCAACCAATACATAGCTGATTTGAATGCTGTTTTTGTTTACAAGAGAGAAAAAAACATAATTGTTTCACAATTCCACTCTCACTAGGAAAAGATGATGTGAAAGTACAATACTGATTTGCTCAGCATTAGAATGCATTTGTGTGTGCATGTTTATGGGGCTGTTTTACTCAATTTGTGGGTTTTCTTATAAAGTTTTACATTGTAAGTACACTATGTCATTTAAGAAAAGGTAGAATAAGTATGACATATGGGAAGCAATGCTGCTAGAAGTACCACACTGCTAATCAATTTGTTAAATTCCTGAAACCAAGCATTATCACCTAGGCAGCTGACATGCATACTGATTGCAAAAAAGTTGGAACGGAACATTAAACATCCATCAGTTTATGCATTGTATTAATCCAGCTCAGTGCTCTAGACAATTTTTTGAATGAATGCGTATTATTTTTAGGATTTCTGTGTTTCTTCATGATGCAAACTACTCTGTCACATCTAATAGGATTAAACAGATGCCAAAAAATTAACATGCATGTTAGTAACTTAAGCAGGCAGGGTCTTTGAAGACATATGTCATCATCAATGGTGACAATGTAGTTTTTATCATCTATATGTTCATAATATGGATATAATATTTAGCAATATTTTTAACAAATTTCTACTTCATTATTTAATCTAAAAGCATATTAAAAACTTAAAATAAATTTCAAAACATCCTTTCACACTTAAAACTATGAAAATCTTCCGCTATCAATGAAATATTTAGATGTTGTTGCAATCATTTCAGTCAAGTACAAGATCAAAACTATCATAACATGAACCACATCTTCAGTCTTGCTCTTGTAATTGAAACATTGAAAACTACATACCTGACCTTTTCCTCTTAGCATCAAGACATTGGTTACTTTGCCAAAAGAGAGACCTAATGAAACAATTTCTGCTCCGGTAACACCACTTGGAATATGACGAATATGAAGGACACGTGAAGGAGAACATGGCGATCTCTTTCTTTTATTTTTTGTCGTCTCATTATCTAAAACATTTTAGGGAGGGAGACAGACAAGCACACAAGACAAACCCATTGCACAGTGTACATACCAAAACCTAAAGGAGAGAAACTACTGCCTCAGCACTGACATTGACTTAGGTACAGTTCTTTGAACGTTAAGAAAGGACATTTCATATCTAACAAAGGGAAAGCATAAGAAGACATCATCAGCTACTCCAAATTTGGATAGCAAGGGAAGGGTACGGATGTTTGGCTTTGCTTTGGACTTGTTTGTTTATTTTCTGGAGATTTGGTTTTGGTTTGCTGTTGGCTTTTTTTTTTAATGGCAGGCCAGTAACTTCTCCCTAGATGCCTACATAAGATATTTACAAAATGTTAGTTGCACAGAAGAGGGGAAAATCGTAACTGGGAGGTAACACATTAATTTTCCTTTTATCAACAACTTATCTTTCTGTGACTGAGTTGCTAACTCAAGGTTTGGGGTTTGTTTTTACTTCATTACAGAAACCCTGCTGTTACAAAGAATTTTAAGTTTTAAAAGAGATTTCTTTGAAAAAGATACACAGCATGAAATCCATACAAACTATTGAGTCTTCCACTTTGACACACTGCCAGAAGTGGGGCTTTTTTTGACCACATAGCAATTTGGATCCTGTAAGTGACCAATTTGGATTGGTAAGTAACCAATGACTACATTTCAAGGACATTACTCAGTATCTTTGAGAGCACTTTTAAGCAGAACACCACATCTGGAATAGGCATATTGTTCTAGAAACAGTTTCAATGAAGGTAAGAGAGATAGCCTTAACATCTAATCTGCTGCACTTAGCCTTCCAAGGAGAAACACAAAAGACTGGGAAGAAATTTCTGTATGAGCTTTAGAAGAAATTTCAGATTTTGCTGTAGGTTTTGCACACAGTCTATGGCTGAGAACTGGTTCACATAAGTCATTCTGCATAAGGATGTTTACAGAGGGTCTTTTTGTTAGTGAAAGCCTGTAAAATTTCAAGCTGGATGATCAAAGCCCCAACGATACCACATTTAACAATTCTCCCACCAGCAAAACTGAAAAGTCTGTTATGCATTGATTTTTCCATCAAGAAATTTTAAATGACTTCATGTGCTCTGTATGCATTCTGAAAAATGTGACCTATAAGACAAACATGAACATATTAAACACATATCAGTACCAACCCATGCATGACAGGACATACTACTAATAAGGCTTAACAACCTATTTTGTTACTTTTCAGGCTCAAAACAGACAAGATGTCCTTGACTTATACTAAGTCAAGGAATGCTTGACTAAAGAAAGCAGGAAATGAAGCCTAGTATGAATTTTGCCTTTAGTTTAATATGAGAGACTCTTGCAGAAGCAGTATCTTCTGGATTCTGACACATTGTCAGAGGTGACAAAATGGAGCTAAGTGGCAAACTATTGAAGTGCTTCTTTTCTTGTGAAACTTCAGCACAGTTACTAAATCGGCAATTAAAGCTAGCACATCTCAAATATAAAACCTCACAGTTTTTTAAACCATGCTTCTTTCTCCAGCTGTGATTTGATACTAATTTTTATGCAGAGTGATAATTATCTGTATCTTCCAGCATCTAAATTTCAAAATTGATCCAACAATTCTTTAAAGCATGCCAAAGGTGATCAGGTTTTCTAAATTTTACACTCAATTGATTAAAAGTAAAAAATGTTTTCAGACGGACAAGAAAAAGCCTTATGAACAAAGTGAAAATTGGTTCCTGATGTACAAAGGGAAGTTCATCACAAACACAATTCACAACTGGTACAAATGTATTCCCTGAGTAGTCTGAGGTAGAGAGGTACACATTTTAGATATGTGACCCACCAGACCAAAAAAAACCCAAAACCCCAAACATAACAACAAAAAACAAATGCTGCAACTGAAGCAGCTGTATTAGGTAAAAAGATGCATTTGAAAATAGAGATTATATTTAATTTTAGATTTATATCGTTATTAATGAGAATGCCTCCTAATATATCCCAAAAACTCCCAAACACCTCCGTATTATTTTAAAGTTTAGTATCTTTTAGACATCTTCAATACCACTGTGAAGGATCAGCCATTGCACTGGTAATTAATAATATATATTTCAGCTATTACATTGCTGAGCTATAATTTAATGCTATTTCAAGCCAAGCAGAAACATTTGGACATCACATTGAATTGATCAGCAGAAATATAAACAACCTGAAATGTGCACATCGAAGAAATCAAAAAGAAAAATCTTCAAGTGAGCTCCTCAGACTCCTCCTTCTTCCCCACCAAAAATATAGCAAGTCTTAGACATTTACCAAGAGGTCATCTGCTCTATCCTTTGCCCCAGTATAAAATCAACCATTTGGAAACCACTACTGACAGATAATTGCCAATGTCATGATTTAGTCAATTTATTTGACAAAGTTAATTCATGCAACCATTGTCCATACCTAATGCTGAAAGTATTACCAACAAAAGAAGTAGCCAGCTTTCTCTCACTTTCAATTTCTTGTCTCATCTAAAACTACAGGTAAACATATATACCTAGTGCATCTTTCTCAACATACACACAGAACAACAAACGGAAAAAAACCAAGAGAAAGAACAGTTGAAGAACTTTGATTTTTTTTTTTATGTATACCTGTAGCTGGAGTAGAATTGCTCATGGTAAAAGGTCTGTTACTGACACCAGAAGAAGTTCGTCAGGACCACACTAAGAAATAAAAGACAAGATTACTAGTAAAAGCTGTAACAGAGAAAGCTCAGTATAAAAGTGCAATAATTCCCTTCACTTACTCTTCCCAAGAACATCCCCTTCCTATACACATTACCCACTACTGCCAGGAACTTATTTTTCAGGAAAAAAAATGCCAACAACATAACTTTTCTGCATGTCTCGAGAAATTGGCAAATTCAGCTATGTTACACCTCATACTTAAATCTATTCCACTACAGTTCGCTTTTTAGAAGACCAAGAATAACAAATGCTTATGAAATGAAATGAGTTGGGTCTGCACGCTCTGGGTCTGCAATACAACGTTACTTCCACAAATGCACAGCCACACAGGCGAAGTCTGCATTTGCAACAAGATACAGGGGACCTTGAGCAAAACTAATTCGAGGCATATTTAAACATATCCATGGCACTTAAAAAACAAAACAGAACTGGTTTTCAGTACATTTTTCTAAAATACATATGACTTACCATCAAAATCTTAGGACAAAGATCAAAATATTTGCTTTAAGAGTATTAACAATTTGAGGTTCTAACTACTAACAGAAAAGAGTTTGAGTACTACAGGTCCTTCATTCAAAAATCAGCATCTAGCTGCCAGTTACGTCTGTTTACCAATTAAGACTGCTGTAATATTCCTGCCAAGCATCAGCTTCAAAATGCTGGCAAGGAAAAAGGTACCACAACACCTCTGAAAAGCAGTTAAGTTTCCTGAAACTTGCACCACACTCTTCCATAAAAGCATTTTAATGAAAAATAGAGACCAAAGGAGTGATTCTACAAGATGGAATAAGTTGATCCAAACAGCTTCTCATCAGTTTGGTGGAAAGAGAAGTTCCCATTGCCCTTGGTCCAGTATTCCCACCTACGCACGAACTGTTTATCTTGCATCAAGTCCAGTGCCCAAGAGTGTTCCCATGAGATTAATCAATACTCCAGCCTGCCAGCATTCTACGCTGAGTTAGATCAGTTATTCAGCTAAAAGAGAGGTTGGAAGTGGCAGGATCCACTGCAAAGAAACGGGTAAGGATAAGCCACCACGCTGGCTTGCACTGGCTGCAAAAATACTGCTCAGAGTACTGGTTTATCTGGGGTCTGTGCTTAAAGGAGCAATTAAGTTCTCTTCATCCTTGTTAATCACGTGTTCCTGCGGCTTCCCTATTACGGGAAAGTCATTCACAACAGAAAACTGTGACTAGGCTAGGGTGCTTAAAAACCTTTTCAGCCAAATTTAGCTGCTCATGAAGGAGCACAAGCGTTAGTGCGGGATAGAAGAAAACAGGAGTGTGTTCATTCCTCTCCGGCAACAGTACAGACTTATTCCTAACCATGAAACTGCATCTTAACAGTATATTTAAATACAACATCTAATTATGGCAAACAGCAAAATCATTTTTACATTAAGAGAACTAAAAAATATAAACCCTGTATTTTAAAGAAATGTCAATTAAATGGTCACTAGATGTCATGCATATGCATATCGCACTGTACTTGCACAGATAGTAGTAATTAACATACAATATTGATAGTCATTTTCACCTATTAGCAGTACATTGAGTATACCAGCACTCAGGTATTGCACCTAAAGAGCATATTTTGGTTGTAAAATGCATATCATGCTAATTAAACAAAAGCCATATGTGCGGATGTAGTAGAAAGTATTAATGATGGTCTTTTATTACACCAAACCTTCCTTTTATTTACTGGAGGGCAGGAAGAAAAAATGCTACTGATGCAACTCCTGTTGTGGAGGCTTTAATTTGGTTTTTAACTTAGCATTTACTCAACAGAATAAATCTCTGCATATTTCCAGAAGGCTGTGAAAAAACATGGTGTATCACCATATCCAACATGTATTCTTACAATTTCACACTTAATTTTATATACACTGATATTAAAAAAAACCACCTCAGACGTTTTCAGAAGAAAATATTTTCCAACTTCTTCCATTTTTAGCACACACACAAAGAAATACAACTTAGATGGTTGCAGTGATCTATGTTACAGCTCTCTCTGCAACTGGCCTGTATCTGTAAAACTGAAGCTGTAGCTCACTGCAGCACACAATGAACTGCTTCTCCAGGATGGTGGACTAAATCAGCTTCAACAGGAGAAAAAATATACCAAAATTACAAACTTCATTCATGCCATATGCTTGTAGTTAAAACTGACACATCATTCAGTCACCATATCCTAAGACTGCCTCCTAGATTTTGCCATTACACTGACAACCATTAACCCACTACAGCAGTCAAAACACAAAGGAACTCTTTTAAACCCCAAGCTCATCACCTACGCAACTGTTTTACTTGGTTTAATAAAAGATCAGCAAAGCTCTGGGCTTCTTACAGTACAGGGAACCATCATAATTTCAAACTTATAACTGTCTTCGTATCTTCAACCTGATACAAGGAGTTTTTTTAAATTAACATACTTTTAACTATGTTTACATTAGAAAAAACAAAAACCAAAACAATTAAACATTAAATCAAGACACTGTAGAATAATTGGCCTGGCCCAGGCTTGCTAACTCTAGAGCCCTCACTACTAAATTTAGTTTCTTACAGAAGAATTTAGAATCTTACCAGAAGATTTTGATTATGCTTTTTGTTATTATTTGAATGCTCCACTGAAACAGTACTCCAATTTTTAACTTTCTGTATCAATACTAAGTTATACATCTACCCATACAATTACAGCACATTTATTAACTATGGCATGCCCCTTGGAAGTATGTAGCATATGAAAACTGCTAGGAATGCCACTGTTTTTGCAGGTGGCTGACCAAGGTATTTCTCCAGTACAACAATACTAAAAAGATGCTTTTCATCATCTCCTTATTTAGCCAGCTTATCATTTATAAGCCTTCTCAGTCACTGACTGAAAGCAAAAAACAAACCAAATGCAAAAACATTCTAGAAGATTGCAAAGATAAACTGACACCATAGCAGTTGTGCAAGTCGAAGTACAGAATGTGTATGTTTGGTATATTCTGGATTAATGAAAAAGATGACATTTACTTCCTCAGTGTTTTCACAACTCTGCTCATATAAAATCCACAAAGAAATTACAAAATTCCAGTCTGTAAAGACCGTTTGTTCAATCTCCTTCTTTCCTACATAGAGGCGAAAGAGATATTTTTAAAATACTTTGTACCATGAAGCATTTAATGCGATGACAAAGATCTGCTACAAGCTGCTCCGGTAAAAGGGTTTGCAAGGCCTTTAGTGCTGAGAAAGTCCACACAAGAGGGTAGCATGCCCTAGATAATGTCTTACAAGATTCTAATTGAATCTTTCTACAGAGGCTAGAGAGTCCTACCATGCCCCTAATCTCTCTCTGTATCTAAGTTTTCCAATAGTTACTTCCTATTTATTCATTATTTAAGTCCAGCTGAGAAATAGTCAAAAGAGCAGCCAAATCCTACTTACAAAGCTACCTTGACATCCGTCCTTGTCCACAGTCCATAGACACTTGACAAGCACTTCTCTAAGCAGAGACGTGAGCTCACACTGCCCTTGTGCCATCACACCCATTTCAGTTTTCACAGCACAGCTGTGTGGGGTAGGACAGCGGCTTAACCTCAGCGAGCTGCTTACACCAGCTCCCTGTGAGGCCACACAGTGAAAGCGAACAGGCAGGCAGGACAAGTAACCATGCTGCCTAACCTTTCCCTGATAAACACTTCTTCCAGCACAAAGCGACCTCACAGAAAGCAGCACCTGCCTTCTCAGTGTCAGAAGGACTGTACCAATAACATGGTAAATATTCCTTCTTTCAGACTGTGGTAAATGAGGTAAATTGAATTGTTCAAAACAAGGACAGCTACCAAACCAAGGCTGCAACGCTCTCCTCTACTCCTGCACTCATTCCATCATTCCAAACACATTAACCATCTCCTAACATCTTAAGACTGCTTTTTATACACCATAAGACTTTCCACCTCTCCTACTTCAAGGCAGAATTTTTGCATTTTTTGGGGATTATTAATCGGTGACAGGTAAGGTAAGAGCAATAGAACAGCTACAGCTAGATTAAGCTTATTCTTTCCTTGAATTATTGAGTAGGAACTAGAAACCAGTAACTTAGAAAGCTTAGCTTGATTTTGGACATTTCTTTAAAAACAGTTAACATTTATAGTGCCAAGTAAACAGTCCAGTAAGAGGCCTCTACAATGTGTGGCACTCAATGACAACTTAATGAAACAAGGTATTCTTCTGTACCTACCACAGTCAATTTCCCTGACTAAATCAGGCATATTACACAACTGAATAGAGCAACAGGCGCCTCTCCTGAAGCTACTGCAGCTGTTCTATGATTTTTAAAATTCTGATAGTAATTTCTGCTAATGCTTCTGCAATTCCAGGATAAAACCTGCTGCATTCATAGCAAAAACATAAAACAAATATCTGAAAGGCAGCAACTCTAGGTTTCTAAAATCTTTTGTGAGTCACATAGTTGGAAAGAGAAGGGTAGGCCAAGCACTGCAAACCCCTTTTTTAGAACATATCCATGTGTTAAAACTATGGCAGGTATCTATTTAGCATTACTTCTGCAATCAATGAATCCTATAAACAATCTTCTAATTTCTAGAAAGCTGTCAGTAAAACCCTTATTACCTCCCCCTCAGCTTTCAACTGCAGTGTTTTCTTCCTCTCTTCTTTTCTAGGAGACACAAATTCTTCAATACAGTTCAATTAATCAGAAATGGGATAGACCCAGAGAAATTTACATTTGTATTGATGGTTTTCCTAGAATTTAGCTAGTCATCTTTCTATGCTATTATTTTTAAGTCAACAATAAGGAAGTGTATGATCTTAAGTTTTATTATGAAACAGCTAGCTAAAACAATAAGAGAGCATGAGCAATTTTAACGGAAAATAATTCTTTCAAAAAGGACCTCTCTCCATGCATGTAAATTAAAACTGTATATTTTTCTACAAGATTCTACATGGTAAAACAAATTAATTATTGTACCCAAAAGGGCAAATTTCAAAACGTGAAAATTTCAAGCTATGCCAGTGATAAGCCACTATTATATTTAAACTAACTGTTCTAATGCATATTTATTTTTATAGAATCTGACCGTGAAAACAAAAGCTAACGGTCATGAGAAGAGTGTGAATTTCCATTATCTTCTACTTCTGAAGCATATCTCTAGATAATTGCTATATTCATCTACTCTTTCTTCCTCTCTCATGTTTGCAAAGGAGATGCAGCTCCTACTTCCAAAATGGCGATTTAATGTGAAGTACAATGCTGTTGGTGCCAAAATAAAAAGATTTCAAAGAAAGTGGAGGCAAACTACGGGAAATTTCGAAACCATATACTTGTATGAAAAATAAACTGACCTCACAGAGATAAAACCTACCATTTCAGTAAGTTGAAGAAGAAGGAAATTACAGGCAATTATCACAAACAAGCAAGCCTCCTTTCCTCCGCTATGAAGACGCCTCCCAAATACAGGCTCAAGCTGCTGATTGCCAGTCACTGTCTGAGCACTGATAGCTGCTCTTCTGCAGGCCTGAATGCTCAGTGGCTCTGCCAGCAACACAGCTTGCTCTACTGCCTCTGCTGTCAACTACTGAAGCTCCCTCCTGTACTTGTAACAAGGTACTGTACACTTTCAAAGAGTTATGCAACAGTAATTAAAATATTAAGAGAAAAACATTATCTACTTTGCATTTATGCTAGATACAGGGCAAGAACATAAGGAAATAACACTTTCCTCTCGAAGATGCAAAACATGCAAAAGCAACCTTAAGCATGTGATTATCAAGAGCTATAAAATTAAGAGTGACAAGTTTAGGTTTTTAATGAATAAAAATAAGCATTTTCATTCTTAAAGTCAGAAATACCTCCACTTAGTATGAAGGCTTTAAGCTCATCCAAAAGGACAATAAGCCATGTACCACTTTGAATATTCCAGAGACCCAGCAGGCATCATGACTCAGAGGCAGAGCTTTCATTGAAACTGTCATCAAAGATGACTGCTTTTCTTTGTGATATCATCACTCATTTACAATTTCCAATAATATTGTTTTCTGATAGTATAAATACAAACCTTACTAAAAACACAGATTGATGTCTATGCTTCCTAACTAGTTTAACCCTTAAATATGTGAAGATTAAGTTTTCCTCATGAGTACAGGTTTTTTGTGAAGAAAATTTACTTAAGTTACTGCAATATATTCCTTTCACATATATATCTTTTCCAAATTATCAACAGAACACTCAACACAATCCTTACTAGAAGTCTTCATTCTAATTCTTAATAAGCAAATTAATATGGGAACATATCTGTAAATAAACACTATACAGAATGAAGTCCTGCACAGATGAAGACACTTGGCTTTAAATTTAAAGGTTTTATACTTAAAGTCACAAATGTATCTATACAATGCCACACTGCATAGGATTTTGCATCATTATATACTTCACTATGCACAAGTCATGCTCTAAACATCCAGGATCCCAAATAAACCACCAGTAAGCTGTCTGTCTTGAATTTGGTCAGAAGAAAATTTACATAGCCTTACAAAGTACCATAACTGGACAATCTGGTTTATAATTTATTATTAAAGGTTAAAATCGAGAAAGAAGTAGAGCTGAAAGAAACAGAACAAAACCATGACACTAATGCCAAACAATACAGTAACAGCAAAACCCAGGAGGGGTTTTAACAAAAGAAGTAGTGTGTGTGAAAGTCAATAAAAGAGATTCTTCCATTTAAATCAATTGCTAAGAGATCTGTAACAACACTTATCCTATATAATAACACATATTTTAAAAAATTGAAAAAAAAAAAGATTGAAAGATGTTAGCAAATCACACAAAAGTAATGGTAAACAGCTTCGAGGAAGAAAGAAAAACACTGTGATAAAAGTAAAAATGTGATGAACTGTGGATTATTTTCCTTCCTCTTGCAAAGGAAATAGTTTAACTTGCACAGCATGAAGAAAGAAAGAAAACAACTGGCTGGATCACAATACCAATAAAAATTTATGCAAAATTGCTATCTGAAGCATCCCTTTTATCATTCATTTTTAACTCTAGTTCCTTCCGAAAACAGAAAAACTCCAGGACACAGTGTTTATCAGCAGCTCTACCTTGCAGCATAAAAGACATCTACTTTTATTACTTTGATTCATATTGTTTTGCAGAACTAAATATAGACAGCTTAGTTTAAGAAAATAATATTGGGGGAGTGGGGGGGAACTCACTTCTTATGTATCCAAAAACCATCACAGATTCACAGGAAGACACCAAAAAAGATTTGACTCTCAACTGATCATTTAATTTAAAAGCTTGAAACTACTTTATCTAACTTACAAATTTTCAGAGCCTTACAAATAGTTTTAAAAAAATCTTTCCAGTCTCAACTTAACTGTGACACTCTAAAGACACATGTTCTTGACAGTATGGTGTTTGACTACTGAATTTTCAGCTTCACAATTAAAGATTTCTTCCACAAAAGAAGAATTTTTTATTTTTTAAAAGTAAAATTCATATGCCGAAACAATCATTTAAATCTAGGACTAAAAGCTCTAAGAATTGCACCCTTAAAGTCAAGAGGTTGGAAAGTAATAAAGGTCTGTTTGATGATGTGTATCAGATAAATTAAGTCTGACTTGAATAAGCTCTTGTTCCAGCAGGTCAAAGATTTGCCTCAAGATCAACAATAGATTCAACATTTCTATTCACAAGTTGAATTTTTAATTACTCCTTAATGCCTTCTAGGAGAGTAGTGTTGTATGCAAGCAAAACACAGTCACACCTATGAACCCCACAGTTCTTGTCCGTTCTATCTCATGCGTATTTGGTTTCCTCTTTGCTTCCTTTGCAATGTTTCTTATCAGTTTCTCACTCTAAGAAACTCTCTCATGCAGTGGTCTGTGTTCCTCTGGCCCACCTTCGCTTCATCTTTTGGAACAATTAGTAATAAACTAGCCCTGTAAGGCTCATCCTTTAGATGAAAGCCTCCGTATCAATACACTAGCTGCATAAATGAGGGGAAAGTCAATCTCAGCCTGTTGGCAGACTCAGGAGATAGCACAGCCATCAATAAACCCCTATTTTTGTTTACATTCTCCCCCATACCCAGAAAACCTGCATTTTTTGTTGAAATGAATCCTTCACCTTCTCACTTATTCCTTCACGCAAATATTGCATCAGTCACACAGCATGAACTTTTCCCTTCAGTTTTACTTCACAGTAATACACCCTCTAACAATCTTCATTTCTTCAATCTCTCAATGGAACACACAAGTTAGTTGGTAAAAAAAAATTATTTTTCCCTGATTAAAGTATACTGTGAAGTGATTTAACAGTCAAACATACAACTAGCTATGCAAGAAATGTGATTCTGAGAAGAAAACCTATGAAGCAAATACAATTCCTGAATTTTATCAATAATTAAATCCATGAACCCTATTAATACTCTGCATTTTATAAAATACTGGTTATTAAACAAGTTAATACCTCTGGAAAGTCTACAGTTTTAAATTTGACCATTTGGTTGAAAATTGAATGACTAACACTTTTCAGTCTAGGACAGTTCAAATCTAGTCTTTGGATTGCTTGCTTTGAGAACCCTGGAACCTGCTGAGACACTGCCTTTTGTGTGTGTGTGTTCTGAGTTGCTCTCCTTATATTTTAAGGTACACACTGAAACAGCAACCAGTACCATGATAAATAGCTCCTCCACGAGAACATCGTTCACAACATGCTAGGCTACACTTGTAACACACATGCACTAAAAATACCAGTTTGGTACACAAAATAGATGAACCCTATGTCCAAAATAAAGTTCACAAAAATAAAAAATTCCTAATGAATTATAATGTTGTTACTTAACGATTCTACACCAAAGACTGCATATACTTTCCAACCCTCAGCCCTACACAGAGCAAGCATTATACAGCAAAAACAAGCTACAAAGAGCAGAAGCTACAGAGGAACAGTATCGACAGAGTGACCTTTGCATTTACACAGAAGTCCCATTACTGTACATACCTATAAATATACACACAGACAATTGAAATTTATTTTATGTGACGGCAAGACAAAAATTACCATGAGCAAACTGATTTCCCTACAGACAGTATGTTATGGAACATTGCAGGAAAGTCTTAGTAATGAAGAGTTATTTTCAAGTGACTTTCACATTTTTAAAGCGCTTAATTTTACTTCCATACATTTGTTTTCTATTTTAGAAAACCATTGTACATTTACAAGCAGCGTTGTACACAGCAGAAGAAAATTATATAGAAAGAGAATCTTCTATGACAGATTTTCAAACTAACGACAATTAAGACAACTCAGTTTCTCTACCATGTTCTATTACACAGAAAAAAAGCTTCTAGCACTGACAGAAATCAAATGAAAAACGAGCATATCACCAATTTTGAGTTCAAGAAGTTTCCTCCACAGAAAATAAGTCTTGCACTACAGCTTCCACCATATCCAAGGTCATATACTGTGCACTGAATAACTTCACATTAATTACTTCAACTTTGATTGTGTTTTGGGAAAGGACAGATAACTGAGATGATGGGGAAAGAAAAGATGTGAAACTAGAGAAGTTTTCCTGGTAACACAAGATCAGAACAAACAGCTTGCCTGCATACGTGCAGCAAGAAAGACAAATTAGAGACTAGAAGACAGGAACAGGTGAACTAACAAATCAAAAGAGTAAGAAAATAAATGCAGTATTGTGCATAAAATGAGGAAGTGAACCAGCAAAAAAACCTACAGAAATGGAAAAAAAACCATACAGAAACAAAATCCTAATTAAACTGAGCACAGTCAGGAAGACAAACAAGGCCTAAAAAAACCAACTGGGATTACATGTAATTTATTAATTAAACTAAGTCACCCTTTAATGTTGCAAGTCAATAAAATACTTGGATGTTATATTCTTCTCATTTTCAGTGGCCTTTGGGATCAGTGTACCATCATGCATTTCATGCTGACTGCCAAACAGTATTGTTAGCGGTTTTAGCCTAGAAAACACTCTAGTTAAGAGCCTGAAGACGTATAGAATCATAGAATCATTTAGGTTGGAAAAGACCTCTAAGATTGGAGAGTCTGTATCTCAAAGTGTTGAAGTATAATTTACACATTCAAATGCAGCCCTTGAAATATGTTACCACTCTGGACATGTGCAAAACTATGCCTTGAATTCTTGCTTTAAAAATGTTTATTGTCTTTTCCAAAGTATTGCAGTCTAGGAACCACCTAGTAAGCTGGATCAAAAGCTGGAGCAATACTCTAAAATTTTGTTGCATCCTTCTCATGTGCCACTTCAGTTATAGCTACCTACAGACAAGGAAAGGGTTACCATTCCCTGATTTTGCCATATGGTCTGGTCCCACCCAAAGCAGATGACATAGTAAGATTTCATTTCTGCCTGTATGTGAACTGGTTTTGGATCATCCTTATTCCTGTGATTAACGCAATACACCTTCCAAGAAAATAGTAATGTCTCATTTAAATGTTAAGATCCTAATGAAGAGCACTGAGCCCACCACACACCATACTTGTGTGAAGTATGCACACTTCCACAGAGTGTACATATGCAAACACAATTCTGGTTCCTTTACTTCTGCTATTCACTGGGCAGAAAGAATGATCTGTCTTCTCCTTGACTTAAAATGCCATTGTAATACACCATGTCTTTTAATGAGTAAGAATGGCAACAAGTTAAATTACTAGTAGGTCAGTGTGATTAAGAAATTTAATTGCAAAGATAATGGTTGGTTTATTGAATCATATAAGCATTCATTCCATTGGCTTTCACAAGAAATTTAGGGTGTGGTTTCCTGGTCAGTTTAAGCTGATCTATGGCTGCAGCGAGCAAAGGCAGTCATATCATTCCTCACCCTTGTGTTTTCACAGCTCTCACTGCAGTGACTAACAACTGCAAGGCAGCATGGTACCAGAATAATTTATTTTACCATGCAGTTCATATATGACAGTTGCTACACTATGAGGGAGGTGCAGAAATGCGCTGTTGAGGATGGTGCTGCTCTTTTGGCAGCAGACCTGAGCTTGAAAAACTTCAGCCAAGAGGGAAACAGCAAAGAGCAGGGAAGACCCGTATCGACAGGAGTAGACAAAATACCTTTTCACCTACCCACTCTGCAAAGCAGGGTCAAAAATGCTGCCTCTAACTCCAATGTAGAACTCACGTCCACAGACCTGAAGAAACAGGCACAACTTTCACATACTGAAATGAGAAAAGAAAAAGGAAAAAAAGTCTCTTAAATACAGTCTTTCATAAAAAATATGCAGCACCAAATGAAACTAAAAGTACAAAATATATACAATGGTCAAAAGCAGGAAAAACAAGAGCAAGAGTGCAATTACATGCAACAGTTAATAAATGCAAAATAATTAAGAACTGTACCTTGAAACAGGCTGCAGGCATAATTCTATGACATAACTAACTCTCATCCTCATGTTTTGACACAAGATTATGTTTAATAAGGATATCCTTTAAAAGAAAGTTGCAAAACACACACTTGTGCTTATCATTTAACACAGGATTACTTTAGCAGAAAACCAGATAAATACTCCCTGGTAGAACCCAAATCAACTGCTTATCTCTCCAGACAGGGTACAAAAAGCAGATTAATTTTCTTGACCACAGATCAAATGAACAGCAATTTGACAGCTGCTAGGGAAACTATGAGATTTATTTATATTTTGCTATTTTCGTGTTTCTGATCGTGATAGACGACTTCCATTTCTAATTATATTAAATAATAGTAGTAGTAAACAAGATTGGTGAGTGAACAGCAAGCTTGTAAGGAGAGGTAACTTCATTCATACTAGGCTATACTAAGTGTTTTCCACAAGCACGTAACTCAAAGTGGGTTAAAAACAGGTATTTATGAAGCAACAACAGGAAAAAGTAAACTAAGTAATTCTATGTAGAATATAAATCAAAAAAGGCTTCTGAGCCAGAAACCTATGGGTAATAATACGGAAGTGGTTGATGACTCTTTAAAAGCTTGAGCATTACCTTCCAGAATTCCAAAGTCTTGTTAAATCTGAAGTTCTAATCTGGTACCAGGATGACTGAATTTAATTTGAAAACATAAATACAGATGCTGTGTTTAGTGCTGTTCCTGAGTCTCCTCTCTTACTAACCCACTAGGAGGCCACTGACCTCAGTTATAAAAACCCAAAGGTCTAGGTACATATCTGGTCTGGTTTTGATAGTCAAAAAAAATTACAGTTCACACCATTCTGGTTTCTTTGAATTTTAACAGTTTAACTTGAGTCATATTTTCCTGCTAACACAATAAGCTTAAATAAAGAGCCGATTTCTCTGCCATAAAACTGAAATTCTCACAGCTTTCTACAGAAATGTTCTGAACCAAATAAAAATGATTGTGTTCACTTCCATGTATTCTCACCCTCACTAAATATAAGGTTTCGATCTAAATTAGCCTCAGCATTCCACAGAAATAAACTGATGCCTCTATTTCATTTCTGTATTAATGCAGCAAGGAAGTGTAATTTTTCTTCTTTTACTTTAAAAAAAAAAATTTATTAAATGCCCTTGAAAATAAAAAGTCACAAGACAGCTTATGAAAAATTTTGTTTTACTTTAGGTTTACTAGGGCAGTTTCAATCAACACCTATCTGAACAGCATGCATTTTCAACTAACAGTCTGGAGATCAACCAATGAAATTCAATTCTTAGAAGGTATTTAGCATCTTCTCACATAAAAAGAACACCCCCAAACCACCCCAAAACCCCAGGTCTTCCTGAAGTGTCATAGGCAGCACTTAGCATCTCAGAGCATACTCAAACCTGCAGTTATCACCAACCATTTGTATCTTCACTGAAACACATAAAAGGCTCTACTTCAGAAAATTTCTTTAAAAACACTCAGTTGATTCACCTTTAATATGTCTATAGTCTTTGTTTTACTCTCCAAAAAGGAAGTTTATTAGGGAGGTTCTACTTTGCAATGTTAAATTTGTACAGCTGAAGAACTACATATATTTTACCTACATCATTTCTACCCAAATCAGAAAGAACGTCAACATTAAGTTATCTTTATTAGTATTTCAGGGCAGTACACCAACTGACAGATGACTCTTTTTCCCTCCTTTCTCAATTGAAATAATAAAACCTCTATGAAAATTAAAAAAAAAATACTTGGGAAAAGAGACTCATCATACTAGTTGCATGACAGCATAGGAATCATACACCCACATTAGACAGCAATTCCACAACCTAAGAAAAAAAAACAAACCTGTATCCTCAAATAGAACAAAGGAAAAAAAAAACCATGTTCCTTCATAAGCATGTTCGACAGATTTATAAAAAAGAGATTCTCACTCCAGCGAGAACTTTCTTAATTTTCTCTTGAAATTTTGCAACATGCAGTTTTAAAGAAAATGTGAGAAAATGCTGATCATGGCAGAATTACTCAGTACATTTTTAAAATTAAATTCTTCAAAAAGATACTTCTTAAGACTATTTCCTGTTTGATTAATCAGCATTTATACAAGAGTGCTCTTGTCAACATGTCTCCCTATAAAGGCTTCTACTATAACAGTGTTAAAGGACTTCAGGAAGTTTTTTGAATCACAAGAAAGAAAAGAAGCCTTCTTAACTTCTGTATCAGAATACCTAGATTTTAAGAACAGCAAAGGTTTTACACGTCACTGAGATGCAGCATGCAAGTTTAAGTTGGTGTAACATCTACATCTTTGCATGAAGTTGGAAGTGCTGACTTCAATGAGCATTTCTATTTTCACTTCTGCATACTGTTCCAATGAAAAAAGATAAACATTAAGCATGGTTAGTTTCCTGGGATAGTTGAATTTCCCACCATGGCCAAGCTTCCCAGATTTTGGATTTTGAAATATCAATAGGTAAAGGAAAAATACCAGCAATCACATTTTCACTTAAAAAGTAGTGAGGGAAATTGGCAGTACACATAATGAACTTGGGTTTATTACTTAGTTTCAAGTTGAGAAACTTTATCAAAACATATGACAGATAGTCAGCTACCATCACACTATCCCAGCAATGGGAGCACTATACTTCAGACTTGCTAAAAATATTTTTATCTTCTGAGGACGACATGCTGTAGAAACTTCACCCCTGTAACCTGCTGTATAGTTAAGGCTTTCAGTAAGGTCTATAAAAATGCATTACATGAATAACCATTCTGATTATTGATTAACCCTGCAGAATAGATGTCAATCAGTTCGCTTCCACATATGCACTTCCACCAGGCACCAGCGACAAGGCAAATAGCAGCGGCTCCACGTTTCCTCTGCTACAGACAAACACCCCCCACGACTTGGGGTACTAAACTTCAACTACCACGCGAAACCGCTAACACCCAAAAACTCATCGCGACCCGCCGCTAAGAAACCCGCGCGCCAAAGCATTTTTTTACCACCTTTACAGGGGTAACTCCGTAGTAAAAGTT